>JAHLJT010000631.1:83697876-83947903 GCA_031308135.1 Acheta domesticus | reverse complement strand
GAATCGTGAGTTGTAAATTGAGTTGAATCATGAGTGGTAAATGGAAATAATGAATCAAGAGTGGCAAAAGGAGATAATTAATCATGAGTGGTGAATGGATATGCGTATAGATGGAGGAAGACTAGAGGCAGAAGTGGAAACTGAAGGTGAGTGCTGGTGAAACATGAGTGGTAAACGATGATGAATTGTGTTTTGTAGGTGGAAATGAATCGTGAGTGGTAATGGAAATGATGAATCATGAGCGGTAAAAGACGATATTAATCGTGAGAGGTGAATGGTCATGAGTTAAAAATTATAGATGCAAAATAGTTAAAAATGGAAAAATAAGGTGAATGGTGTCAAAACATGAGTGGTAAATGGAGATGTTGAATCGTGAGTCGTAAGTGGAGATGCATCGGGAGTGGTAAATTTTAATATGTGAGTGGTAACTGGAAATGAATCGTGAGTGGTAAATAGAGACGATCAATAATGAGTGGTAAATAGATAAAAGAAGTCATGAGTGACGAATAGAGAAAAATCTAGAATCATGGAGACAGAATACAAAAGCAGAAATGAAAAATGTAGCTGAATGGTGATGAAAGACGCATGCTAAACAGATGATGTGTCATGAATGGTAGGCGGAAATGGATCATGAGTGATAAATGGTGAAAACTAAAAGAAATGTACAAAATGAGCTAAAGAGGAAGGAGAATGAAAGTGGAATAAGGAAGGGAAAGATGGAAAGATATTTAAGTCCTGAAAGAACATGAACGGTAAAGCACAGTTGGGGGAGAACTCGTATTTTGGTTGATGGAATTCAAAGACAGAAAACTATAACCTAAGTCGGGAGGCTAGAATCGATGGTTGGAAACTAAAAATGTGTGTCGGAGAGTAAGAAAAGGTCAACAGAAAGTAGACGAGAGAGAGAGAGAGAGCAGAAGTAGTTGTCGGTGTGCCAAAAATACATTATTGGAAACTGAAGGAAGATCGGAATAGGTAGTCAAAAAACGAAACACATCATGGAACACGAGTGATGAATGATACAACGGTAAAAACTGGGCAGCATAAAACCGAGTGCGAGGGAACGACTGCGAAGGTCATATGCCGTGCGGCGCAAAGCGAGGAACATAGGGCGACAATCGCTGCGCGCAGAGCGAAAACTGCCAGCGGCGGGCGGCGGCGGGCGCGGACCCTGGCAGCGGCGCGCGACTGTCTGCGGGGGCGCCGCGTCCGGAGCGGCGTTGCATGATGGATGAGGGCCTCTCGAGCGCGGAGTCGCGCATTCGACGGCCTTGTCGGCTCGAGTGCGCCGGCGGCCGCCCGCCCGGATTGCAATATTCAGCCTGCACCGCGCGCGCCTGCCGCCGCCCGCCGCCCGCCCCCCGCCGCCCGCCCCCCGCCGCCCGCCCCCCGCCGCCCGCCGCCCGCCGCCCGCCGCCCGCCGCCCGCCGCCCGCGTCCCGCCGCCCGCGTCCCGCCGCCCGCGTCCCGCCTCCCGCGTCACGCTTCCCGCGTCCCGCCTCCCGCGTCCCGCCTCCCGCGTCCCGCCTCCCGCGTCCCGCCTCCCGCGTCCCGCCTCCCGCGTCCCGCCTCCCGCGTCCCGCCTCCCGCGTCCCGCCTCCCGCGTCCTGTCTCCCGCCTCCCGCGTCCCGCCTCCCGCCTCCCGCGTCCCGCCTTCCGCGTCCCGCCTCTCGCGTCCCGCCTCCCGCGTCCCGCCTCCCGCCTCCCGCGTCCCGCCTCCCGCGTCCCGCCTCCCGCGTCCCGCCTCCCGCGTCCCGCCTCCCGCGTCCCGCCTTCCGCGTCCCGCCTCCCGCGTCCCGCCTCCCGCGTCCCGCCTCCCGCGTCCCGCCTCCCGCGTCCCGCCTTCCGCGTCCCGCCTCCCGCGTCCCGCCTCCCGCGTCCCGCCTCCCGCGTCCCGCCTCCCGCGTCCCGCGTCCCGCCTCCCGCGTCCCGCCTCCCGCGTCCCGCCTCCCGCGTCCCGCCTTCCGCGTCCCGCCTCCCGCGTCCCGCCTCCCGCGTCCCGCCTCCCGCGTCCCGCCTCCCGCCTCCCGCGTCCCGCGTCCCGCCTCCCGCGTCCCGCCTCCCCGCGTCCCGCCTCCCGCGTCCCGCCTCCCGCGTCCCGCCTCCCGCGTCCCGCCTCCCGCGTCCCGCCTCCCGCGTCCCGCCTTCCGCGTCCCGCCTCCCGCGTCCCGCCTCCCGCGTCCCGCCTCCCGCGTCCCGCCTCCCGCGTCCCGCCTTCCGCGTCCCGCCTCCCGAGTCCCGCCTCCCGCGTCCCGCGTCCCGCCTCCCGCGTCCCGCCTCCCGCGTCCCGCCTCCCGCGTCCCGCCTCCCGCGTCCCGCCTCCCGCGTCCCGCCTTCCTCTTCCCACCTCATGGCTTCCGTGTCCCGTCTCCTTCGTCCTGCGTCCCGCCTCCCGCGTCCTGTCCCCCGTGACCCCGCCTTCCGCGACCTACTCTCCGCGACCCTCCTTCCGCATCCCGCTTCCGCGTCCCGTCTCCCGCGCCTCGTCGTCCGCGTCCCGCCCTCCCTCTTCCCGTCTTCCGGCTTCCGCGTCCCGTCTCCCGTGACCTGCCCCCGTGACCTACCTCCCGCGACTCGCTCTCCGCGACCCGTCTCATGCCTCATGCGTCATGTGTCATGCGTCTCGCGCCCCGCCTCTCGCCTACCTCATCCCGCCTCCAGTCCTCCAGCCACTCCCACTATCCCATCCGCCATCTCCTGTCGCCGTCACAGCCCCTCGCGCGCCATTACCCGTCGCCTGCCTCTGCCGGCTGCCCGCCACTGCCCTCTGCCCGTCACCCGCCAGTCAAGAGCCGCGCCCTGTTTGGAGATCGCTGGCGGAGTGCGATCGAAATGGTGACGTTCGCGCGGTGGGGTGGACGCGTGTCTCGATCAATTGTTAACCGGTCTCAGTACGTAATTTGTGTAATCTGCAAGTGTGTGCAATACAATGCTGTGATTAGTATTTGCGCTACAAGCACAACATGATCGATTTAGAGTCGCATGCGTTGATACCTCATGTGAACAGCTTAAACACACTTTTGGATGGAAACTGGGACATAAGACATAACACATTTTCGGACAGAAATTGATATCAGTAATCTATATCCAATTTGCTCCACATCTTTGCACCATTAGCATGTTTTTATGAGGAAAAACGAGCACTGCTTATAACTAACCGAAACGAAACTAATAGTTGCCGTTTAACTACGTAATCTCAATATTATAAATATGAAGCAACGTAGTTTCATATTTATAATTTATATCTCTGATGTTTATATATATATATATATATATATATATATATATATATAGATAGATAGATAGATAGATAGATAGATAGATAGATAGGTAGATAGGTAGATAGATACAGATAGAGATATCGCCTGAATTACATCGTGGAATAAAATTTCGGTTGACATAGGTCAGCAAAAAATAACAAGTAGCGAGAATTTAAATTTTCTGTACTTTACATCTGAATGAAGGCACGACTTTGAAGAGGGAAATATTTAAATGCGTAAATGTCAACGAGCTTTTGCAGAAACAAAACTTTATTAAAGTCAACAAATTAAGCAAAATGAACGAACACCACTCATAAAACTCAGCAAAAAGTAAACGATTAATGCTTTACATGTAGATAGGTTAAAGAAATTAAATGAGTATTAATATTCACTTACGTTGCCCGCACTTATTTCTAAGCACAGACGTTTTTGAAAACTGCAGATATAACGCCTTCTAAGAATCTGTAACTACAGCTTTTTAATCCTGGCAATGAATGGGACTTCAGAAGTTGGACCTTTTAGAAACTCAACTTTCATTTCGACTTCACTTCCTGTGGTTCTTAAGTAGCTCCGAAAACAAGCAATGTAGAAATACAACGGCAAATGTTTGCTTAAGTAGTACCGTTTGTATTCAACATCGAATTTCTAAAAAGCATTTCGCAAGCACAGAAATGCGGAAAGGATTTTGTATGACCGTCAGCATGAAAAATGCTCTTTTAACGACACATAAATTTGTCAGCGATTCACACTCACACTCACGCGTTTCCCACGAACGAGCAAAGCGCCATCTACCTTTAAAAAACGCAATAAAAACAGGCCGTCGTGATATATTCTCAAATCCATGAGGCATTGCTTTTATCGATCCAAGGAGGAGAGGGGTTCATGCGTTTTCCTTGGCATCGTTTTAATGGAAAACAAATCCCTTTTGCTCGTCATCTCAATCTGGGGATGCAATAAATACCGGAGGGCCACAAATAAAGGAAGCGCGAGGGGAGAGGAACGCCTTGGTGCCGTCTCTCCCATTTCCCCTCCTAACTGGGGCACTCCACGTGCAGGTAGGTGCCACCCCTCTTCCTCCTTCGATCTGTTCTTTCTCGGTTCCTCTTTGTACCGCCTCGTCAAAACTGATTTCCGTGACTGTTACACTTCTTTGATAATCTCTTTCTACTTTCAACGTATATTAAACATCATTTCGTTTCTCTCATCTATGTAGTATGTTTCCCCTCTATCATACTTCTTTTGTATTTGTGTCTCCTGCTCTTGGTATTTCCCGCATCTTCCAAAACACTTCTTTCTCATCTATTTATTTCCTTATTATTCTCATTTAGTTCGTCCACTATTTTTTCTTTTTATATTTCTGTACTCTCAAACTAATTTCCATCAAAGATGTGCCCATTCTTTTAAATCTCTCTTTTCTTGTTTTTGAACTCTGTCCTTCTCTCTCTCTACCTATCTATCTCTATCTATATATCTCCCATTTCGCACTAGTTCCATTACACGCCAATTCCTATTCTGCCAAATATGTTTATCTCTCTGACATTTGCTCCTCGGCAATTCCTCGGTCCTCTACCACAGATGCCATCTCTCTCGATGCTTCCCTTCCTCTTCCTCCTCCGTCGCGCGACGGGGCCTCGGGCGCGCGCGGCGGCGCCGGACAGCTAAACAAAAGAGCGCGAAGCGACGAGCGCGCGAGACAAGGGGTCTTGATCAGCGCCGGCGCGATAACGTCCTTAAGGCGACGCTCGGCGCGGCAGCAGGGCGGGGGCGGGGCGGAGCGGGGGAAAACGGAGGAGAACAGCGCGGAACGAAGCGAGAGAAACGAAAGAGTCAGAGCGAAGTAGAGCGCGGGGGAGGGGGCGTTGGCGAGGACTAAGAGAAATTGCGCGAGGTGGGGTGGTTCGGGCAGCGGAATGGAGCGGCGTGGCGAGAGTGATGTGGGATTGAGAAGGATGGTGCGGGTTTAAGCACGGTGGAACGGGGCGGTGTGGAATGGGGTGTGATGGGTTTTGGTGGAGTGGGTTGGGGTGGAGCGGTTCGACGGTGAAGAAACGTGTGAGAGGCAAGGTGCGAGAAAGGGCGAAGCAAAAAGGGGCGGGATGAGTCGAAATGAGGCGGGGCGGAACGGGCCAAAACGGAGAGAAACAGAGTGGACGAAGCAAGAGAAACGAAACGAGTCAGAGCGGAGTAGAACGCAGGGTTGTGTCGTTGGCGGGGACGAAGAGGAATTGCGCGAGGTGGGGTGGTTTGGGGCAGACGGAAGCGGGGCAGAGCGGCGTGAAGAGAGACAGTTCTGTTGGACTGAGAGTGGTGGTGCGGGGTTGAGCAGGGGGAATGGGGCGGTGTGGGATGGGGTATGATGGGCTTTGGTGGGGTGGGGTGGGGTGTGGAGCGGCGAGGTGGTGGGTGGGGTGAAGTGTGAGAGGCAAGGTGCGGGCAAGGTGCGGTAAGCGGTGCAAGCGAAGCGAGACGTGGCGGGGCAAGTCGGAGCGGTGAGGGCGAGGTTGAAAGCGGAGAGGGGCGAGGCAAGTCAGTGTGAGAAGAAGTGGGGCGCAGTAGGGTTTGTCGGACCGGAACAAAGTGAGGCGGCTTTGGAAGAGTCCGAGTGGGGCAAAACGACGCATGAGACTGCTGCGGTTTTCGCAGGGTGCATGTCTCACAAGAAGAAATGGACCAAAGACGCAGAAGAGCGAAGAAACGGCATCAGTAAGTAAAACCTGTTGCCAGAAAATGCATAGCTTTTAGACGACAAAAGAGGAGTGAGATGATTAATGTATTGTAAGGTGAAGTAGGCAAATTTTCAACATTAAAATGCTACTTCAAGTTGAAGTTATTTGCAAGTCTTGCAATAATGATAATTCCTTGACTAATTACTCTTCTTAAAGCTAGGTGAAAATATAAACCGTGGAGGAGATGAAACTTTTTGTAATGCATGTTTTTCAGAGTGAGAATAAGTATTACTTTATTAAATTCTCTGTGAATATACCGTACATTCTAAAAATAAGGTACAATCTATAACAAAACTTGAAAAACTGTATGTTTTCACATGCCCATTCATTTTTATATTTTATCACATATATTTATTCCTTCTGTAAGTTCAAATATTTATTTCGAACTCGTAATACGGAACGCTTATCTCAACTTTCCGTGAAGTTTCTACATTTCACATGGGACGAGCTCTCATTTTGTGGCAGTCAAACGCTGGCCCTTAATGCTGCTTGAAACAGCCTGAATCGTTTTAGTACAAATACTGTTAGCTGTTGCTGAACGCCTTGATTTGGTGTCTGAATGTTTGGATTTTACATTGAATATGAAAATCACCCGTCTTTATAATAAATGAAACAGTTTTAATTACAATGATTCTGTTGAGTTAATTGCATTGAAACAGGAATGCGACAATTTGCATTACAATTTAAGACAAACTTACTCTTGCTATTCCTCCGAGTGCCACGCGTTACAAATAATAAAATGTGTTATTCGCGTTTCATTGTGAAGAGAGTTTACCTCTCTAACTTCTGGTGGTATACTCATTTTCACAAAAGCTTAATTAAAATTTTAATAATAACAAGAAAAACTTCTATAGTTTACAGATGAATATCATAGTTCACACATATTAACATTTCAAACTAAATAAATGAAAAACTAAAATTAACACAATTTACAAATTTCATTGAAACGAATTGATAATATTAGTCATACAACCCATTCGTTATCTCAATGTCAAGTGCTCAAATGCAGGTGATATATCCACTAAATCTATATTTGAACCATGAATCTCATTCTCTCTCAAAAAATGTCATCTTAGCATTCACAGAACATTGGATTCCAGCAATAAAATAATTTGAAGATAGGGAAAGACGTCGTAAGTACGTAAATCATGAGAAAAATCGTAATCATGAGAAACGTTAAGGAAAATAAATTCCATGCTCCAAAAATTAATATCGCTCTTAGAAAAAGCTATTACGGCAAAAGCGGGCTTCGGTGGCAGGACGAGAATATTAAAAGCTTCATATCACTAAAACATTCTGTAAAACATTTCAAACTGTTGATAATGTAAGGCAAACTGCTCATCGCCACTAACCCACAGACTATTGCACATTCTTTCTAAATCTTTCATAGAATTTTAATATCAATGTACACATATTTGCAAGCTTTTTCCCAAGAGTTATAAACACCTGCAAAAAATTTAAAATTTAAAGATTGGTAACACACCGATAATTCTTTAACATCTTTCATTAAAATAAATAACCTAAACACTAAATAATACACTAACATAAGACCACCAACTTAAATAAAATATTTATTACAATTATTAATCTAGTCTAGTGGTAATATGACAGGGAGAGGTGGACCAGGCCATCAATTCATTTCACTGAAGTGCCTCTAACTGGATGTCCTAGGTTCGAGTTCCGACGGTGGGAGGATTTTCGACACTGGCTAGGTCGAATTCAGTCACTGTCTGGAGGAAAATTCCAGCAAGCGGCTGTTATGAGAGGTAGTTTTCTGTAGTTTCTCCCATCAACGTGAGGCGAATGCCGGAGCAGCACCCTAACAAACGGGCCACGGACCGCGCTTTCCTTCCTCTTCTTTGTCTTATCCTCTTAGATTTACAATTGCATGCACTACACTACGACACATGGTGAGAGACCCGTCGGGAGCTTAGAGCTTGTCTCGACTGGGGCGGTCCCCCGCTGGTGGGAGGTACACGGTTGCGGAAAGTCCAGCTAGCCGATAGGTAGCTCGGCACTGGATCTCAACAGCCAGCGGGAGAAGATCAGCGCCACCTCCCAAGGGAAAACATGCTCTATGCTTACGGGACTAATGAACTCAGCAGTTGACGCTCCCGGAATCAAAAAACCATAAACATACGAGTGATTGAAAATATTGTCAAAAAATAAGCGGAGTGCATCTCGTGGGCACGATGCTCTTCCACGAAACATCCCACGTTTCCAGGAAAAAATAAATTTCGTCGTACGGCCTGCAGACGAGAGATTTACTTTGCTCCGCTGAGCAAGTGTGCGGCGCCGTAACTTTATGGAAGCTTAAGTAAGCCCGAGGCGAAGAGACCGTCGCGGCCGCGCCCGCTCAGTACCTCTCCAGCACGCGGAACCGCCTTGCCTCCCTGCCTTCCTGCCCTCCCGCGCCGCGACCCCCATCAGTCACCGCCGGGCGCCGCTCCGCCCCGCCCCGCCCCGCCCCTCCCCGCCCCCGCCCCGCCCCCAGGCTCGCCCCGCCCCTCCTCGCCCCTCCCCCAGGCTCGCCCCGCCAGGCCAGGTCAGGCCCGCCACGCTCCGCCTCGCCTCGTCTCGCCCCGCCCGGCCCACCCCGCTCTCTTCTCTCGTGTTTCCCCGCTACGTGATCGCCCCGCCCGCTCGCGTAGTCCACTCCCGCTCGGATGTGCGTGTTCACACTTGCTCTCAATCTTTCATCGCTTTAGACGTTCTCAGTTTGGCCTCTCTATTCCGTAGTTCCACCCTTGGCCATCGTCCCTCTTCCCTTCGCATGCTCTCGCACTCGCACTCGCACTCGCTCTCGCATATTCGCACACACGCACACTCGCTCTCTTTCCCTCTCGCTCCCCTTTCCCTCTCGCTCCCTTTCCCTCTCGCTCTCTTTCCCTCTCGCTCTCTTTCCCTCTCGCCTCTCTTTCCCTCTCGCTCTCTTTCCCTCTCGCTCTCTTTCCCTCTCGCTCTCTTTCCCTCTCGCTCTTTCCCTCTCGCTCTTTCCCTCTCGCTCTTTCCCTCTCGCTCTTTCCCTCTCGCTCTCTTTCCCTCTCGCTCTCTTTCCCTCTCGCTCTCTTTCCCTCTCGCTCTTTCTCTCTCGCTCTCTTTCTCTCTCTACAATTTCCGCCATCGAAATTTTTTCTTTCTCTCTTTGTTTTTCACTCTTTCTCGTTCCCCTTTTCACTTTTCTCTCTTTCCCTTTTTCGCTTTTCTCTTCTCTTTCCCTTTCTCTCTCCGGCATCGTCCTTCTCTTTCACGTCGCCAACGTTCTCTCTTCACGCTATTTTTCCGTACACACTGTTCTCCGCTGCCTGTTCGTGGGGACCGATTTACATTTCACCTCTGCCATTTTCTCCAATATTTATCCAACAGTACTGCGCATGACATTTCCTACATATAATCCACTTGTTTATATAAACGAGGAATGATATACGAAGAACTTCAGGAGAGTAGTGCATGAATAGAATGTGAATAGTGGGGAGGTTCAAAGATACTGTATTACATTATTTTGTACGACTTTCGTTCTACATATTTCAAATGACACGTTTAGCTTTTGAGTAACAAGGTAGTTGTGGCATCCATTTCAATGATAGCTTTCTATAAGTGTAGAAAATGAGTCAGTGAGTGAATATTAATTCCAGGGACGTCAACTTCTTAATTTTTTCCAGATGAATTCAAAGAACACTAGAACGAAGAAACTCGGAATAAATTATTTATCTAAACGTTAATTTTGTTTCACTGTAACTACGTTTCCTGTCAAAAGCAATGGGTTTGTTTCTGGCATTACTTATGGCCATTCTTTTCTTTCCACCAGGTTATCTATCGTGCCTAGATCCAGCTGCAAAATATTTTCGTCTCCTTTCAGTTTGACAGTGATTGATTGATATCAACCTATTAACTACTGAGACGGATACATTACGGATCATATTTTAGTCCCGTGAGTATAGTGCATGTTATATCTTTGGAGGTGGAAGTGTTTCTCTGTCGCTGGAATGACAGATCCGGCGCCGATCACGTCGATTTTTTTTCTTCTAGGTATCTTCCCAAAGAAGTATCGTCTAGGGTGGATCACGCTCTAAGCTTCTGACTGATCTCCCGAACATATATTGTAGTGTAGTGCATTTAGGTATATATAAGTATATATCTGTGTGTGTGTGTGTGTGTGTGTGTGTGTGCGTGCGGGCGGGCGTGCGAGCGTGTGTGTGTGTGTGTGTGTGTGTGTGAAGGGACAGGATTGGAGAAGGATGAGAAACGAAAGCTTCCCTCCCAGTCCATGACCCCATTATGCAGTGAAGTGTTCTGACATTTACAAAATATTGATCGAAGAAACCACGAAAACTACCTATCTGACCAACCGGTCACTAGAATTTTCCAGGCAGTGGTTGGATTGGAACTTGTGTCGAAAATCCGCTACCGTCGGTTCTCGAGTACTAGGAACTCCGGTCAACGAATGCAATAGAGGCAATGATTTTACCGCTGCCCTAATAAAGATATATCGTATTTTTTGCATCTTATTTTTTCAGAACTTACAATTGTTGCAATTTGTCTACTTTCTTGTTTTCAAATAAATTATTTTATTGCATATGAATTTTAATTCTTGCTTAATCAATTCAGTCACGTTATCGATTTCTTTTCCCTCAAAATAAATCAGATCTCTTTCAAAAACTTAACAGAGGGAACAAATGCTCGTGGCCGTGCTATAATAGTGATCGGGGCAGTATGGGCAGTTTCAAGTTTACCAACGAGAAAAACCTTTCACAGAAAATCCTAGACGATTACTCCATTCTCGTGAATTATCCGTGTATTCAATATTTGCCATTCAATGCTGACGCCTTGACGACCCAAAGAATTCATTAGGTCTCATGTACTAATGGTTGCGCTTGATTTTTACGTTAACAAAAGAAAGCTTCTGAATGTATAAACTTCTTATAGAAAATCTTCTCTAAGCAAGGAAGAGAGATGGAGAGTTGTAGAAAAACGCAGACAGAACCGAGGTTGAGTGAACATCAGTCGACCGAGAGCGAGAGTGAGGGAACATCAGTCAAATACCGACGTGAATACAGTAAATGCAACTGACATCGTTAGGAGGAAACCATTTAACTTCATCACATTGAAAAATTTCCGACAATCTGTCAATTAAAACTGTGCGTTAAAGGACGAACTATTTTCGAAACATTCGTTTTTTAACTGTAACTTTGTAAAATGATCAGAGCCTTCCCGAAACTGATTCAATCTTGCATTTGTAAGAAACAAAGTTTCGTTGAAACACTTTTTTTATGTTCTTCTGTCAAACATAATTTAATACATTTTCTGTGACATACGACTTAGAAAGTAGATAGAAGAAGATAGAAAATACATTATTAAGTTGACTGTTTTATCGAAACGACTTTTCCGTTAGTTCTTTTGGTTAATAAACATTTAGTATATAAAATATTCCCTAAAAAACAATATCAACTTTTTTGTAATTTTTTGTACGGTCATATTACATGAACAAGAATTAACAATATTCTAATCGTTGCAAGCAATGTAGCTATTTTACTACAGCTTAATAATCGTAATTATAATTTAATTCTAAAGGGTCTAATTTTCATACGTTCCACATTTTTTATCACGAGTATTGCATGTGTTTTTATTATAATTTTGTGTATTGACATTGTAATTATTACGAATCTACTGAACTCATAATCACGAACCGCGTATGCACGTGTAGGTGCTCGTGATCGTTCGTAACGCCTAAAAATTCAGCTGCAGGTGTATTGCCATTCACCAAACGTCCCTGTCTGTTGGCCTTTCTCTTGAAGTGATTTAAAGAACATTTAAAGAAGGTCAAACATTAGTAAATATATTATTCGTGAATTCTTGTAACCAGAATCAATCAGCAATAAAACTCTCTCTTCTTCCGCAGATATCTTATTCCTTACCACAGATCCACCGATTATTCTGAAGGTATTTTTACCTTCCTAAAGGTTTCGCCAAACTTCCAATAACCTGAAGTCACTACTATTTAGGTTTTACTCGTAAAACCACAAAGTCACATGAATATATCCGGCCTACATTCAGGCTCCCATTCTCTAGTGAACTCCACCCAGTCTCTCTTCAACAAATTTGCGACCATCGTAACTGACGCTACATCCCTCAATTGTCTCGTTTCCACAACTCGAACAATTATAAACTTTCATTTCGTAACAGTAATATTGATTTCGACCCACAATGTATTTGAATCTTTCATGAACAGTAGGTTAATTTTCGTATGCGATTGGTTCCTCATTTCTATAGTAGCGAGTATCATTTCATTTACTTAAAGCACTCGGTATTCTGTTTAACATCCGAGTACTGTAAAGTATAATTTGATTGTTTCACCACATTCTCATTTTACCATAGGTTCCAATCCAATTTCGATTGATAGGAGCGTTAACGTCCGGAGCAGACCTCACTGAGCTTCGTTTCAACTACTAGGAACGACGTGTCATTTATCACAGGAAATTCCACACGAAATGTGCAACAGCTATTTGGTGTGTTTTTCCGAATGAATACATTATACAACTGGAATGAAAAAACACAAAAATAGATAAAAAAATATAAATGTTAATCAATTCAGCTTGCAGTAAGTTAGGTTAAGTCAGTTCATAAAGATTTGATTCATTTTGAAAATGCCATCCTGTTTATAGAAATATAAAAATATTTTTTGCAAATAATGTGTGGGATTTGTTGATGATTATATGAATATTGACTTTCCATTGTTCGCTTAGTGCAAAGAAGTCGAAGTATTAGATAGCTAGTGAATGCTAACATGAATATGTGTTCAACATTATATCAAGCAGAATCGAAATGAACTGATTAGTGAAATTTTAGTAATTTGAAAGACAGGGCTCTGACATCGGGCTTAAAGGCTTACGAGGAGTATTCTTCAAATAACTTCTAGATTTACCGACACGATAATAAAATGTTTACAACACCTAGTCTCAAATTCCATTACTCTCACCAAAACGCGGTCTCTCCCTTCCCATCCTCCGATGACCATTTTTTCCACCTCCTTCATTTCCTTCCCAGATGCCACTCGTGACCACCCCAGTTCCCGCGAGTCATCCTCGCCTCGCGCGTGCCTGATCTACCGCCTCTGCTTCGGACGGAGCCCGCACCATTCACCGCCACCGCCACCTCCGCCACCGCCACTACCTCCGCCACCGTCACTACCTCCGCCACCGTCACTACCGCCGCCACCGTCACTACCTCCGCCACCGTCACTACCTCCGCCACCGTCACTACCTCCGCCACCGACTCCGCCAACGACTCCGCCAACGACTCCGCCAACGACTCCGCCAACGACTCCGCCAACGACTCCGCCAACGACTCCGCCAACGACTCCGCCAACGACTCCGCCAACGACTCCGCCAACGACTCCGCCAACGACTCCGCCAACGACTCCGCCAACGACTCCGCCAACGACTCCGCCAACGACTCCGCCAACGACTCCGCCAACGACTCCGCCAACGACTCCGCCAACGACTCCGCCAACGACTCCGCCAACGACTCCGCCAACGACTCCGCCAACGACTCCGCCAACGACTCCGCCTCCGCCACAACCTCAGCCACCACTCCCGCCACCGCCACCTCCGCCTCCACCGCCACTGCCACTGCCTTCGCCACCCCTTCTAACTCGGCCGCCGCTCGTGCCTACCTCGCCCTGACTCCCGCCCCCACCGTCGCCGCTCATTCCCGTGCAACTGCGCGGAAAAGTGGCCGACCCTCCCAATCCAAAACCACCCCACCCTCATCCCCTTCTCCTCCTCTGCTTCCGTCACCTCCGGGTCTCGCAGACCCCGCGATCCGTTGCCATGGCGACGCAGACGTTCATTTCTGCCCGCGGCCCGCTGACCGGAGAGATGACTGCTGCAGCAGCCGCCGCCGTCGCCGCCGCCGACGCTGTAATTGTGAAATATTTGTGCGCTACCACCGCGACCGCAGCCGCGTCCGCATGGGCGAACGCGAACGCTCCCAGCCGCTGCAAGGGGCACTAACTTAAAAGCGGGCGGACAAGGCGGCGAAGGAGAACACAGAAGACGTCGCCGCTTGAAGGACACACGGAACGGTAAAGTTAATGAAGAAACGAGTCACATAGCTGAAAAGAAGCGCATCCAGGAGAAAAGAACAAACAATAAAGATGATGTTGGTGTCATGTGTGATGGGAATGATCAAGGATAGCAGAAAAGAAAGAAATTAAACAGAACAACGCCACAGGCTCCACAGACACAGAACGTACTTGTTGTTGTAAAAATAGAAGAAAAAGAACGTTTGGGCGTTTTTGGTTATGATGAAGATAAATCATGAAAAATATTGTGACATAAATGTCTTCAAAAGATAAAAATTTCAATGCAAAACATATAAAGACGAAATGGAAATATAAAAAGGCAAATAGAAGTAAAAACAATTTCTTACATACGTTTGTGTATTTGTACATAAAAGTCTATTGGTTTGGCAATGATTTAACGTAGCACACTGCCCTTTGGGGTAGTCAATGACGAAGACTAAGAAAATGCTTTTTCATACTTTGAAATCGATTTTACGCCATTTGTTTTCAAGATTTTTTTATTCTCTAATTTTAATGGCTTTAGTGGTAAAAGGAATATATGGATCCCTTTCAAAAAGTCTCTACCACCATAAAATATGAACATGTACACTTTTATGCGATTTTTGAACATTGAAAGGTATTAAATAGCACAGCACTTTTACCATTTGATTAAGTACACTGTTCTGTATGCGTACAATACGCTTCAAGGAAAATGTGAAGATAGTTTTTAGAAGATCACTTTCACATATTTTTAGAAAATTTATCTCATTTTTTAAAAATAATGCAAAATTTTGCCAATATTTTAGGAAAATGTGTATATAAAATTCTTTAAACTGAAATAAGAGATGAATCGATTTGAGTAAGACAAATATTTCAAGTTTCAATAATGAAGACGTGCGAGACGTTGAAAAAAACTGGACATTCGAAAATTCAGAAACAATTATGAAAACATAGTGTTAACTCTATTTGTAGCCACACATTGAATTAAATTAAATGCAAAGAAAAAATATGATGCCATTTTAAGAAAATTTTGTAAATGCCCTACCTGCTTCAAATATCCCTTAAAAATAAAAGATTTCTTTCAAAATCGTAAGAGTCTCAATTTGTGCCAGGTAGTAAATAAAAAAAGAGATTATAACGTTTAAAACAGAAGCAAAATCATCTACTTGGAGGTTTGTTAGCATACGTTTACTGATCAAACAAAAAATATATATGACGAAGTGTATAGCCTCCTCCTTTCGAAATTGGCAAAAACGATGAAGACTATTTTGAAAAATTGAGAAAGGAGAAACGTGTGCTGACGATTTCAATGAGATGTATGAAGGAATATCAAAGAAATAGGTCAGATCGTGGTAGATAGTTTCTAAGACATATCAGATAAAACACAATCCTGAAAACCCGAAAGAGTTACGGAGAAGTTCCGAGTTTAAGAAACAGCAAAAGTGTGAGCGACAGAAAGGGGAAATGGCAAAAGTGAAAACGAGACTAGAAGAGATAGACGTGTAGAAATGGAAAAGTTTCAAAGAAGCCGAGATCAGATGAAGGCAGGCGTGCGCTAAGACGTATTTGTGCTAGAGCAATAGAGGGTAACCGCACGGCTCAGGAAAAGGTCGAAGTTCAGCGCAAGGCGAGAGAACAGCTGGAGCGTCGTAGGACGAGGGCGACAGCTGCAGCAGCGCTAGTGGCGCCGCGCGCGGCGGCGACGGGAGCTGAGGAAGGCCCTGCCGGCGCAGCGCTGAGCGCCGCCCGTATGTTTGTACGGATACGCGGAATGGGGCCACTTTCGTTAACGACTGCTTAGGGCAGCCCTTAAGGGGTCTAACTGCGTCTCTGGGGAATCTGGGCTTCCTCAGCCTCCAAAGACCACAACCCGAATTACGCGAGGGGGCTGATTTCCCCTCTTCCTCGAGCTAGCCTGCAGGATTTTTGGCTATTATTTCCTATGGGCGGGAATTGAATCTCATGCTGGGATTGGTTGAAATTTTCATTAGAAAAACTATGAGGTAAAATTCACTTCATATTCAGATTTCATTTTAAGCACATGGAAATGGAATTATAAAATTGTATATGGAAATGATGTCTAAATCGCATCGTTTCATTTCGTAAGGAAAAGCTATGCAGAAGTACGTTTTACTATTCTACGGTCTAATAGGTGCCGTAATCTTAAAGAATGTACTTTATTATATGTATTACTTTTTTCTTCAGTAAAGAGTAGTAGACGTAGCCGCATATTGGGGAAAATCTACAAAAAGGAAAATTCATAATTTATTCATATGTAAGGGAAATAAGCGATAAATCCAAAACAATATTATATACTGCAATATTATATACTGAACTCTAAAAATGTATCTTCGCTCATTTTATGTGTAATTATGTAGTTATAGATGCTTGTATTTCTAACCTAATACGTTTTACACGAAGCAACAAAAAGTATTAAAATATTAAAATGTTTGAATTAAAAAAACAACAACTAGTAATGCTAAAACAGCACGCGTACTTACTTTCAAGCAAAATTACACGAAAAGTACTGAAATTCTCTAAAAATTGTACGTGGCTTTATTTCAAAATCTATCTTTAAGAAACAGTTTAAATAAAGGGAAAAATCTGATCTTCATAATTGTAGTTGTAGGAAGACTCCAAAATATTTTTTGAACTTTTGCAATTTCCAAAAAAATAACTTCTAACGAATATAATACCCACACTATTCTCTTAAACGCCCTTCTCACTACTGAATGACGAAATTTAATAAAAAAAACAACCTTTTCTTTAATTTGGAAAATGTCCTAGAGGTTTCAGCACCCCCCAAAATTAAAATATCGGTTTCAAATTCAAGATGCCGTGACATCAGCCAGATCGATTGAGAAATATTAAGTTTGGAGAAAATCGTCTGAATGGTTTAGCCGCTAGCATTGTTCACAGACGGACAGACAGACGAAAAGGCGTCTTGCCGTCAGTCAATTTCTCGGTCTCAAGTATCCAAAAAACAGATTCTGGCTACACCACGTGTTACAGTAATGTTTCTCCTGAATTTAGCAACTGGATTTATTCAGTTTTTTGTTACCACGGCCTTGTAATAAAAGTTTTTCTGCCGAAAATTCGCATTTTTTTCGCACAGCATTACATTACTTTCTCTCTACTGCGAGAGCGCTAGCGAGAAGGTAAAACAATTTTTCATTAATTTAGGAGCTCACCATACAATTTTTAATTACATACAACTTCCTTTCTTAGTTCATTTCCAATACTTAAAACACACCACTCTATTCACAGTCTGGTGTAATCTTTAATTTGGAAAAGAGCGAATATCACTTTCGTATGACGTATGTTGAGGAAACTGTCTTACTTTTTTGTTACTTTCATCCGGATTTGCTATTTCACCTAGAGACCATAAAAGTAATATATTAAAAAAGGCTCTTGTCATTCAGAGCAGAAAAAGAATTAAAAAAGAACTGAAACTGTTCTTTATTCTCAATGTAAGAGGATGAATTATTTCATCTCATGCTATTAATACGTTTGTTGCCCAATTCCAGAAAAAAGAAAAATAATTTCTGAGAATCAGGGCATCTCCCAAATATCGATTTCAATCAATCTGGATATATACCCGTACGCCTGGACAACACGAAGGCACCATCTTGTTTTTCTGTGGAAAGACAGGCTTTGTTAAAAATCTACGTGCAAAAGGAAGATGATATCAGTAAAGGTTTTTGATTTTTTTCATTGATATCGACAGACTTTGTTCGCTCATGAGGAATACCATCCTATGGCATCCGATCCCTTCTGAAGACTGTTCTCTGTGTACACCGTTCTCAGTGCAGGCGATCACACAAGTGCGAAGAACACAAAATATAATTCCGAGATGCCATTTTAAGATTCAAAAGGGAGTCTACAATATTATTTTCAAGAGAAAGTGCCGGGAATAAAGCAAATTCGTAGCCATTATACCGTACT
Organism: Acheta domesticus; assembly: GCA_031308135.1. Taxonomy (NCBI): domain Eukaryota; kingdom Metazoa; phylum Arthropoda; class Insecta; order Orthoptera; family Gryllidae; genus Acheta; species Acheta domesticus. The sequence goes on along the minus strand of JAHLJT010000631.1, from coordinate 83,929,911 downwards.
GCCATATAAAGTCAAGATTACCAGGAAACAATTGTTTCCTTACACGTTAAGTGCTAATGTAAATTTCAAAGATAATAAAAACGTAAATCATTTCAAATATTAATTCTTTACAATTATTCCTTTTAAACGTAATTTTTATACACCTTTTTTCACCTCTACTTTAGCTAGAATAAATGTTTTTCTTATGCCTATTTAAAAAAATAAATACCTTTTTGACTGCCTATAAATAAATAAATGCCTGAACTTCCGGACTCTACTCAAAAAATATTGATATCTTTTCCATTTCATTTTATTGTCACAGAGTTGTAATAAAAGTAAGAGGTATATCCACACTTCAAATATTCTCAGTGTATCTCTTTTGGTGATTTTTGTGGAGAAAAATATTTCAGAAGAGTTAATTCCGGTCTGCGTTGCCAATAAAGGGAATTTAGATATTTCGCGTGAAGTCTGAAATGAAAAGTCATTTCCATTTTAAAAACAATATGGAAGTACACATATTTCCCTCATGCAATAAATACTGCTTGTCTTATGCAAACCAGGGACAAAAAATTTGCATATAGATCAATTTGCTTGCTTGCCAATACCACGGTACGTTTGCAAATGCCGTTCAATGTATTCAACTGACACAGTTCTAAACAGTCAATTTACTTCAATCCTTTTTTATTATTGTCAAATACATTTCTTTATACACTCTCGTACATGATTGGATATTTAATTATTATGTCTGCTGCAACAATGTTTCTTGTAATAAGGAATAATAACTGCAAAAAGTCATCGAAAATAGCATGAGAAGTAATGCAATTCTTCTTATAATTACGTAATTAAATGTAATGACTATAGTCCCCATTCCTCTTAAAGCTTTTTACCGGTGTTTGGCAATAAAAACATCTTGTAGCTGACAAAGTCTCGTTAAACGTGTAACAATGGAAAACTCGATTTCGAAATTTCCTGACATTACGTTTTCATTCACAAAGCCTTGTGTAATGTAGTTTAACAAGTGTGAAGAAAAGCTAGTCGATTTCAACATTCCTACATTGTACAAAATTAGTACAAGCGGTTCACTATGTGCGGGACCGCAAACCGGGGGAATAATAAATATTTCTGATAGCCGGAAGGCTGGATATCGGTTCTCAGCGATGGAAAGGCGATGCTGAGACGGTCGAATTACCACGTCTTGTAGGGTTCATGTCCGTTCGCGGACATATAAGCCCCGGAAGAGAAGTTCACTCTTAGAAATGTGTATGTCCCGTAGTTGAAAAACGCGCCGTCACACGAATCTTACGTTAGTGCTCACAGAAAACTAAAGCTCTGGATAAGGACTCGCAATAAACGAAAACTCACTTCTCATGAAGCATACGTATGGCCGTGGTTACATAGCTACATAGCTGTTTTTGCTGTCCAAGCTCTCTGCAGAGGAGACGGCGTGTTGTCTTCTGACACTGAGTGCAGCACGGTTTGTGGTGTCTTCTATTAGTAGCACCCTAAAAGCTTAGCAGGTCAAGTTCACAGACTCCCCTTCGGGACACACTCTTTACAGGGGTCTCTAAATTAAACTGTCATGTCGAATCCTAACGTTATTTGAAGGAGTTCGGTACAATGAATTTTCTGCAGATATATTTTTTCTTGCAGAGAAAACTAATTTATTGCGTCCTTCGGCCGCACCATTCAATTACTCTGCGCTGCAGGTCACACTCGCTGCAACTGCGCTGCGTTGAATGGTTGAGTGGGGGAAGAGGTCGGCAGCGTTTGGGCCGGCGCGGCGCAGCGGCGACACGAGTTTGCCTTCCCAAGCTGCCGGAGCCAGCGCGACGAGACTTTTCACTGCCAATCTCCCCTCTCTCCCACCCCTCGACGTGGTGCAGCTGCAACGCGTGTCACGGCCCGGAGTATTTGAATTGCTCGCCCGGAAGCGGCAAAGAAACATATTTTTCTTGAAAACAAACATTTTTGACGGGAAACCGACTGCACGGAATTTCTTCCAATAACCCTAAGAATTTACATGATTTTTCTGTCGGTTTAATTCAGAGGCACTTTGAACTATGGAAATACCAAAGATCTATTTTACGTTTCTTCTCTATTAGTAATGCGCTAAGAAAACTGACGATCGTTTACAATATATCAGAAAGTATCGATACAAAATTCCCTAAGTGTGCTACTGCTGCATAAAAGCCCTCTGTCCTGAATTTGCGAAGAAGTTTGCAGATGGCACAGATAAAAAAAGATGGCGCCATGCAATCCACATCACACTTACCCTGCAACGCACTTTACTATCGTGTATAACTAAAAGTATCCATCCAAGAGCCTTAAAATGAATGTTTAGGTTCCTCGAACACGAGTTGCTTTCAATGCCGTAATCTACGAAATGAAACATTTTGTGTGTTCTATTCCATTACCGTAAGGTTTGTTCATGCCATAGCACTAGTTACCAGAAATGCTGGATTGATTGATTGATTGATTGGAAATTCCGGGCACGTCAACACCCCAGGTTATTATTCCCGTAAGTGTAGTGCATATTTTATCTCGGGAGGTGGCGGCGATCATTTTTCGCTGGCTAGCTGGCTGGCGAGATCAGGCGCCGACCTACATTCGGCTTACGGGGATTTTCCCCAACCACATATTTCCCAGCAGTGGGGCGCCGGCCCAGTCGGGACAAGCTCTAAATTCCCAAATGGTCCCCAATGTACACGGCAATGTAGTGCGAGTGAATGTGTGTGTGAGATTGAGGGAAGGTCAAAGAACGGGAAGGACAGATCACGCGCGGTCCGTGACCCATTTATTAGGGTACTGCACTTGCATTCATCTGGTATTGATTGGAGAACCCACAGAAAACTACCGAACAGAGCAGCTGGCTACTAAAATTCTCCAGACAGAGACTGAATTCGATCTAGCTATCTATCCAGTGCCGAAAATCCTGCCACCGTCGGGACTCGAAACCCAGGACCTCCTGGCCAGAGGCGCTGCAGTGACATCAGTTGATGCTCTGAGCCACCTTTTCCGGTAGAAACGGTGGAAGTTAGGTTCACGTGAGAAACCATTTTCACTTTTAAAACCTGATTTACAGTCAGTTTTTTGGGGAGATAGCAATTTTTTGCCAAGAACCTTCTCACCTCGCAAAGGGGTGTCATGTTGGAAGACCCTGGATAAACAAGCAGACTGCTTCGTGAGGTTGTAGAGACCAGATCGAGGGCATCTCGATTCCACGGTTTGTGGGTTTTATGCAATAATATGCATCATTTGCTTAAGATATTAGCAGTAATTACTTCGTAGTTTTTGGAAAAGTTAATATGACTTGGGGTCCTGGTAGTTTATCTCATTGGTCAGCGTGCTCACTGACCATGACGCGACCCCGGGTTTGATTGCCGGTCTGGTAAAATTATGCTGTGCGTTTTTCTTGCAATGTCCCAGTATATGTCACTGTGTGACGATGAGATAACTCACTTCTCAGGTTGAGAAGAGCAGAATACGACGTAAGGATGTATTCGTGCAAGCCACACGTACCCCCTTAACTCATGGCCGCGAGGCCGGGACGCTGCTGGTAGGCCATGGCCCGTTCGTGGGTCGACGCGCCAAGTACAAAGAAAAATGAACAATGTGACTTGAATGCAACTAGTAAATCTGTGATACGGAAGCCTTGCCATTTAATTGTTATTCTTGTTGTTGAGAAAGACTTTAATTTTTCATAAGAAGAAGCAACCGACTGCAAGTCGATGACGTATCTGTGACATTGACGATTGAGACGTTACAACGGACTCATCAGGACGGATCTATAATGTTTCAACGTACGTTCAGGGCCTGCCGTTAGATGATGGGATCCAGTGAGAGGTTCTTTTCACTTTTAAAACTATTTACAAAATGTATAGTGTTTAGAACCGGTTCACGTGTATGGTTTTATTTTGTAGCACATCAAAAATCTTTTAAAGGAATTTGCCTTGATATCTTTGTAAATTAGTTATAAATGTGGAATATTATTATGTGTAGGAGTGAATAGAATACCATTTAAGAAATAATAGTGTTCATACAAAAGATAGGTCTGAAGTATATTAAAGGCAAAATAACAGCCTAAGATCATGTTTTTCGGTAATTTTAAATTGTTTCGTTTCATGACATTGTAGTTTACATTTTCGGTAGTCACAGTGTATTACACGTAACGTTTCCACTATAACAGGAGATCAAGTGTAATTCAACAGGGAACTTTTATAAAATATTTTAGAGTTTTATTGATGTTTTAATTTGTTTGTTTACAATAAATATATTGGCGTTTCGATAAATTTTCGAGTTTCATCAATTACATTAAATTTATGTAATTAAATTGTAATTACACTTCGCTAGTTATTATGATCCCTCACCAAACAAAAGTGTTACACCTGACACCGAACAAGATATGTTTATACACTTTTCGGATTCAATATTTTCAGCTTAAATATTAAAATAAAAGTCATTTCACGACATATACATAATCGGTTTAAGTTTTTTTTTCTCTAGAGAAAATTTTGCTTTTGATGTCTATTCAATGTCAAACCAATACTAATAAATTGCCGTATCCAGTGGCGTTAAAGGCTGAGGTTTTGGACTGGCCCCAAGAGCACTGCCACGTGACCTACCGTAATTGCTTATCACCGAACATCAATGGCATAGCTTCGTATTAATAGAACGACTATGATAGATTCCTCTTTTCCCATCCTATACCCGGACAGTTCTGTCATTAAATTTTGTGTAAAAGACTGTCTGCCGATAGAATTCAATGCCCTGTAGCGAGTCATATTTTAGCAGCATATTCGAATCTCTAGACCATTGCGTCCTTTGATATACCAGGGCGAGACGTAGATTTAGTACGTCCAGTGTTTCATTTTATGACAGTTTCGTGGCACAGCTAACACAAAAAAACACATTTCCTTGTTGAGATTGTTATAGCGAATTCCTGAAATTTATTATCACTACTAATTCCACTTTTCGATCTACGATTCGATTCACAGTAGCATTCGTTTAGAATCACGATATTCACGTATTGTGAGCGATCCTTATCAGTTTTTTTTCGAACTCTGGAGTTCGACAGTTTGGAAGTACGTCGTGCACAATGAGTGGCACAATGATGTGGCAGAATTTCAACAAAGGCAGATTAATTGTGCACTTTTAGCCGGAGCAACCTTATTAGAGGGCCACAGGTTCATTATTATGACAGTCTACACGAAACATGACACGACAGCATCTAATAAAGAAATAGTGATTGGAAATCGCTCTTGACAGTAAAAAATCGCCTCACATTGAAAGGATTTGTCGTAAAGAATGACGATCAACCACGACAAAGTGTCTGTGGAGCTCAATAAACATCTTCAGCGTGCTATTTCCACAAAAACATTGCACCTAAACCTCAATAAAATCCAGGTAGTGTTGTGAGAGTTAAATACAATATTTATAACTGAAAACAACCTCCAATAGCGAAGACGATGATGAGTGGTGAAAAATTGTACACAGCTGATGATTGAAAGAAAGTGAAATGGTAGAATGAGTTATCTTTCGCATTGTGTCTAACAGTAGTTCGAGTTTACAAGTGAATAACACCGAAAGAAGTAGAGTGTTTGCTTCCCACTACGAAACATGGATAAAATAATGAGTGATTAGTTACAGAGATATGTTAATATCATAAAATTTAAGTATCCCTAACATTGCTCTTAAAGGACACATTACTGCCAATGACTATATTAATATTTTAGGATCTAAGGTGCATCCTATGGTAGAGATTTTGTTCCTCTTCACGGATGCAGTGTTTCAAGATAACACTGCACTAGTTCATACAGCCCGAGCTGCCCAACATGGTTTGAAGAACATGAAAACAAACTTTAACACTTTACCTGTCCATCACAATCACCCACCCTCAATATTATTGCGCACTTTGATCAATTTTAGACACTAATCTAAGAAATGAACTTCTTGCTCCATGGTTGCAGGAACTGCGTGATGATACTGACCATTTTATCATTTTTAGCAGAACGAAGCTGTATTACGAATGCAGTATAGAATGTAATCGGCCAAGAGTTCCATTGTCGCCAAGCGGAACGCTAGAGTCGCAGACCAATACGTTGTCATCGGGTATTTAACACGAAGCTGCGTTACTGTAGGATACCTTCACTGTGGTTCTGCCGCATCGCTGCTGATCTCTGATGGAATGTAATAGGAACCAATCCTTTTAGCGACAGTCGAAGAATAATTATCGAGGTACATCTACCAACATATTATTTAAATTATTTACTTTCCACATTTATGTTAATCTTTGACAAACTTTGCAAGGACACTGTGACAACCCTGAGAGAGCCTGTTTAAATTTAATGTATATTGCTACACTTCTTTTCGTGGTATAGATGTCGATTTCATGTCGTTGAATTTACTTTTATTCGTATAGATTTACTTTAAGTACGTATTTTGATTTGACACAAATTGATTTATATTTCGTCAAAGAACAATAAAAACAGTATGCGACTTATGGAGGAGAAATGTAATAAGCCCACATTTTCTTGAGCTCCAAAATCTTTTCCCTCACCCATTCACTACATATAGTTGAATGATGAATAAAAGTTCCAACAAAAGAAAGTTAGCAAAATTTTTAAAAAATGAATCTTATATAATGAAAAGCAGTTAAATGTTTCACTCTGTGCAATAAATGAAGTTAGCTAACTGTTTTGAATCTTAATGTACCTGTATTTTACCTCAAGATTTTTCTCATTCTGTATTATTTTAAAAAGAATAAATTGATTTAAATTCTGCTAACTAGACGTTATCCCTCATTACAGTTTCTACAGTTACAAAAACTGATTTCTTTTAGACTTTCTTTTTCTCCTTCTTTAAAGCGCCCCGTTTTGTGACCATCACTTGTAATGAGTATGATCGTGGTAAAAACTGCTTGACGCGTTACCACTTTTTCGCCGCGGCAATTATCAAAACCACATCCACCGCCCCACACCCTGCCCCGACCTGACGGGCGCTTGGGAGAAGCGCACGCCTCGAAGAACGCAATCGGTGGCAGCGCCGCCCGCCGGCCCGCGCTCCCTCGCGGAGGGACAGCCCGCCGCGCTTCGGCTCCTGAATTATCGAGCGCGAAATCATCTCCGGCCGCCGCCGCTGGGAGCGCGCCAGATGCGTCGCGGCCAAATGAAGCGCGTGGCCCGCAGCCCTCCGGCCCGGAACCCACGAACCGCTGTCACGAAAGCCGTCGCAGCTGCGCATCCACCGGGAATTACGAGTTTCATACAATTGCGCTGTCTTTCCGTAATATAAGTATTCAATTTCTGAAGATTCTCGTGTTCTGTTAGGCATTTATTTTGGGTTTGCTCGTTTGTGTCGCTTTTACGTTTATTATTGATTTCAATAGATATAATTTAATAAACATTTAGTAAGTACACAGTATTACAATCTTAAATAGAAGTTAATGCATATAAGAAATCAATGAATATAAAGGCTGCATCTTCGTGTGTGGAATCGACAACGATCACTTTAGTTTTGATCCAGTTGTTCGACCAGTTTTCCTTGATTCACCGACAAAATACTGAGATGGTCCTTTGCCATGCTTCGGATTTCCTTCTCCACCTTTCTCCTAAATGTCACACAAGTTTCTTTCTAAACAAACTTTTGGGTTTAATTATTAAAAAATTCTAATTAAGAGAACACTACATTGAGTTTCAATTATTGCGCTTGAAAGGGCAGGAACAAAGCATTATTAATGCTCATTTAATAAAAATAATTTATATGATAATTTTCTCAGTCATTGACGGAAAAGTGAACTTTTGTTCTGTTCACCTGAAATATACTGTATTAACGTCTTCTCCATCGTAAAGCCAAATTAACTCATTAGTCAAATTGTAGAATGTCGAATTGTTCTTATCCACAAACTGCTATTTCATTTCAACATTTAATCATTTAATTTGTTTATTTTGAAAACTACTTTTTTAACATTTTCCTTTCAAGTACTTCAATACCATAATTAACCTATAAAAACAGTAAATTATTTGGTGGAAAACAAAATTCTTTGTAATAAATTTTCAGGCTGCAGTGGATTTCTCTTATTCCAGCTCATTAAAAAATTGTTGTAAAATAGTAGACCAGCACATAATTGCCAGAGGCGAGTAAATAATGGACTCCAATAATACTTTGAAACACAATATCGAATACTTTGACATTTAATTGTGCAGTGCAGCTAGAACTAGATTCTTCGTCCAATCACAATTCAAAAATGGAGAAGTTTACGTTGTTTCCTTACAACTGCGTGAACTCAGCGGTATAGAAGAGTGTAATTTACAAAATATATCCTTAGGGAAGGAAGACTCATGAACAAAAATATATAAACGTAGTTCAAAACTTAGTATTTTTTAAATTGTACCTGTAATCGATTATCAAGTAACAAACTGAGTAAAGCGCAGATGAATTATGCAAAATTGCAATTAATAAAATAGAAATTAATCATTACACTCTGAAGTTTATCGAGTTCAGAATGTTCGACCTATCTTTAAGACTAAGTTGTGTTCAAGCTAAGAATAGCCAATATTGGTGACACTTGCGAACACACATCTTTCTTTGCATCAATAGTGAAAGAAAGTATATTAGAGGAACTAATACTTCAGCAATACAAGGATTACTTCGCTAAAAACACAGCAACACCAAGACGATTTCACCTTTACACTCGTTCAAGCGTGACTTTCCGCGAGTGCCGGCTTGCTCCTGTCTGCAACCGCCACGTGCCAACCCGTGGCCCGCCTCCCCTCCGCCTCCCATTCAACCCCGGCGCGGCGCCGCCGCCTACGTTCCCGCTGTCAGCGCGCCGGTCGCGACACCGACATCGCATTTCTCCACGACCTCCCTTGTCGCTCCTCCTCCCCCCCATGTTACCACGCCTTGCCCCTCCCCGCCACGCCCAACTCCACCTAACACCGATCCGCCCCGCCTCGCCCTGTCACGCTCCGCTCTCCCCCCTCCGCCCGCTTCGCCGCGCTCCAGCCCGGTCCGCTCCTCCCGTCCAGCTCCGCCCCGTCCCGCTTCACCCGTCCCGCTTCAACCGTCCCACTCACTCAGTCCCACTCCGCCCCGTCCCGCTCCGCCCTGTCCCGCTCCGCCCCGTCCCGCTCCGCCCTGTCCCGCTCCCCCCGTCCCGTTCCGCCCCGGCCCGCTCCGCCCCACCCCGTTTTGCCTCGCTCCGCCCCGTCACGCTCCGCCCCATCCCGCTCCGCCCCATCCCGCTCGGTCCCGTCCCGCTCCGCCCCACCCCGTTTCGCCCCGCTCCACCCCACCGCGTTTCGCCCCGCTCCGCCCCGGCCCGCTCCGCCCCGCCCCACTCCGGCCCGCTCAGCCCCGCTTCGCCCCGCTTCGCCCCGCTTCGCCCCGCTCCGTCCCGCTCTGCCCCGCTCCGGCCCGCTCCGTCCCGCTCGGCCCCGCTCTGCCCCGCTCCGCCCCACCCCGTTTCGCACCGCTCCGCCCCGCTCCACCACGTTCCGCTCCGGCCCGCTCGGCCCCGCTCTGCCCCGCTCCGCCCCGCTCCGCCCCGCTCCGTCCCGCTCGGCCCTGCTCGGCCCCGCTCCGCCCCGCTCCGCGCGGCACTCACTCACCGCTCCCACTCTGGGGAGTTCCCACCGCGTCGCAGCAACCTCTGCGCACTCGTCGCCGGCGGCACCTCAGCGTCCGTGTCGCGATTGTAACGCACTCCTCGACCACCAACCATCCCCTCCCCCCTCTGGTATTCTCGTCGGTCTCCACACGTCCTCCACCCTTGTGCTACCGGTTCCCTAGGGCACTCGCACCCCAATGAACGCGGGGACATGTCCCTCGTCGGATATATACCGCCTGCAGATTTTTCCGGAAATGAATTTTAGAGCAGTAGGCAGAGGTGTTTCATATTGGAATGCTTTTAACTGACGCATTTTCTGCTAACCGAACCAAGCGAAAAAAGTAAATGAACTACGAGCACACCTCTTTTTATTAAACTTTCCCTCGGCGAACGAATGCCGATCTACAAAGAGATAGCGGATCAAAAACGACGAAAAGGATCCTTAGGTGGGTGAAAATAATAAGGAAAAAGTACACAGCTAATTCTATTCCTTAGACCTTTGGATTAATCTTCATTGAATATTCGTTACATAAATCTTCTACAAGAATTGAAAATATGATTCTAATAATAGAAGACATCGGCCGTAAAATATGAGAACGCAACCTATCATTTATGTCAATCAATATGTAGAATAGAATAGAATATTATTTCGCTACTTAGGATACATGAAATAATTCCGGTGGTAGCGTTTTCTAATCAATTAATCTACATAAAACAAACATTAAACTACATAAATACAACAAATACTCAAAATGAACAAACGACATTACTGAATACAATTTTATAAAATTAATGTATTAACCCTATGCTAAAGCTAACCTTAATATAAAATACAAGAACAATACAAAAAAAATATTTTTAATGTTAACATATTCTAAAAAAATTACAATTTATTTAATTTAATTAAAAATTTTTCACATTCTGAGGGAAAGTCTCTAGCACTGCTTCAGGTAATTTGTTCCAATTTTGTATGGTTCTACTAATAAATGAGAATTTACCTACATCTGTTCTCTGTTTTCTTTGCCGAATTTTGAAGCCATGATCTTTCCGCGCGACGAATGTTGGTTTTGATAGTCTTGCCCGAACTTCACCCCACGACTTATTGCTTTGAATAACGCACAAAGACGCGATTTCTCTCTGCGTTTTTCCAAGGGTTCCCACGATATAAATTCAGAATTTGAACGTCCCCCTCCTAACAAATTTTGCAGCATATTTTTGTACTTTTTCGAGAGATTTTATCTGCCCTAAACGTAGACGGAAGTTCATTGGAAAATTAGTCGTAAAGAAAGAGCAAATATTTAATGAAAGTAATTTGTGACAGCGGCGAACTCATGCAATCATCCTCCAACCATTCCACCCACCCAGACTCTCTAGAAAGGTAATCGTAAGAACTCTCATTAAAGAACGAAGTAGTGTTGAATTTACGTATGTCCAAGACATTTCAAATTTATTTCAAGGGCGAGATCTAAGGCAAAGTCCGTAGGCATACGGCGAGACGCTCAGAGGTGAGATTGGACGTAAAAGATCTCTCAGAATACCTTCGCTTGTTCTATTTGGAGCCGCCATTTGCTCGTACTTTACGGCGCCAATAATCATTACTAATAATTGTACATCTAACCGGAAACTAAATCCTCCTCACTATTACATTATTAAACACAATAGGTTTTCATTAAAAACAAAAATTTATCGTTTCGTGGAAAACGCAATTTAAATTATTCAAGCAACAGGTTTGACTAATTTTCCTTGACAATGACAGAAATTAAAATATAATATTTGATTGTATTATCAATGAATCTCTTTTGCATTTGGAACATAGAATCAACATTTGTATCTTACACTGGAAATACCATGTTTGCATTTAATAATTTGTAATAAAAAACAATCACAGAAAAGTAACATTAACATTTAACACAATATATTATTAATTTATTCAAGACATTTAAATACTGTAATACAAAAAATTATATACTATTCAAGACATTTAAATACTGTAATACAAAAAATTATATACTATCTCATTTCTTCTGTTTCGCAAATATAATTTTAATACTAGTTTAATAGCGCAAGTTTCACCTAGAGCCGTTCTTAATAATGTTGTACAACATAACATTTGGCTATCTTGCCAAGTATTCTCTTCGTTGGAACGAGCAGTTTATATTTAACTAATTATATTGATTATAACTATTATAACTCATTATAATCGATTAGAAATCCATCCAAAATTATTCGCAAATGTTCTCATTAATATTAAAGGTAGTTTCTATCCTTAACATTTAAACACATCGATTTTAGCTCACTACCACGGCAAAACCAATGTTCGTCTTAATAAGTGCTAAAACAAAAATATATGGCTCATTTTCCCTTTTGTCTAATCCACTATTTTATTAATTCACATTTGTTTCATTGAGTTCCTTAACTTAATAACACAGCTTTCACCATTTGGTTAATTTTCTACTTGAATGTTTCTTTCAATACTTAAGACATATTCAAAATGTCTTCTATCGCTGCTACTTTTTATTGGTTTTTCTTTCACAAGTCATCTGCATATGAAATATTACTTACTAATATTTGTCATAAAAGTAGTATCATTATATGTACATAAAACATGCCTCTCATATATTTTAATCCCGTGGAGTACATATTTTTTACCTCTATTACAGCTTAAAACAAGTTTTTTCACTTCAAGAACTTTATAAAAAATACGTAACAATTTTAAATATTTAAATATTCTGCCGTAGAATACGTATTATCTGAAAACGAAATAATTGGAATATCGCCAACAAATATTTTCCTATATCATAAATTTAATGGATTTCTACACCATAAACTCTAGTTTCATCGATAAACACCTATAATATCGGAATGCAAACACATTAAATGCACATCAATAAATTGATCATCAAAGCGAAAAAAAATCCGTCAGCAAACGACACACAACAAAGGCAACGTTTTGTCCCGCATTGTTAACGTTGAAAAAATCTTCCAACGAAATTGCGAGAATGCTCGCCGAAACAGGATAATTATTCCTATGGATTCCGAGCGTGTCAGAAATGAATGGCGATTTCGAATAGTGACATTTGACGAACAAACAAAGCCTGCTATTGAAAACCTTTCAGTTGTTGAAAACAAAAATACAAAAGAAATGCGACCGTTGTAGAGCGTAGCGATGCGAGAGTAATATGAAAAAATGAGACGAATGAATGATGTCACGCAGTGTGGCGGAGGGGGCAACTTGTAGGGAAGGAAAAGTAAAGAAAAGAAAGTAGGGATGATGTGCAGGAGGATGTACAGATAAGAGCATTTAAGTTGACGTTGCAAAATATGTGAATTCGTTTCTTTGAGGGAGAGAATGAGTTGTCTCAATGTGCATAAAAGTCCTCAGAGATGAATATTTAGAATTCTAATATTAGTAAATTGAATAACCATTCTCATGTCGAAGACAAACCAATGAACAATATTCCAGTGCCTACGCATTTTCAAACGACAACAATAACAATAAATTCATCTGAAAATATTAAAGAAAAATATTCAAGAATGGAAAGCAAATAAGCACCAATAAAAAATAGGCAAAGAGGATAGGACGATAAAGAAGACACAGTATGAGAAGACGCCAAGCCTATGCATATTTCCCGAACTCTTTCACGGTGGAAACACTATTTTACTGATCAACATAAATTCTGATCAAACGTCCTCGTCCTCGACCTTCCCAGGACAAAGATGTAATTAGAGGTAAATACGTGTGGTGTGGAAGAAGCGACTGGTTCAGCTGAAGTTCTGGGTCGCGCTGCGCGGGCGTCCTTGGGCGTGGAAGGGCACGGGCGCCGTGCAGCGCCGCAGGGCAGACGGACAGAGGGCGTGCGACGAGCGCAATTAATCGGGCGGCGCGCGGGCGACAGCGATAGCGGCGAGACGGACGTCGCCCGCGCCCGCCCACACCCGTCCCCGCCCCGCCCGCGCCGCCGCCTCCGGCCGGCACCCCACGCCCGCCAATCGATATGGGCTGCCGCCTGGCCGCGCACACCGACGCGACGCGATGCGCCCCCGCCCCTGGCCGGCGGCGCTTCGGTGGGCGGCCGGCCCCCCTCGGGGCCCGCCCTTCGACAGCCTCCGACAGGCTGCCCCGCAGCCGCCGCCGCGCACAGCAGATGGCCCCGCGGCCGCCGCCCGCGCCGACAAGTTCCGCCCTGCGCCCCTCGCCCACCCACCCACCCACCCACCCTCGCGGCCTTCAACGGCCTCCGCCAGGGTCGCCGTGTGGTCGCCGCGACCCATAAGTGTCGCCGTCGACAAATTGTCCGCCACCATCCTGGCCCTCCAAGGCCTTCCGCTGCGGCGATCGTTCTTCTCGGCCGCACAACGAACGGCCTTTCCTGACAAATTGCGCGATCGGCAACCGTGCGGCCGCAAGCCCTTCCTCTGCTCTGAAGCCTCTCAAAACAGTCGCTCCTTGGACGATCGCCCTCCGGCAACCGCCGCCCTCCGACAACCGCCGCCCTCCGACAACCGCCGCCCTCCGACAACCGCCGCCCTCCGACAACCGCCGCCCTCCGACAACCGCTGCCCTCCGACAACCGCTGCCCTCCGACAACCGCCGCCCTCCGACAACCGCCGCCCTCCGACAACCGCCGCCCTCCGACAACCGCCGCCCTCCGACAAACTCCGCCCTCCGACAACCGCCACCCTCCGACAACCGCCACCCTCCGACAACCGCCACCCTCCGACAACCGCCACCCTCCGACAACCGCCACCCTCCGACAACCGCCACCCTCCGACAACCGCCACCCTCCGACAACCGCCACCCTCCGACAATCGCCACCCTCCGACAACCGCCACTCTCCGACAACCGCCACCCTCCGACAACCGCCACTCTCCAACAACCGCCTCTCTCCGCAAACCTCTGCCCTCAATCGCAACACTCGAGATGTCCACTCAAACCAATCATATTGTGGATTTCAACTGTCAAAGGATGTCTACCTAGATTTTCTAGTATTCCTAAAAATCCATTTGCTAGTTCATTGTAATCTTGAATAACGGAAAATAATGCATTATAAATCAACCTCATTTGCCCTTTCCCCCTTTCAACATAGTCTCTTATCAATTATGAAACGAACCCTTTATTTCTGTGGGATTTTTTGCCGCGACACACCAATATTTTCATAAATATTTCATCTACCCACGAAATGTACCTCAGCTCCACGCACGAATTTCAAAAGTGATTGTCGTTCTATTCGTAATAATTCGGCACAAAGCCCGCCCGCAGAGAACGGAGACTGAGGTGACCCGAGAACTCCCAGCGCTGCCCTAGAACTGGGGCTCAAGAGAGAGAGAGAGAGAGAGAGAGAGAGGGAAAGCACTCGAGAGCGGTCGAGAGGGTCATCGACAACACACACGCAAGTGCTGCTGGTTCAACACACGGAGCGCCCTGCGCCGGCCGGCCGGCCGGTCGGCAGGCGCAGGAAGAGCCCTCGCAGGCGATACGCGCGGCCGAGTGGGCGCAGGCGGACCGGCTCAGGCGGCTCCAGCGGCGGCGGAAGACGCAGCGAAAACAAGGAGTCGGAAGGACAGGGAAACGAAACGAAGGAGAGTTTAATCAAGAAGAGAGATGGAGGACGTAAGAGGTCATTTGAGGTAAGGCAAGGAACGATGGAAACGAAGAGGAATCAAGGAGAGTGAAGGAGGGAGAAGCACGAAGAGAGGAGATGGAGGAAAGGAAATGGAGAAGGAAATATGGAGGAAAGGTAAGAAAATGGAGAAGGAAGGAGAGGAGAGAAGAACGATGGGGAGAGAGGTGTGAGGTGGAGTGAGCAGAAAAGAGGAGGAATTTGGAAAACATGTTGCAATAGGGAAAAGAAAAAAATCCATTAGTATCGTTGAGAATTTATTATTAATGCGTCGAGCGAAAGAGAAAAAGAGATTAAATTAGAGCGTTGGAGAATACGTAGAATATATAAATTAGATGAATAGCATAAAATTGAACAAGAGTACAATTAAAACATAAATTATGACAAAAATGTGCTAGAGATGAACATTCGAAGCTTAGTGAGCAGACTCCTCTAGCTAGACATAGAAGCAATCAGGGGTTTTTGGTAGTAGCTGTGCGAAACTTGTGCAAATGCTTGTACTCGGCCAAAAAGATGCACTAGGGAGAACCCGAGAAAAACATTTTAGCGTATGGGCTGCGCCTTGATGGTCTCAAAAAAGGAAGGCTCGCGGGCGCGAACAGCGGACACCCTTCTGATGAGACAGGCCCAGATTCATAAATAGGAGCGGAGACCATGACGTGGACACAGAAAACTAGCACTCGTCTCCCACGTTAAGTAAAATTTCTTGCTATAATAGGAAAGTGACAACTCAAATCACTGGAACTACAACATAGCTGAAAGCATTTTTTCTTATTATTTGTAACGCGTATGTATACTGACAACTACATTATTACTTACTATATTACATTATTACTACATTATCAACTACATTACATTCTACATTATTACTAAATAATAAATTAATTACTTCCAAAATTTCAATATTTCCCACAACCTCCTCTAATCAAACTGTTTGAAATACATCTCTTCTTGTCTAATATAATCTTCTAGAAGCCTATTTTATAAGTAAAACTTACCTTGTTGCAGTGAATCGTGTGATTAGCAAAGCAAAATGTTTTTTCCCGAATGTTGTTTTATAGCATTCGTTTCCAAGGCATAAATATTAGAAAAGTTTCATCTCTGGAACTAGCTCTTGCACTATTAGGAAAGAGAACGCTTTAGCATTATACGCTCCAGTTTGAGGTGTGTTAATGAAGGCTATCCCTCGGCTTAATCCTGATGATAATTATCGCCTTCACATTCAGAAATTTCAAAAGTTGCTTACATGGCCGTTTGTAAATATCGGTTGCGGCCTGCAGCCGGAAGCTGGGAAATTACGTTATAATTCAAAGAAATTTAAACAACGAAATTGAATTTAACAACTCTTACGCTAGGGTATAAGTTAATTGGAAGATCTCTAAATATTATATTCAACATTGTTTGCAGAGTCTACTAATTTTGATAAATTTGTTTTTCACTTTGGATATCGGTGTTTTACCAATGTTAGCTTTACCCCTAGGAGTTACTCCAGCCTCAGACTTAACCACAGGCGTATAGCAGTAGAGCACGGTTTCAAAAGAAGATTCGAAACGATGCAAGTCAAGAATGCATTCTGGCAATGCAATGCTTTAGTGCTGAATCGGCTAAATGACATCTAACAGTCATAAATTCCAAAACTTACGTATATCTTACGTATAAGGATGTTTATGTCAATTGCGGATAAGAATTTTGCAATAAAAGTCATTTGAACCAAGAAAACATTTTTTGAAGTTCACTTCTGAACAGTGGGCTTAAATGAATTAATTGAAATTAGACAAATGTAAATATCATAGTAGGGCAAAACTCCTGCTAGATTTCGAGATGTTATGTAAGGCATTATAGATCACAAATGCATTGCAGTGTAAAATACACGTGTAATGTAATAATTAACGAGAACGAAATAATAAAAACTACGTGATTTTTGAAAAATGTAGTTCTTCATTACAAACAACGCTTTTTCGAGCAATATAGAGTATTGTGCTCTATCCCTACAAAAAGAAAAATTGAAAGCAGTTTTCAAAAAAAAAGTTTAGATGAATTATCTGATACTTCTTTGCTTCTTTCGAGGTTTATAGGAAGCCCTAATTAGGTGGTTGTGCTCTAGTCCTCATTCATTCGGATCTTTTCTGACTCTTCCTCTCGCCTTACGAAACAGGATATCCTCCAGACGCGGTCACTATGGCACTTACTAAGCCCCCCCCCCCATTCTGACACCCATATGACATTCCGATCTGTATTTACTTACGGTGTGTACTTACTAACCCGTGCTGGCGTAGCCCATGTACCAGCCGGTATTTAGCAGGTAAAGAGACCATAGCCGCGCCTAGGTAGCGCCCACTGCGTTCCGTAGGACCGCACGGAACGCCCCTAGTGTCACCAACCCCACTCTGTTACCAGTGACAGGACAGGTGATGGAGAATAGCATCGTCTTAGTGTGGCGCGCACATGCCTCTACAGCAGGCATGTAAAGATCGCGGGCGACGTAACTAGCTTACTAGATGTGGCGGCACTGCGTCTACAACAACTTCCCCACTGTTTGAAAGTAAGGGCCGTGCAATTGCTCCAGGGTAGCGGTAGGTCACTGGATCTCTGGCCCGCGACTGTCTTTTGTAGAAGGCAAATGACAGTTACTGTCCAAAAAGCGATATTCATTATTTTATTTCTCAATGAAAGCGAAGAAATTGTATAATGAAATTTAATAACTCATCAACCATATTTCAAATTAAAAATCGAGAGTAAAGTTAAATATTTTGAGTCTAAAGTACATTGTACTTCGTAAATCGTATTTACTTGAGTGTAATAATTGCATTCACTTCCAGCGTTCAGTTGAGAAGGTTTAATTTCTTATGTAAAGAATAATATTAAAATAATTTATAAATATAAAAATATTTTAGTTCAAGAACTAAAACTAATTAATATTTCTGCTGCTGACAGGTTAATATCTCTAGATATTATTCAAATGTATCCAAGCATACCTCATGAAATTATTTTGAAATCTTTAACAAAAATTTTAGATAAACCAAGTTTGAAATAGACCTACCTAATGAACAAATAATATTAGCTACAAAATTATTACTTAATAATATGTATTTAAAATCTAACAACAAAATATATAAACAAAACACAGGAACTCCAATAGGAGGAAATATTAGTGCACTTTTAGCAGAAATGTCAATAAGAGAATTAGAAAATAATGTATTACCACAATTACAATATAAATATTATACCCGATATGTTGATGATATTCTTATGATCATTAATAAAGATTCTATACAAACTGTTTTGAATAAATTTAATGAATATAATCCTGCTATTTCATTTACGGCGGAAATAGAACAAGGAGATAAAATAAACTGTTTAGATGTTACTTTGATAAGATCTGGTAATAATATTATTACAAAATGGTACACCAAACCTACGTCAGCAGGAACTATTTTGAATTATCAATCTTCACATTCACCACAAATAAAACGATCTATCAAAAACAATTTACTTCATAGGGTTATAAAAATTACGAGTCCTATCTTTTTAGATGAAGTATTGAAGAAAAATTTTTATTATTACTAAGAAATAGTTATCCTTTAAAATATATTACACGTTTAATTTGTGCTAAATTAAGTAAAATGGCATATTCCCAGCCTATTAGAAACATTTCAGAAAACTGTCAATATATTAATTTACCATTTATTCCATCAATCAGTTATAAACTTGAACAAAAATTTTTGGAACAATATAATATTAAAATACGAAATTTAGTTTTGAACAAAAATATATTCATAAAACATATAAAAGATCCCGTATCTAAATTAGAATGTAAAGGAGTAGTTTACTCCATAAAATGTTTACAATGTAATAGTTATGTAGGGCAAACATGTAGAAAATTAAAGGACCGCATTCGAGAATATAAATATAATATTAGGCAGATAGAACAGAAACAAATTTAAACATAGATAGATTAAAACATAACTTTGATTTTCTTTTCCTAGAATTGAGATTCGAAGCTACTGAGTAGACTCCTCTAGCTAGGACATAGAAGCAAACAGGGGTTTTGGTACGTAGCTGTGCGAAACTTGTGCAAATGCTTATACTCGGCCAAAAAGATGCACTAGGGAGAAACCGAAAGAAAACATTATAGCGTATGGGCTGCGACTTGATGGTCTCAAACGGACCCAGATTCTGATGAGACGGACCCAGATTCATAAATAGGAACGGAGAGCATGAAGTGGACACAGAAAAATGGCACTCGTCTCCCACGTTAAGTAAAATTTCTCGCTATAATAGGAAAGTGACAACTCAAATCACTGGAACTACAACATAGCTGAAAGCATTTTTTCTTATTATTTGTAACGCGTATGTAAACTGACAACTACATTATTACTTACTATATTACATTATTACTACATTATCAACTACATCTACATTATTACATTATTACTAAATAATAAATAATTACTTCAAAATTTCAATATTTCCCACAACCTCTTCTATCAAACTGTTTGAAATATATCTCTTCTTGTCTAATATATCTTCTAGAAACCTATTTTATAAGTAAAAATTTACCTTGTTGCAGCGAATCGTGACCTTGTGATTAGCAAACCAAAATGTTTTGTTCCGAATGTTGTATTTTTATAGCATTCGTTTCCAAGGCATAAACGATTAGAAAAGTTTCATCTCTGGAACTAGCTCTTGCACTATTAGGAAACTACATTTATTTTAAATTTATTTTAGGAACTACATTTATTTTAAATTGCATAAAAACATTTTTCACATTGTATAATAACGGAAATATTTTTAGATCTTGTGGTTTTCACCGAGAGATATTTTCCTCCTGACACACCCGCTTTTGTGATGTCTTCCCACCGAGAAGAAAACAAAACAAGCAGTCAACAAGACACTTGTGTGAAGTAATGGAATAAATCGCACGGCACCGCCGACTGAAAGCGCGATGACAGGAAAGGAACAACGGGCAGGAAGGATGAGCGCTCTCGATTGAATCGACAGGCAGCTGCGCGTTCCCCCACTTATCCATTCTTCTCTTCTCTCTCTCTCTTTCCTTTTCCTCCACTTCCGTCCCATCGTCTGTTCACACGTCTGCTCTAACTTAATACCCGCACCATAAAATTTTCAGATTGCGGGATCGAAAGGAAGGGCGACGGATTGGTTAACTGACTCCGGCGCCGGCGATAACTTCCATAAAAGGGATGATATCTTTATTAGCGGTGGGAGGCGAGGGCGAGTCGCTCCGAGAGCCAGGCGCGGCGTCTGCGATCAAAGGGCTTTCCTCGCGCCCTTCGGCCCGCGCCGGAGGTGCCGGAAGAGATAGCGCGGCGCGCGGCGCGACGGGCAACGCAGGAATTGGCAGCGGCGTCGTTAGTGGTCGTTGACTGACGGAAAAGGTGCGAGATAAATGGAAGGACATCGGAATAATGCAAATAGTAGAGGAAAAGTAGAGCAGATATCGAATAATGTGGATGACAGAGAAGGTAGTTGCAATAGAAAAGCTGGAAATTGATGAGAAACAGTTTAGCGAACAATTAAGAAACAAAATGTGTTTTTTTTTCTATGATAATGTAATTCGTTTACTCTCGCAAATTCTAATACACATTACATTATAGAACACACGCTTTAATGAATTCATTCCTCTTAGGTTTGGCAAAAGTAAAGCGTAAGTTGAACAGGTGTTAAATCCCTGCCTTTCTTTAAGATCGCTTTCCAACAACTTGATCACATAACGACCAGTGTTTTTTTTTTAACTGTAGGGGGCCCTATAAGGGGAACACGCAAGGACAACACAAACTCAAACATCCATGCTTCGAATCCGCAACCCTTCGGGCCGAGGCAGCCTTAGCGACTTCGGTTATCCAGGTCGGACCTTGCATATTCTTTTGTTAGTTTCAACCTTATTTTTGTGCAGACACTTATTTTTAGGTAACACTTCTTTTACGGTGAAAGTAGATTATTTGGTTCAATCCGGAAAATCCATTGAACGGTTCAAAAGTTACGACAGCGTAAAATAACTACGTTATCTACGGTGAAAGACGTAACCCTTCTTCCTTTTCGCAGGCACATGAAAGAACAAATACAATTCCGATTTAAAGCAGGTGAAAGAAGTACGTGATGTAGAGTGTTATAAATGGCTTGATGAGCAACGAGACGACAGAGAATAACAAGGGGAGTCGAGACAAAGGAAACGAGTCAGAAGAAATACGGCGAGGCCGAATCGGTATCGCCGACGGCGGCCTTTCGCCTCCGCGCGATAACGAGACATCCGAGGTGGGCGGAGCGGAAAGGACTACGAAGGTGCGGAGCCGACAACACCCCCCAACGGGGTCAGGACGCGCCGCCGATGTGCAGCGAGGGCGTCGCATTGGTCGTTTGCGCTCGCCCGACCGCCAGCCACCCCGCCCCCACCCCTCAGCCCCGCGGCCGTTCGCGAGATTGGAACCGCGTTGGCTCCCCCCCCCCTTGGGCGCCTCTTCGTGCGTAATTGCTCCACTTGTGCGACCAAGTGAGCGACAACTTCGCGTCTCCTCTGCGCCATTTATTATTAGTTTCCTGCGACACGCCTCTCGCCGAGTCGCGGCGCGTGACTGAGCGTATCGCCCTTGATTTATCGCTTGTCTTGGTAGTTTAATTTCGGCCGTCTACATTCGAGTCGTTTGCGCCAACAAGTGGTTGATTACGACGGTGCACGAAGAGCGCCGGATACGGGAGCGCGGCTTCCGCAAAGAAATTAGTGCCTCGGACGGCAACGGGCGATTCTGTTTAGCGTTAACTGCCGTGTACAGTCCTTAACGGCGTGTTGCCCGGTTTACGCGGTTCAAAGTGAGGGCCATCACCATTTGATGCTTTTCATTTTGGGAACGTTGTAGCTCAGGAGAAGATTGCGGTGGTCCGGCTTACAAAGACTTTTAGGTGGACACTTTATGACTAGGGTCATCGGAATGTGATCGCAACTTGAGAACGTAACAGGCAGAAGGCTTGAAGAAGGGCGAGGTGAACCATACACTATCTTCTTTTTTCTGCGGTCACGTTATATGATATTTTTACAGCCAACCCTCTTCAGTTTCATCTCCGGTGAGATGGGTATTGAGAAACACTAAAAGCAAGAACCCGTGACGAAAAAATAGAATTTTATAACCTGTTGTTTGTGAAGTATATTTACACAGGAATAGTAAAATAATTTTAAAAGATTCTTTCTGTTATCGAATAAATGCATCATTTTACGTTGTTACTATTCAAATAAAAGAATGAAAGGGATATATAATGTTAATATTATGCAACCTGCAACTGTTTCTTGATGCAGTTGATTCATCAGAGAAGTCGCAGCACGTATGGAATGCATAAATCTAACGCGACAATCTCTTGATAGACTTTGTTCGACTTGAAATAAGGAGTAGCGGAAGAAAAAAGGAGGTGGAGAAAGGTGAGATAGAATGAGAGAGAAACAGAGAGAGAGGTAAAAGGAAGGAGGTAGGTGTGAGAAGGAAGAGATAAACAAGACTAACACAAGAAATAGAGAAATAGGGGGGCAAAAAGGAAAACAAATAAGCTAAATTGAAAGGCATAGAAGTTGGGGAGTGAATACAGAAAGATCGGTGACACTTGTCATCAACCACATCGTTACCTACAAGATAAAAGTTGGGAAAATGTTAGTGATGCTATTATTGAGGTTCAATCACATTTTCATGAAATGAGCAAAACCAACATCAGAAACATTACAGTTTATGCGTATATCGTTATTTTTAATTTATTAAAGAAACTAATATCACTTGAGTTGACAAAATATTAAATTCCAAATTGAAGTGGGTAAAATGAAATTCAAGATAAATGTACTCTAGATGAAAAATTCGGAGTTAAAAAATGATACAACGCCTTTCTGTTTTTGATTGTATAACAATAAACAGAAAATGCTGACAAACATGCTAAATATACCAACTCAGTAGAATGCTGAACTCATCACAACCCTGAGATACGCGCCTTGTAGGCAAGGAAATTCGAGAAAAATAAATTAATACCGGTACTGATTCAAGCCTCAAAACAAAACTAATTACAAAAAATGAACTTCTTTAAAAGCGTAAAACACTGTTATGAAATAAACGCTATGATATCAGAATGGACAACCCGAAAACAAAATTCAGCAAATTCTTGAAATTTGTTCACAAATTGGCAACAAACGCTTGCAAAAACACTGATTTCAATTTGAGATGAGAATGACGGCAGGAAGGGTCGGGTTTTTCACAGACCATCCCCTGTATCAATGCCGTTCATCTGCCGGCTTGCTCACTCCGGCGCGCGGGAGTGGCGAATTAGCATATAGACAAGCAGATTTGCCCTGCATCCCCCTATTGTGAAACGCACATGAAGATAGCCTGAACTAACGGCCGCCTGACAGGAGGGAGCATTGGCAGCCGACAGACCACAATCCACGAGGAACTGAAACCGCTGCACGTTTCATGTCGTAATGCTCATTTTCATTTGTAATATCCGATTCTGGTATAACTACAGCCCTTATCTGCAAGGATATGTCGTCTTCCGCATGTATAATACGCTAAGAAAAGATGTATTGTTTAACTCCCACTGCTGGAGAAGGAATCATCCCCTCTAGAAGTGCATGTAATTGTTTTGTGACGAAAGTATTAGAACGTTATAAGGGAAAGAGCAGGCGCTCATGCATCCCGCAACACTCATAATGCTGGAACATATGCTACCATCGTGCAAAACGCATCATAGACCTTAAAACGTTTTCCTGTCTCTTTCGGAGCAGAAGATATTATTCTTAGGTCGTAAATTATCAAATGAGACCGTTTTGAACATTCCATTACATTTTTGAAGGATAACCACAGTCAGTAACCGGGTAGTCACTAACACCCCACGTTGGATCTCAGTATGAATCCATCTTTCCTTTTAAAACAAGGATTTTAAAAAATGTGAAAAATTACTTAAATATTATTTGTAACAAAATTTCTTAAGTCCTAGCGATTGGCATTCCCTTTTTGTGCAACTAGAACACGTTATAGACTTTGGTTTTGAATATTACTTCTTGTGGTTTAAAGATGTGCCACCTAAAATGACTTTTTGATCGTAATAAATCAGCATTACATAATTTGATCGTAATACATCAGCAATAAATAATTTAAAAAATTAGACATTAAATAGTCTTCAATAGCTTTAAAAATGTGTAATGCGCCTAACAGTTATTTTAATAGCTTTAAAAAATGAGGCTAGATAGACACTGTTGCATAGAAACGAACGTTGTTCTTTATAGTCAAATATATTCTTTCTTCAATAAATCTACAACAGTTCCATAAAATGTGATGAATTGCAGTAAGACTAAGCCACAATTACACGTATCAGGTTGTGCATTTTATGTTTATTAAATCTGAGTTCTTAATGTAATTATTTGCACTTATTAAAAAATTAAGAACACGTCTAAAATCAAACGTTTCTAATGGGAGTTCACCATGGGTACTCCCCGAAGCCTGCATTCTACAGGGTACATTGATGCAAGTGTTGACAACTGAATTGAACGAGTTGGAATTTTTTGTTGTGAAGCTCCTCTACACATTGCAAAACTCACTTTACAGTTTTCCCTTTCAATTTGTGTTGAGACATTTTGTAAATAAAAATATGTTATTTAAATACAATATAAATTCTTTGTTTGAAAATAAATAATTTAACATTTCTTTCCTACTCTTCAAACCAACGTTTTCATTAAAGTTTCCCATACACTCTAATGAACAAAATATCTAATAATTAATTCTTTCAAATGCCGTGTATTGTTATAGCAAAGAATATTGTGTTGAACACAGATAGCAATGTTATCTCTCACACCATTTGGACCTCCGAGCGTTCTAGTACGTTCTAAACCCCCTTATTTTTTATTTCTTTGCTGAAAGTTTCTGACCTGTCAGACTTAAACAACTTGAAGGAAATTAGGGATTACCGTGTGGATATTAGTAGTTAAAACCCACTAGTTAACTAAATTACTTTAAGCCCTCGCCAGAAGAAACTACAGCGCGTGTTCTTCTCCAGCAGGAGCACGTAGCGGTCTTTCACGACCAACTTTCAGCAGCCCGAGAGCGCCCGGGAGTCCGGGAGCAGTCGTCGTAGTGTGCGAGCGGGAAGGGAAAGGACGATCCATCGCGTCTTGGCTCAAACACAAAAGTCCCATTTCACGCAACCTGAACGCACCCGGCCGCTCCTCGAGGTCCATCCGGCGCCGCGGCCCGCCTCGCACCCCGCCCCCCATTCCGCCCGTACCGCTTCGCTCAGTCCCGCATTGCCCCACCTCGGCCCACCACCCCCCACGGCGCGCCACTCCGCATCACCCCGCCCCCACTGAGCTCCCACCCGGTCCCGCCTCACGCTACCCCCGCCTCGTATCCTCGTCGCCTTGCCCCACCCTCTGCCACTCCTCCCCGCTTCGCCCCGCTCTGCCTCGCTCCACCACACCTTGCCCTACCCCTCCCCCCTCTCGGTGACGCTTAAGTTCTGCTACTCCCCGACCGGCCCCACCCACCCCATGCCACACACGTCCGTCCCGCCCCGCCCCACCCCGCCTCGCCCCGCCCTGCTTGGCATCAACTCGCTCCACCACTCCCCAATCTGCTCCCACCATGGCCCTCTTCGCGCCACCCGTCCCGCCACTTACCACCCCGCCCCGCCCCCCCCGCCCCGCCCCGCCCCGCCCCGCCCCGCGACCGCTCCGCTCCGCTTTGCACCACCCCCGCCCAGAAGGCTCATCCTTCACGCAGGTCCTGATCCTCAGTCCTCGGGCGCGCGGCCGGAGCGGCCGTCCTTCGTTCCTCGCCCTCCGCCTGCCCTCGATTCTCGTTCCTTCGGTCTCCCCGCTCTCAGCCGAGCTGCTCCCCAGACGATGAATCCTCTCTACATATTTCGGTTCGCTTGTCAAAGGAGGGGCCTCGGCCTTCCCCGCCTCGCGACCGTTGATTCACCCTCCGAATCCCCGCCTCCGCCACGCCCCTCCTCGCTCGCCCGCTTCAAACCCTGCCCCACGGTCCCCTCTCCGTTGAGGACGCCCCGAGTCAGCCTGACAATCCACAAGCGAGAGTCTGGAACACGAGTCACGCCGGCTCAAATCCCTCAGCACTTTCCGAACTTTTAAAACCCAATTTCTTTATCTTTCTTCCTTTATCATTTAGCCAAATAACTATTTTACGTCTTTTTCTCTTACTCTGTATCTGTTCATTTCCAAGTTCGTGGGACCATAAATAGAAAGTAGACTATTAAGAATACAGTTCTCTTTTAAGGATCGTGAAAACCAGATTGAGCATTACAATAAAGCTTATGTTTCATCATGAACACACTGGAAGAAAAGGAACTGAATAACGTCAGTTTTCTTGATAACTTAACACTGTATGATTCAGTGATTGATGCAGCCCATTTGATTCCCAAAGTGCAAGAACTTCCTTCCAGCGCAGGGACTGCTCTCCTTCTCTCCTTAGGTAAAGTCGAGTTCAGTCTCTGTCTGAAGGAGAATTCTAGCGGCCGGCTGCTCCGATCGGTAGTTTTCCGTGGTTTCTCCTGATCAACACCAGAGGAATGCTGGAGCAGTACCCTAACAAACGGGCCAGGAAGTGCGCGCGATATTTTTTCCCATTCTTTGTCATATCCACAGCCCCCTTACAAACACACACTTACATGCACTACACTACCATACAGGACGGGAGCTTAGAGCTTGTCCCGTCTGTGAGCGGTGCTCTGCTGGTGGGAGATGCCCGATAGGGAAACCCCCGCTAGTTGACGGTAGATCGGCGCCGGATCTCGCCATCCAAGGGAGCCAGATCACCGCCCCATCCCGAGCAAAAACATGCACTACACTTACGATACTAAAGACCTTGTTAGTTTACTAAAGAATCACTAGTAATCAATCAATCCTTATGTAAAACAGAGTTTATGAGATTTGGTTTTGTAGCAGAAGCATGATTTCTACTCACTATCAGTTTACGTTTACATTACACTACAATACTTAATACTACTAATACATTATACTACAATACTTACTCACTATCATTTTTATTTTGCATTATTAATTATTACACTGCCTACATTCTATTAAATATTTACCAAAGTATAGAAACAGTATCAGAAGATTTTTCAAGAAACACACTAAAACAGTTTGGGAAAGCATAAACTCCTTAGATTACTAGCACGAAAATAAAAAAAATATTCTCCACTGTGGCTTTGAAATATATCAGTAAATCAATTATAAACAGTTGGTAGTTATTCATTTCCTTGACTATTGAGTGTTAAAACGGTATTTGTACTATGCTTGTTTCAGCATGTGTTCCAGAGCATCTCTTGATCGCAAGAAAATACATATAGAGAGGTTGTTATCCAGCAGTTTAATTTGGTTTCTTTTTCAATTATTCCACAGATGGTGAAGGTAGAAGGGAGTTCAATTTTATGTTTATTACACTGATTACGCTTGAAAATAGATTTCTGGCTATATTTCTCGAACGTCAACTTTGAACTTCATTAAACTTTCCTTATTGTATCCGTGTGGCTTTCCGGAAAATGTTAACAAAATATCAAACAAAAAGTTCTGAAATGAAAATGTCACTCTTACTCACAGCTGAGTCACTATTAAAAGGAAATTAACAGTAGGTAAATTATGAAAGTTTTCAAATATCATTTGCAGTATCGTTGTTCACCATATTATCCTATGCACTTACATTAAAATATGCCTGTATTAAAATTACGAAAAATCAATGACGATAAAACCTTTGATACAGAGTTTTCTTACAACTACTGGAGACTAAATCTACATCATATTGCAGATCAATACAACAAACAATTTATGCTGATAAATATGAAGAACATTTTTTACTATATAAAGAATATATATTTTTAAAAGAGTTAGCCCTTTTTCCAGCAATCTATTTACATGACGCGTGCGTACCAGCGGACTCAAGGCTGCCAAGGAATGGATCATTCTTGAAGAAATGCTTTCTGGACGTGGGCAATGAAATAGAACAAACCCATTTTATTGTTTAATACTATATATATATATATATATATATATATATATATATATATATATACCTTAATATTTGGTGTTTTAAGTAGTTTTACTTTTATTGTAGATATCACACACTGCATACTTTGCTTTGTTGATTTCAGAGATATTGTGAATTGGCGTGACATTACTGCCTTTGCTTTAGACTTCTTTCTTAAAGTTACAAATGGCATTATTTGAGGGTGCCGTTCGATTTTTCAGAGATGAACAATCTGCCTTGAAAAACGAGTGTTATTGAAAGACAACACATATTATACAACCCTATTTGCCATTGTTTTCTTCCAATTTGTAGACGAAGACGACTTCCAATTTGTTTCTTCCTTTATTACCATCAGCTTAAAAAAACACTCGTCTATGTTTTCTTACATTCGATTTAGGACTGAGCTTTAATTCTTGGCTACACCGCACAAGGAATTTAGGCTTTCAGTCTCTGTTTCAGGGTTCAGTCTGTGTCGATTGGATTTTCAATTTCATCACCAACGAATCAAGCATTTTGCGAAGACGTTATCAACACATTTGACCCCTTCACATAATTACGTTCTTCCTAATTTCATGACCTAATTTCTCCTCAAAAAACTTCAATTAGATTCCCAATTCCATAACGTTGCTATGTCAACACTGTAAATGGATTTCATTCCCAAGAATTTAAAACGCAGTCATCCACAATTAAAGCAAGAATGTTATATATAATCGCAAATTCAATGTGAACAGCGCATCAGATCCTAACAAAGGGCTCACGCTAATCATTTTCAATTATTTTCATTTTATAACTACGCTATTCTCAGGGTGTCGCACATATGAGAGTACTGTAATAGCCACAATGAAATAGAACTAAAGTGTAAGGGCGTTTATTACTGCAATAATTCGCATTTCATTGCTACAATATACGTGTTCACAAGTTCAATTATGTAAAAACAATTTTCAATTCTTATACTACGTTAAAGTAGATTGATGAATGCTTCCGGGAGTGTCTACTGCTAAGGTCATTAGTCACGTAAGTGTAATGCATGCTTTTATCGTTAGAGCAGCTTCCCCCACTCGACAGCAAGATCCTGCGCCCCCTACTTATCAAGTGACGTTTTCCTCAACCAATTATCTCCCACCAGCGTGGCACCGCCACAGCCGAGATTATCTCCAAGCTACCGACATGTGTGCAGTGCATGTAAGTATGTGAAAGTAAGGGGTGAGGATATGACATGGAAGGGGAACGAAAAAATCGTGCCGTTTACATGGTCCGTTTGTTAGGGTACTGATCCGACATTCACCTGGTGTTGATGGGAGACACCACGGAAAATAACCGATCAGAGCAGCCAGCCCCTAGAATTTTCCTCTTAGACAGCGATTGAATTCGAGCTAGCTATTTGGTTCGTGCCGAAAATCCCGCCAGCGTCAGCAGTCGAACCCTTGGATCTCCCTACCAGAGGCAATGTTGTGATATCAACTGTAACCCTTGTCAAAGAATACAAAAAAAAACTTTAACAATTTCACAAAAACTCTTGCAATGCTGTGAAAACATAAAATGAAAGGCACACACTGACCAAGCGATGCTACGTGACTAACACAGCAAGAAAAACAAAATTAATATAACATTGCAGAATGTATTGAAAGGTTACGAGGCACACATGGCTGGATTTTCTAAACCAGACCACTCTCACAGCACCACAGCTCCTCCAAATTACACAGCTATCTAGTAGAGGGTCTCAATGCAGATAGCAAGAAAATGCCTTTCACCGACGTGAATGCTTCACGCCCAAAGTCCACCATAGCCCCTTCCGATTCGGCCCACAACTCCACCAGCGTTCTCTCCCGCTAACCGCCCGGCTCTGGCCCGCCCCGAGTTTTTACCCCGGGCGGGGCGCAGAGGGCGGCCAGCCGGCTAGCCGGTGGAGGGGCGGACGGAGGCGGGGGGAGATATGGGCGGCGACGGCGTGGTGGTGGTGGTGGTGGTGGTGGTGGTGGTGGTGGCAGCGGCAGTGACGGTGGTGATGTCGGCGTGACGTCATCGGTGTCGGCGGCGAGGGTAGCTGGTTGCAACCTGGCCGGGCGGCGGTAGAACCGCTCCATGCATAGAGGCGCGGGGAAACAATGATCAATTAATGTCTTAATTGGTTCATTAATTGATTGATTAATTAATTAATTTTTTTAAGTGGGACACGCGAACCTTGGAGTTGGCGCCCCCATAACACACTGGTGTAGCATGGAACTCCCATAATTTGGCGGGAGTACCACACAGAGTGCCCAGGTGGGCGGAAGTCGCAGGAACTTGTCCGTGCCGACCAAAATGTGCTAACATCCTATGCCGCCTATGCCGCTCTATACAAGTAGAACGCAAAAGGACACAGCGCGTTAGCTTTCTAACTCTGGGTTCCGGCTGAATCCTGGTCCGTGAGGAATTCCGGTGAACAAAGTATACCGAGTACATGTACCGATCAGTTCAATGTTGAAGTAATGGCTGTGGCACTGTAGACACTGTGCGTCTGCAGTGTCACAGCAGCACACTATACACTGTAGATAAAATAATAAATAAATCATAATATAGTAGGGCGTAGTAGCAACTCTAAGGAATGACATAATCGTAATTACACTCCAAACAGGATGCTGGGAAACGGTACGATTAAAACCAAACCAACTCTCCCTTGAGCTTCAAGTCTGAATGGAAAAGGTCTGAGATAGAGTCTATAGATAGGTAGATAATATTTTTCTTGGGCACATTTACATTTTCACATTTTATTTCATTTCCACATTTGCTATATTGCGATTGAATGGTATTTTGTGAACATTTTCACCTCCCGAGCACCGGCTACCTAGTTGCATAGGGGGCAACAGTTCTCACTGAGTGAATCTTTTATCTAGCATATTTTGGCTCACGTGTTTCCATACTGGTGCCGCGGAGAGGCAGCCTAGATGTCCATGTTGATCAGTTTTCTATTACTTTATAATTGAGGTATCTCCTCATCTCATCTGGACACATGATACCTAGACCCTTCCACCTTAGTAACATCGGATTCCCAGCCTCGAGTCTGGAATTTAGTAAACAGATTTCCCCTTTTCTTTTTGGTCTGAGTTACTCTCTAGTATTGCCCGACCCCAATCTCAGTGAGGAGAATTATCATGCTTCCAAACGTCATGTCAATATAGCCCTTAGGCTCATCTGGTTCTTTTACCTTTACAAATATGCATACAATTATGCACAATTATGCAAAGATAGCTCGTGAGCCCATGTCGGTGTTCGTGCCTTTTGTCTGAGTGTAAGAAGCCAGGTTACTCATATTCGCACGTGGACGTATCACACACAATAAAAAACAGTCGCCGGTCACGGAGAAAGGTTTAGGGACAGACTGGAGTGTACACAGATATTACGTGAGGTTCTGTAAATGTATCCATGCTAAAAACACAACTGATGAAGCAATGTGGCTGGCTAATAAAGATGTAACGGGTACTTGCCACAAACGAAGTCCCACCAAAACCCGGGCTGCTCAAAAATTCGGCAGAGTGCGATAGGGCAGGGAAAACCAATAATGCGACAACACAATAACGAAAACATCCAATTCTACACAGGACTCGACCCTACGAACCCACTTACCGCGCCCAATTCAACACTACCGCTTCACCGTCCGCAGCCGTGGAGACTTCTAAGGTTCAGTAGTCCACCTCGCGTCATCACCGTCTCCCGCGTTGCCTCCTTCTGGCCCCCCTCCGTCATCTCGGTCTCTCACAGCCTGAGCCCCTAAAGCCGCGGCTTTTGCGCTGCCCAGATACAGACTAAGCTCCATGTTTCTAACTACTTTCAACTTGAGTGAAAATTCATTTAAAGCCACATGAATTTATTCATAACTTCCACAAGTATGCGGCGAAAGAAGTGTCCTCTGCGCGAACACTCTGGCAGGGTAGGCGCAGGATTCAGGACGAAGAGGACGCGATGTGTGTGGGGCAGAGATGGGGAAAGCCGGAAGTGGGGAGCTGGTGTTTTCGGGAGTGGTTGGACTTCCGGCCTTCTCTGACCAAGACGGCGCCAGAAGTGGCAGTGGCAGCTGCGATGATGAGGCTGCAAAATCTCTTCCGTACGACGCCGGAAAGACGTCGAAGAGAATCTCTTACAAGAGATCCTCTTCAAATATTTCGGAAGAATTCTAAAAAAAATTGTAATTGTTTAGGGTGGTCTGTAGAAGACATTGTCAGTGGTGAAACGTTATGGAATATTTAACAACACTTAATGGATGGTTGGCGATGTCATCTAAGGTGACAGTGATGACGATCATGGTAACAGTACATGTAAAAAGGAAGTATTGTTTTCAGAGATGTTATTGTATCGGGGATGGTAGAGGCAGGATGTAGTTTGGTCGATCGAAAAAGCGGTCGTAGTAAATAGTTGTATTATATCATAGACGGCGAATGTGTTTTGGATAATCATGTCTATCACATCGATGAGTATGATGAGCATGGAAATATTGCACTGCTAATGAGCAGTGAGTGCTTTCTGTGGAGGGAACCACAAACATCATATTCATACCGCCTAAAAAGTACTTTAGTGTGGATACTGGACATTGAGCACTAACAAATTTACAATGATGGCGTCGCCTCAATACCGTTCTCATCGCCACCTCAAATCGGTTGCGAGAGTAGATCTTTCGAGCTCCTTGAGCTGGCAACGATAGCTGTAAAGTCAATATTGTTACAAGAACCTATCAACTGTGGGGGGTAAGTTGGTGATAAGACAGTGAAACCTGAACTCTCGAAAGACAAACACAAGTTCCACTGGGGCAATGATCGTTTATAGTAGCGTCGTAATATTATGGAGACCAAAGCAGCAGAATTACCGAGGTGTATGGTACTTTCTCCTTCTCCCCTCATCTCCCTCTCCCTCTCTCATTCTCCCACTCTCCCTCTCACATTCTCCCACTCTCCCTCTCCCACTCTCCCTCTCTCATTCTCCCTCTCCCACTCTCACTCTCTCACTCTCCCACTCTCACTCTCTCACTCTCCCACTCTCCCTCTCTCATTCTCCCTCTCTCATTCTCCCTCTCTCATTCTCCCTCTCTCATTCTCCCACTCTCACTCTTTCATTCTCCCACTCTCCCTCTTTGAGTTCTTTCCAAGAACTGCAAACGCCTAACGAAGGCACATGGGAATGTAATGGATTTTTTCGTCCGACGAAACGTCCTCTGCGAACTCCCCGCTGCGATGTTTAATGAAAACACGCACAGGTTCGGGGAAGGGGAAAGAACCTGCGGCTGGCATCGCTGAATTTCAGAGTGGATTTTATAATCGTAATGAAAATGTTAGCCAATGTTAGCTTTTTTTATTCGGAAATAACTCAAGCTTTACATCAAGCGAGTGATTTCTTCACGCACGTCTCTCGCTCCACCCAGATGGAAACGTTATAAGATTGTCGACGCTCAATTGGATACGAATTTCTCCTTCTGGAAAGGCGCGGCAAGTGCGAACGAATTTATTATCGCGCTAATCTAACTTGAAGTTAGGCCGTGATAGACCGCCTGCGATCGTAGCGGAACTTCTAATTTTAGCCTCGTTTCGGAAACAATATTGTTGCGCGCTCGTTGTCTTCGTCAGAGCTCAATTTATTGCATGCTAATGCAGTGCGATCCACCCGGGTTGTTTCAATGGCGTATCTGGCTCCCGTCAAGAAGATGTTCTCTTTAAACAGAACTAGTCAGGATTCTCTAGTTAGGACACAGGCAATCACAACTATCTTGTACTTTGCTTAGTATGCTATTAATGAAACATTTCTGAAATTATTGAAATTGAAATAGAAAGTATCTTTCATATAGAAATTGCTTAAGCTGCATGAGTCTGTTTAACCGTCAATAAACCTTGATTAGAACTCTGCCGACCGACCATGCGGGGCAAATTAAGTGGAGCTTCTTGAGCTATTAGTGGAGAATTGAGTATTTTTCGGTTTCCTTCCAGAACAATAAGGTAATTCTAAAGAATTACCTTAGAATTCTTTTGGGGAGTTTTAAGTGTCTAAAACACAATTCTAAAGGAGAGTTAAGGCGATAGAGGTGATAGGCACTTTTTTCGCCTGAATATTTCGGAAGAATTCTAAAAAAATTGTAATTGTTTAGGGTGGTCTGTAGAAGACATTTTCGATGGTGGAACGTTATGAAATACTTAACAACATTTACGGGATACCATTTATTGACTTGATTCCTTATATTGACGATAGTTATGTTAATTTTGAATGAAAAGATTTAATAGTTAATAAGAAAACCACTGGAAAGACTAGCATTTTATTTTGTGAGTGTGAATTACGAGGCCGACATGCCGAATGGCTCAATCTTACAAGCAAAAAAAGATCACTTTTAGCAAATGTGTCATACACTACTTTTAGATAGGTACGGTATATGAATCATTTATTTGTTTATTATTACCTTAAGGTCAGTATTAATTAATGCGATGAGACGAAAGTATTTTCTTTTCTTTGTTGCAGTCACTCAGATTAATTTGAATTTTTGAGCAACTTTTAGCACAAACGTTAAAATTGAAATTTCAACACGCTTTGTATTCCTTGAATGTAACCGCTTTTCCTAGTGACTGTCGAAAAAGAAGTACTTGTATAGACATTTATTCATATGAACAGGGAAAGCGACTCTATTATGATTATTTTTATTGTGAACTTGCAGATCACAAATAATTTTTTATACAAAACCTCCTGCAAGAAGCGCCACGCGAAGCCAGTTAATTTATTCAAATACAATATTATTAAGTTTTGTTCTTGTACCTCGTATCTCCACTCTCAAACTCTCGCACCTTCCCTTTTCGCCTTTTTTCTTCTTATTTCGTTTCATTTCTGCGAGATCTGTTGTCCCTTCGTAATTCCTGCTTAATAGTTTCCCGCTTTTATTTATTTCTTCGTGTTTATGGTTTGACGCTTCTTCGGGCGGAGGCGTTACGAGTAAGCATTCCCGTCATGATTAGGAAACCTACTCAAACGCTAGCAGTCCGTTTTCCTCCGCCCATTTAAACGAAGAAAAAACTCAACCCCAAAACGAGGACAGGCATTCCCTCTTCCCGCTTATCTCTGTCCATTAGACTGGCAGCAACCACCCAAGCCTCCTCCGGTTACCCAATCCCTCCGAAGCTCTGGAGACAGTCGCTCCGCCTAGTAATCCGGCACCGCCGTGAAGGCATTTCTCTCTCAAAATACGGAAGTAGGACCGCCAACTCCAGAGAAAAATACGGTAATCAAGAATATAAATGCTAATGGTAAGAAATGGACGCAGAACACAAGATGCAACTGAAGAAAGAAATGAGAAGTTGAATAAATGAAATCAGAGACCGCCCAGGACAGAAGTCGAGTGGATGACTTAGTTAAGGTGACGTTGGATACGTATTGAATGTGCAAAAAAACTGGAATATGTTTTGCACTTAATATGACAGGTGTTGTATTTCTACTATTTTCACTTTTAGGAGCTTATCCTGATTTTTGCTCTACGTTAGGAGAACAAAATTTAGATGAGCATTTTTGTCAAAAAACACGTTAAATATACATGAATTTTTCGCAATTCCTGAACATTAAAGACGCATTTTCTCACCAAATACCGACTGATTGGAAATAGAAAGTGTAATTATTGACATAGTTATTCAGAGCTGATGAGTTTTTGTAATATTAACAATGCAATTAATGATCAACCTTAAAGACGAGCAGTAAAAATATAAGCTAAACTCATAAAAACTTTGTTAAATACAAAACACAGAACTCAAATTATCATTTTCTGCGTAAAAAATGATGAAGATTAAACATCGTAAATAAGTTGAAATAAATGCTCTGATACACATTTCAAAAAATTTCCAACTATTGCCTATGACAACCACAGAAGAGTATCCCCATTTACATGTTTCTTACTTTATTTATATAAACGAGATCAAACATATTCATTAAATTCTTTCATTTTATTTTTCTATATTATTTTTTATGGCCGGTTATTTTCTTGTGACTCATGTTAACTTTCGAAATATTTGCAGGCGAAAAGAAAAAAAAAACATATTTCATAATTTCTTCACAAGAACTATACTAAAAGTAATTACTAGATTTTGTACCAGAAAGGAAGCCCTTTGACAAAGTTTTTATATTTTTATAATTTACTCTTAGTTGTTGTTGGCTTTGATACATTCCGACATCCTGGTCCTGACACCTCTCCATTGCGGTGGTACAACCTCTCGGTTTGCTGCGACAGAAGACGGAAATGCTCGCCAGCGATCCGTTTCCGGGAACAGAACCGTCTCCTTCGCAGAATCACTCGCGACGGTCTCACGCACCTGGAGTCTCTCCCCCCCTCTCGCATCTCGCGCGCTCCACGACATCACCTCCTCCGCCCCCTGCTCCGTCGCTGCCTTACGGCGCCGCGCGGCTTTAGAAATACGTGCAGCAGCGGCGGCGCGGCGCGACGCGCCTACGAGGACACGGGACCATCCATCAAGATGGCGGCCCTTTTGTGGCTGCTCCTGCGGCAGCTCTGCGCGGCTCTAAAAGCCCCTCTGCTTCGCCTGCGAGGACGCCGCCGCGCGCGCCGCCGAGGCGCTTGCGGCGGCGGTGAGCGAGAGGCTGCGGTCGCCGTCTCTGGGAAGGGCGCGCGGCGCGGCGACAGCGGTTACAGGAGGCAGTATTAGCTGCGAAGAAGGTCGGTGGTGGGGGGAAGATGGCAGCAGTTACGAAGGCTGCACGTTTGTTTGGGAGGGTAATGAAATCTGACGTGGTGGGCTGTTGCGCAAGTGGCAGGGAAGGCAGGAGATGGGTGGAGGTACAGTGGATGAGTTGAGGTCGGAGGAGGAGGAGGAGGAAGGGATGGTGGAGGGGAAGAGGGCGCAGAATTAGGGAAAATGGTCAGACGAGGAAGAGGGGTCGAGGAGCACGGGGGATATGAAGAGGGGGAGGAGGGGTCTGAGTAGGAGAGGTTGAGCGAGGAGGGAGGCGTCGGTGGAGGTGTCTGAGGAGAAGAGGGTGAACGAGGAGGAAGGGTCAGTGGAGGGGATAGAGGTGGAATGGACATTGGAAGTGATATGACGTGGGAGGGGTCGGTGGAGGTGGATGTGTCTTTGGAGGAGGGGTCGGTGGTAGGAGAAGCGGAGGAGGTAGGAGCGAAGAGGAGGTTGGGGCGGCAATGTAAGTGGAGGCGCTAAAGGTGACACAGTTCGGACAGAGAAGGCGGGAATGGCTGAGAAGGCATGGGAAAGGTAGAGGAAGCGACGGGGGTGCTAGGGCTGCGTGGGAGAAAGCGGGGCAGCAAGGGAAACGGGGCATCGTAGGTGGTGGGAGGTTAGCAGTAAGCGCGGGGGGGAAGGCGAGGTGGCGGAGGGAGCAGATGGAGCGGGAGGAGACGAACCGGGGAGTGGCGCGTTGGAAACAGTGGCCCCCGGGGGTGGGGAAAACAAAACGCAGAGGGTGCGAGTTATCGACGGAAGCTGTGGTGGAAACTTATGTTTCATGACAAATGCTGATAAAGTTAGTAATAGGATTAAGAGAAGTATGGTGGAATGTACGAGAGATCAAGGCCCACAAACTATGAATGATCATTGGTGGAAATTGGTATTATATAAGGGATGATTAAATTCAACGAAAATGCAGGATGAAACTTCAAAGTACATTATTTCTTGTCACTCTAATAATAAAGTGATGAGATTTGTACGTTTGAATTTCGTTTTGTTTTATTACGAAAATCATTATTTCAAATTTAGACGGCACAATAATATCACCGGAATTAAAGATTAAATGTATAAAATGTATAATATGATAGTTACTACATTTATTTAAAACATTAGTTTGGGATCTCCTTTTTATATTACTCACATGACATCACCGATATTTTTTCAATATTTGTTCACGCTAAAAGAAACTGATTAGAAAATATTCCATTAGCTTCCTAGTTTTTTTCTTCGTCATTCATCTTCACTGCAAGGCCATCAATTTCGTATTTACACACAACTCGCAGTAATGAAAACACATTTTTGCACTTTTTCACAACCATACATACAATATATTTTTATATAACTACTCCACGTATTTTCTTTTAACGTTTGGTATGTGTATGTATGTGTATATATATATATATATATATATATATATATATATATATATATATATATATATACAGGGTGACCAGAAGCTCCCGTTACAAAAAAATACCACAAATTCTGTGATGCCAAACATGAAGAATGGCAGGTCCAGTTTTTCCGAAAAAAAATTTTGTCTTTGAGAAAATTGAGTTTAAAAATCACTTCCGGGGCGCGAAATTCAAATCGGCCGCAACGACACTGCAGACAGTACGGAGCATCCTTCCGCACCTTTTGCGCGGAGCATTTCCTCGTTTCTCCGCGTAAACGGTGAAAGAGTCGAGTAATATTCTGTAAAGCATCGCGTTGCTTACACTAGAATACTTAATAGTATCAAGTATTTGCAGGTTCTATTCAATAAATATTTTAAATGTACGTACAAAATATCGATTTTTGTTCAAAATGATAGCCACAGTACACGGCGGCGTAAACATAAATTATGAACACGATCCAAACATTTATGAATAAGATTGAATCTCCTGGAATGCTCGAATTGTTATTTTTAGCACATATTAATATGAACTAGTGCTTTGGACCTAAGATTGCCACGTAAATGATAGTCTCCTGAAGATTATTCTAAATATAGTGATATAGTAAAAGCGTTTCGGAAATGAAATATTCATTTCCTGGATTCCCGTTCCATGAAAATACTGAGTTTATCTCTGGGCGCGGAATTTGAATTGATACGTTTTACAGTCATTTTGTGGTGATGCAAACCGAACTGTGCATTGAAGAACCTTTGTAGGGGCACGTAGGCCATTAACCTAACCCACAGGTCAATATCAACAGAGATAAAATAGCGTCGCCACATTTGAATGCAACAATGAATAAAAAATACAAAACTAGTATATTACTGGTGTGAAAGGGTAAAAGACTGAGGAAAAACTGTGATGTTGCATTGCGTGACGTACAAATACTTCTAGCAGGCAAAAGTTTGACCGTGGTTCACTGAGGTTACCGGCCCACTGCCATTCGCAGCTCCTATTATGGTCGGTGTCCTTGCATTTGTCACTTGCTAGGCCGCGTCACATCGTGGTTTATATCGTATGGCGAACCTCCCACCGCCGCCTAGTGATTCGCCCATCAGCCGCATGTCAGTTTTGCCTAAAAAAAAATAAATAAATAAATAAATAAATAAATAAATAAAAAATTTAAAAAATTTAAAAAAGATTGCACAGTTCGAAACCCGGCCCGCACAGTGGTCATGGCTGAAAAAGCACCTGTACGGCGTCATCTTTCCCCTTCCCTCCCCCCCGCACCACCCCCAGCGTCCCGCCACCGGCAGCGTATACTAAAAGCTAAGCGCAGTCAAGGCAAATTAGTAGAAATATCGTTTGAGTGTGAGAGGCCAGAATAAGCATGTTTTCAATTCATGAGTACTGCGACATGTACTTAGTCTTCGGCGAGTGCCGGAGCAACGCTCGTGCGGCAGCTCGAGTGTACGCCGAGAGATACCCTAGCAGAAGACACCCTTCCCACTGCGTTTTTCTGCGCCTCGACGCAAGAATACGTGCGTCGGGGTCAGTTTTACCGGGCGGAAGTGTCGATGCAGGTGTGTCTCGCTCATCTGTCGCTACAGAGGAAGCAGTATTGGAACATTTCGAACATGAGCCTTCGAGCAGTTTGCGAAATTTTGCGCGAATGGGTTGTTTATATTAACTTTTTTCCTTACAACTAAAGAATTCAATTTTCAATGTGAAAATAGTTTATGTATTATCAGATATGTTTTGGGAAAAAAATATACAGAGCAATAGAGTTGCAGTTATGATTTAATTTGCATATGTTTATGTTTATTCCTGTTTTCCATAAAATATTCTTTTGAGATAAAAATCCCTCATAAGTAAAAAAATAACCAACAAAAAACTATGTAATTATTAGGGTGTTTTTATGTAAAATCTACAAAAATTATCCAATTAATGTTTTTCAGTTCAAAAAGTATGCAATTATTAAATGGAAAAGTTATAAATTGATTAATTTTTTAAACAAATTAAAATATTGAACATGTAGAGATTTGAGAACTGAAAGATTTAGGACATGCATGTAAAGTATTTCTAATTAATTTAAAGTAGCAAAATATGCATGTTCTAAAATGTTTAAGTAGTAAGGATACTGATTCTGCGTTAAAATAAATTAAAATAAATTTAAAAAATTAAATAATTTAAAAGAAGGTTTGGGGTGAAAAATTGATTATATTGCATAATCTTTTTCCTTTTTGTCGATTTTTGTTGTACATTATGAAAATATCAAAGAAAAATATTGAAAATTAAAACACTGAAGTAGTGTAGTAGTGAACTGTTTTCTACTCCCTTACATTCTGTACTACGTAGTAACCTTGAAGAATTAAATTGAAGAAATGGTCGTTACCCATTTGTGTACGTATCTGCCTAACTACAATGCAAGCTCAAAGAAACAAAACAACTAAAGAATACTTCTCCCGAGTAGCTGTCAACTGCCTTATGAAATGGTTTCACGAAGTAATTCCAAGATTTGGGAGAAAGACATGCTCTCATCTTGCATCTGGAAAAGCAAAGCGGCGGGTAGAATGGTCATTCAACTTCGAGAAATGGATAGTCGAGGCCGCTTGCCTTAACTTCGATGTCCCACGTAGAACAGTTAGCATATTTTGCAATAGCAGTTATTTCGGAACGCTTTCGCTGCGGGCAGCAGGAAGTGCTCTTCCTTTACCACATATTACTTAAGCTAAAATAATAGATAACTAATTTAGGAACAGATACTTTTATTTAGGAATTATTTGCAATATTTTTGAGGGGGGGAAATATTGATATCCATCAATTAGGGCTACATCTTCGATAAACCGTCCAGCGGTTATTAAGAAGTTAAAGCTGGCTATCTTTAGTTTGATAATTCAGAAAATGACAGCCGGGAGAATCAATTCAAATTCCAAAGATAATCAATAAACTCAGTATTTTCATTAACGAATATTTTATCTCCGAATTGCTCCTTAGTGTATCACGATATTTAGAATAATCTACAGGAGACTATCATTTACGTGGCAGTCTTAAGCCTAAAGCACTAGTTCATATTAATATGTGCTAAAAATAACAATTCGAGCATTCCAGGAGATTCAATCGTTTTCATAAATGTTGGATCATGTTCATAATTTATGTTACGCCGCCGTGTACTGTGGCTATCATTTTGAACAAAACTCGATATTTTGTACATACATTTAAAATATTTATTGAATAGAACCTGCAAATACTTGATACTATTAAATATTCTAGTGTAAGCAACGCGATGCTTTCCAGAATATTACTTGACTGTTTCACCGTTTACGCGGAGAAACGAGGAAATGCTCCGCGCAGAAGGTGCGGAAGGATGCTCCGCGCAGTCTGCAGTGTCGTTGCGGCCGGTTTGAATTTCGCGCCCCGGAAGTGATTTTTAAATTCAATTTTCTCAAAGACAAATTTTTTTTCGGAAAACTGGACCTGCCATTCTTCATGTTTGGCATCACAGAATTTGTGGTATTTTTTTGTAACGGGAGCTTCTGGTCACCCTGTATATATATATATATATACTATATATATATATATATATATAATATATATAGTCTCCTATATATATATATATATATAGTTCTCCTGTATTATTTCAGTAGTATACCTTTGGGTTCCGGCTCTCACACGCAAACCAATCTTTATAAATGAGGGTTCTAAAGAAAGAGAATTTCACGGAGACTTGACGAATTTCACTTTGACTTTAAAAATATGGATGATTTCTTTAAAAAAAACGCGTCGAAATATTCATGGAAATGCAATCCGCATCACATGTCAACATATATCGGCAAATAACTCATAAACAAAGCGTTTTAGAGCCTTAAAAAGTAAAATTTTGAGGCCATGGCCTCAAAGAAATGTTTTTCATACTCTAAACTATAAGATGAGACATTCTCCGATCCATTCAATTAACTTTTCGGTTCCACGCTTCAATACTAGGCCACCTCAATATTTCAGCCCTTCCTGCTGGTAGCAATTTTTGTGGCGACACGCTTAGAAGGCTTAGATTTGACAATCTTTATTTACGCTTTCTGTTAACACCGTAGTTTGTGTCTTTATTTGACTATCAAGGAAAGCGAAAAGCTAACTCTGAAGGAAGATTGAAAAATTTCTTCAAATGTTGTTTTTAAAGAAGTATGAATTGTTCCAAGAACATATCTCTTGAATAAACTTTAATTGAAAATTTGTTTCAAACATCAATTGCATTGTTATTTTGTTTGATATTCTGTAAGTACATTAGTTGTTCCTCTCCTTTATGGAAATGATAGACAAATGGATAGGGAAAGGGTGGAATTTAACATGCGAGAGTTCTCGCACGGGTACGCTAGTATATATATATTTAAATATATATCTCAGAGATAATGTATTTGGGGATGAATGTCCCTGGGATCATTGTTTCCATAGCAATAAATGTTAAATGCTATTTTACATATGTGGATGAAACGGAACGGACGGTTCCTTCAAACCGAGTTGCAAGTTGAATGGAAGAGTTACCCTCTGCAACCACCCACAAATTATACCATGAACCGCTAATGATAGATGCAGCTTTACAAAGGTATTTAGAAATAAGGGCATTAGTTTAAGTGTCTTACGATGTTAACAAATATACACAGTGTGCTGTCGTTATCAATGCGGAGAAAAATTGCAAGATGATGGTTGAAATGATAGTAGAATAAATAATAATTACAATTACAAATATTATGAGAAATCGACCCAAGGTTGGGCAGTTTTTAAATCTTTGCATTTGAAGGATGTATGGTGAATACATTTTGTATTTGAAAAAATGTATTTTTAAATTTTTGTGCATGTATTTTCGGAAATATATTTGAATACATAAAGTAAGTGTATTTAAAAAAGAAGTACTTAAAATACTTTAAATACATAAAGAAGTGTATTGAAAAAAAGAAATTCTTAAAATATTTTAAATACAGATGAAGATAATGAGGATAGTTTCTTTTTGTTTGATTCTATCAGTGAATGCACCTTCTTGAAACAAAAAAATCTCTTTTCAGTTGTTGAATTTGTATTCTCTTCATTTTTAAATGTTAAATCTAAATCATTAAAAATGCTGGGCTATTAACCGACAATAAAAAAAAGCGTTTGTTAGTTACGTTCATCCACGCCAGCTGAACGACTGTTTCCTTTTGCGGATTTTATACATTCGACAACTAGAGGTTTATTGTCTGATAAATTGTTTATATAAATTAAACGTTTTATAATGACATTCCGTAAATTTTAGTTAAACATATTTTTTCAGAAATTTGTTCACTTGTCAATTAATAATTAATAGTAAATGGCAATTACAATACAGTGCTAAAATAAAAACGATATAATATTTACAGTATTTCGAGTATTTCAAGTATTTCAAATACGTATGTATTCAGCAAATCAAAACGTTAATGTATTTTGAGTATGTACTTAAATACTTATTAACGAAATATTTAAATATTAAATTTTAAGTATTTTGCTGAATCCTGGTCGTGCCATATTACAGCACCACTAGTGTTACAGGCTTTCTCAGAGAAAGGACGAATGGAGTGTATGTGTAGAGAATACCTCACAGGAAAGGTGAAAGAGTCCCTCTCCGGCGAGTGCGATCGGAGCGACGGGAGTCAGGCACTTCGGCGGCAGCAGCAGAAGGGTGAGTGTGGCGCGGTGCGGTCGTTTAAAAGGGGGCGGCTGGGGGTGACGGCGAGGCCGGGGGAGTGGAAGAGAAGCAGCAGCGGTGACGCTGGGGGGAGGGACGAGGGGGGTCGCCTGCCGCGCGCCGGTGAACAATCGAGTTTCAGGTCAAGAAACTTCTGGAAAGTGATCATTCAGCCCGGCACTATTGAGACGCTCGCGGAGCGCTGCGCCTCGCTCGCGGCCGCGCCACGCGA
This sequence comes from Acheta domesticus, assembly GCA_031308135.1. Classification (NCBI taxonomy): domain Eukaryota; kingdom Metazoa; phylum Arthropoda; class Insecta; order Orthoptera; family Gryllidae; genus Acheta; species Acheta domesticus. Next base: position 83,885,698 of record JAHLJT010000631.1, on the reverse strand, counting down.
TCACCGCTTCCCGCACGCGCCCTCCACGCCGCTGCTTCCCACAACGGTCGCGTGGTGAGAAGCGACTTTTCACTTTTTTCACTGCCTTTCTTTTTGTGACTCCCGAGCGAATTTTCGATTCCAGGTGGTAGTAGCGTAGGTTCGAGTCTTCGGCCTCCTCAATTAATATAAACGTCCTTGAATCCGGCAAATGCAAATTTCCAACGCATTTTACACCAACAGGAAGTGAATGTCTTGATTCGCATTACACCTGAAACTACTTCTTCTTCCTTTAGTTCCTTTCGGAGCACAGAGCCTTGGCAAAGGATCTCCATCTTACTCGATTTTCTGCAACAACTGAAACTGCTACTTAAATATGTTTACGGGCGCATTTCACATTTGTTCCTGTTACGTATCTAATGAAGTAATGTCCCGCAACAGCGAATGCTCCCATAGATGCCCCTGACCGTTGCTATCTCCAATAAATTCAGTTGCCGCTTTTTTTTTACTTACACAACGTCGCTGTTCGTTTGCCTCTCTCTATACTGTGATTTTGAATAAAATACTTTATGTTCCACCACAAAAAAATGTACAGTTCCTTAATTCAGGCTTTCACAATCAATAGACCACTATTACCTGCTCTGCTCCCGTGGATATCAGTTTCTGTATTCTAGAACCACTGATTAATATTCTTAAATACCTTTCCCAAGGTTCGCCAATCTTCTAATCTCTTGAAGACGCTTCTATTTGGGTGTTTAAACAAGAATATCACTTAAAATATTCCGACCTACATTCAAGCATTCATTTCTTACGAACTCGAGTCCCTTTCTAACAAATTTGCATCCATAGCAACTGAAGCTACATACGTCCATTATCTCTTCCTTATTAGTTGATACAACTTGAACAAATTTATATATGCATATAGAAGTATCATTTATCCGTAAGCATTAGCTGTTTGTCAAATAAATACTCTCTGATCTCAAATACAAACATGGGCGACATCTGACATTCATTTGTTTAGAATCAGGTGAAGTGTAACAAGGCCAAGAATTCTGCATTCCAAGAAGAACAATATTATTTATATTTTCAGACGTGTAAGTAAAGAAAAATCACGATTTGTTTGAATCATTATGAGTAGGTGCGAAATGTTATTTTATTTACTTGGACTTTTCCGTCCATATACCACTATTTCTTTCATTACGAATATCATAACGAGTTTCTGTGTCATATTGCGCAAAGATTTAGATAATAAAAACGAATATCAAAAAATGACTCGCACATCAGATTGATGCATTTATTAAAATTATTTTGGTCCTTTCTTTTAATCATGATTGGCTGCAGCTGCATCCGAAATATGCAGGACGAAAAGAGTTGTGGGTTCTAAAGGGGATGGATGTTTTCATATTGAAATTGTAACTTTGAAGGCAATGCCAAACTATAAGCATCTCTATTTCTTTCAAATGTATCTTCTACGCTTGATCACCAATATATAGTTTCAATCACTAAAGAGTAACTACTTCCATTAAGTTTCCAAACAGACGAAAAGAAGAGTTGATATTAAATGTATTACTGTTGATTGAACACCAGGAACAGCTGTAGTAGTCACCAGAAATTAAACATTTGCTTTATATTTTGAATGTTTTACTGTTACAATGTTTTGAATGTTTACTTTTACTGTTTACAATGTTTTACAGAGGATACATGACTAGAAATTTAAAATGAACGCGTGACCGCTCGTACGCGTATTAATTTATTTTATGGTAGCTTCTCTGTCTATTCGTTATCTCACGGTATTTTCGAAAACTAGTCTTCAGGATTTCCTTATTAACTAATTTTGTTGGCATATTGAAACACTTTTAGTGTATTTTACCGAATGCTTGCTATTCCAAAAGGACTGAAAAACTGAAAACCGTTAATCTTAAGGTTTTCACCAAATACGAGTTTAGTATATCTCTGATATTGATAAAGCTATGTTTGCAAGAAAGTCCCTTCCTCCGTTTGCTTACACAGCTGTGAGTCTCTCGGGAAATCCGGTCTTTAATCCACCTCCTATGTGGTTGGTTTGATTTCTTAAGAAACTCATACTCTTCCTTGGAAGTGCAATTCTCTCTAAGCGTAAATGGAGGATTAAAAGATATTTTAAACCTCCGAACGAAAGGGTATTTACATTTTATTTAAGTATTATGTGATGTTCACATCGCAAAGTATGGAATCAAAATACATGGTCGCTTTAAGGTTTTTAATCAAAATAACCAACAGCTAAAAAAATAGTTTTAAGAATAAATGGTTGGTAATTCATAGAAGGTAACGGCTTTCTGTAAAGTTGCACTTAGAAACCGATCACGCACATTTGAACTGGGTCACCAAAATGTACTTTCCCGTCGGCTTCGTTTTGTGTCTAGCGATTCTAGTCTTTTGGTGCCTCGTGATGTGCTTCAATCATGAATGTTTGTGAGATTATTCTCCCGCGCTTCCAGCAAACCGATCATTCATCAATGAGCAGCAAGTCTCACGCTTCCAAGCACTCCTTCACTTCAGTAAGCGCCCGTATCCTATCGCCGGCGATTTGCTTTCTGTCAATAGCGGAGTATGTTCACCTTCAGCTTCTTTACCTGTAGCTACGTGTGTAGTGACTGGTATTTCAACCATATTCGAGCGGAAGCAGCATACATGAACTCTCTATCGTGATAATCTTGCTACTTTACTTTCTCCTCTGAATTCATTCGAACGGTCAGAGAATCCTTGAGGAAGTTATATTTTTTGTCTACAAGCATTTGTCTACAAGATTAGATATTAGAGAGAAGTTACAATTTTATAATATTATGTAAACGTTACAATATTAATACAAGAAAGAATGTGTCATGGTAACACCACTAATTTCTGAGGGACAATCGGACAATGTTTGAATGCTAATATTTCTGTTCCGAGTATGTGGCATAATTTGCATACATTTACAGAGACAACGAAACATAGCAGTTAAATTTTGGCCATTCCTTTTCAAAGACGAAAGACCTAAAAAGCAATTGTTGTGCCGCAATCAGTGCAAAGTCAAATACGACCGACCCAGAATTTTGACACATCATCGTTAGCAATTTCTAACGATCCCTCCAATACATAAGCGTTCTCCCTTTTCTGAACTTTTCGTCGAATGTCTACGACGCCTACCCTATAAATATTTATTGTGAAGCAAATAGTTGATACTACTCGTAAAATCACAAACGCACGTTTTGTATGTGTCATGAAGTGTAAGTGCGTGAGTGAGACGTATAAATTAATATGTCACATTAGTAGCTAAAGTCATCTTAAAAGACAGTTCAAAAATGTTCTCCCTTTTTGCATTTTTAGTGGTGAGCTAAGAATACACTTTAGACTCGCCCCCTTCGCACATATGATTACAATTGCATTCAACGAAAAGGCTAGATTTTATAGTGAATCCTTGAGTGTTTCTACACATTATACTTGACTCCTTGAAGTAAATACTTAAATATACTGGGAAAACGGACGGTTCTACACGTGATCAGCGACATACATTTCTTAAAATTTGAGTTTTCTGCAAGCCACTGTAAAGATAGGAAAGAAAGAAAGAAATACCTGCAGTTTAATTTCATATTGTCACTCTACGATATTGGTTAATTTTAACACTAACGTGCAGGGATGGTGATGCATGATTTTACGAGGCTCCACAACCGTTCATATTATGAAGAACGATGTATGTATGTTATTTTCTTCTTGGCTGTCAGGGAGTCGCCACTTTTTAAGCACATATGCCAACGTTTCGGCTGTCACGTTGTGACCTTCCTCAGGGCGAAATGTGGTCGCAGGCATGAGAGTCAACACGTTAGCTTTTGAACCTAGGACGTGGTGTCTCCCGGACAGCCAAGTAGATACTGACTCCAGCCTCGGAAACTTACGCTTTCATATGTATGTTACGTTTCGTATGTGAGATACCATCAATAATTTTAAAAAAAATACGGATCAGTTCAACTTGGCCATTGTTTGTGCTGAAAGCCTGAAAGTTCCCCAAATCGGTCAGAACACGCAGCGGAACCCCTTCTAGCTCACGCGCTCGCGATAGTCTCTCCTGCCTGCGCCGAGAACGTCTCGTTAAAACGTTCTTTAACACCCTCTTCAATTCTTCCCTTCCTCCTTCCCTTCCCTTCCCTTCCAACCATCAAGCCTTCCTCCTCAGGCGAAGATCTGAGATCGGTCTCCCGTCGTTTCGTATGCAACCTACGTCCTCCTCAAAATGGTTGTTTACAACCGCAGTGCAGTGGGAGGTGGGAGGAAGATTATTAAACGGAAGTACGCCAACATCACCTCTCTGTGTGTTAGTGAACTGCAGTTCATAAAACGTTGCTTTGAGAGGCCGCAGAGTAGCGGAAGCTTCATCGTTAATAACTTTCTCTGGGGTTTTGCAATCAAGCAATATAAAAGTTGAAACGCGACAAAAAATTATTATGAAACATTTTTTGAAAGGGTCTCTTTCGACTGTATGAAGCTGACATTAATACGCGCGCGGTGCAAAGTTAGGTAACTGAAGTATCGGGTCCCGCAATCTACTAGCTTCGCTGAGCGAAGCCGCAACTGCTGAAAATATGAATCTGGCGGGCAATAAAACCAACTTGCCGCGCTTGTTTTCCCCTGAGTTCGTTCTGCTTGGGGAGACCCGAAATTCGATTCGCCAATTCGAAAGTCTAACATTCGTTACGTATTAATGTCGGTGTGGCATCTAGGGAGTCTTCTGGCCGGAATATCGATTCTCCAATACTGCTACAGATTTGTTCGCGAATATTGAACACCAGTATGAATAAATCTGGAGTGAGAATGGAGAATTCCTCAATATTACTTCTTACCGAAGAATACAGCTTTCTGTGCATTTTCAAGGATCTCTGGAGACATGTAAACTCACCACGGTGTTGGTAACTTAATACATATCTCGTATTTTACAAATACATTTCCTTTCTGCTCAAGGATGTGCTGTCATGCGAAATAAATATTTTTTCTGTCCGGATATTTTCATGGAGAGCTCTGTTTTAAAAAAAACACAAAAAGCACGATTTTAAGTTTACCAGCATTACAAAAGTACTATTTACATATCGTCATGTACATGATCCTGAAAAAATAGAATTTATGCAATCGATTGTACACGAGTAATTCTCAATCGTAAATCCAAAAGAAAAGAATGGCATGTATTTGAATCATATTGGAAATATTAGAAAACACGTCATTCTGTATGAACGTGATAATTTTCAAAAGAACGTTTACCTTTCATTTCCTTTGCTATATTTGTTTCATTTTGTGGTAAATATATATTGTATTAGAGAACGCTTCTTCCGTTTATACATTACATATCAATGTTTTCGTTGCAGAAATTCTAGGAAAAATACATGTTACCAATCTATTTGAACAAGCACAAAAGGCTATCGCAAATAGAGAACGCAGAGTAATCTCTGTGAAATTCGTTAACAGAGAGAAAATATCTCTGTGTCGTTGATGAACATTAAAAGGAAATACGTATCCGTATATCCCGATTGGTAATCAACGTTTTTCTACTCCCATTGTATAATTCTGTCATTCGATGGCTGCAACCCATTGTATAATGATAACCATTTTGATACAGATTTCACTATGATATAGGTTCTTGACCAATCACAGAGAGGTTTACAAATCAAGTTTTCTGATAATATATCATTGACAAACGTTCAACAAAATGTTTCGTTCTATTGTGTATATTAAAATTGCATTTAATATTATATTATGCTAGTCATTTTTACTTTCTATTATTGTTAGTAATTTGTTACGTGGAATATTATTTAAAATATATTTTATCGTAATTTCACTTTGATCCTATTTGACTAGCGCAGTAAACCAAAGCCACCAACATAGATTCGGAGGGAGCTGTCCGCTAGGTGGCCTTGGCTGAATACTGCATGTCAATTGCCACGAAGCGATTCAATGGAAATGTTAAAATTATAAAAGCTATCGTAAGTCGTAGAAAATTACTGTATGAAACTAGTTATAATGGATATTAATACACTCGTGTGAAGTTTACGATACTCGCTCCTTCCTCGCTCGTATTGAAATACCACACTCGTGTATTAAGACCACAGAGGTAGTATGTAAAACACCCATCATTACATCATAGTTTCATAATGTACTATTACAGATCATTGATTTTTAATAATGATTTACGTATAATTAAAGTTAGAGAAACTCCTGAAAAAGAGGAAATTAAGTTATTGAATCGTTCAGATAAATTTAAAAATTAAAAGAGAGTAATTTAGATTAATCTAAATTACGACTTATGGTTAATGTGTTTCTGTATTCAAACTGTTTAATGAAAATTACTGTATAAAATAACTACGGACAAAACAATCTAAAAATAAATAACTATTTTGCATCTCTTATTCGAAACAGTTTCGTAACATCAACTGTATTAAGCTGATGGAAAGAAAGCATGTGTCAATTAAATGTTCAGGTAATTTACTTTTAATTTTTGTTGTGAGAATGCACTTGTGGTACTAGAGAATGGCACAAACTTTCCCATATTAATTTTCTATTTTCTTTGGCCTTGTCTAGCCATTCACATGTGCCACGTACTCTTGCCAGCTGCCATCTATCGCCACTCAAAGTACATTTCTTTGACATTTTATATTTTTTCGGTTTTCTCGTAGTAGAAAAGAAATGTTATTTTTATGAACAGTAAACGTCGTCTTAATTGCCAATTTTCTTTAAAAATTTGGGGCCGCTATTTTTTTAGAAAATGCCGTTTAAGCACTTCTGTGAATTCGAAATTGGAAGCTCTTTTTACAGAAACTTTTTGAGTTTTCGAAAAACTCCATTAGAAGTTATTTGAAGTACTTTAATGCTCAATAGTATTTACAAATTGCTGGAAATGTGCATATTAACGGTGTGAGAGATCTTTCAAAAAATTACATTTGTGTAATTTTTGAAAAAAACAAAACGTCTCCCAAAACAAACTCTACGTCATACTAAAGAGTGCCATTAGCACTATACGTTCGAAAAGTTTGAATAAAAAATCTGGAGCCATTTATGAGAAAATGGCGTTTGAGCATATCTGAAAATGCGAAATTTGGAGCTAATTTTCACAGAAAACGGTTGAGAAACATCACACGACATTATTTAAAGCGCACGTACTCGTCAATAAAATGTAAAGTATCCCCAAATTTTTAAGAATGTTTTTTCAAAATCGCAGCAGAGTGGAGCCAGATCGACCGGGGAATGTCCATTTTGTAAGAAATCGTACGTATGGTTTGGGCGCTAGTGTTCTTCAGAGACTGACAGACGAACGGATGGGCGGTCGGTCGGTCGGTCGGTCGGTCTGGCGGGCGGGCGGGCGGGCGGGCTGGCAGACGTTCTAAAAAAATGTATCTTCGTGTATTCTAAAAAAGGGGATTTCCGTTGAAATCACGAAATCAATTTTCCGCAGCATCATAGGCGAATTTTCTTTACGTCTGTTATGGAATCAAACCTGCATTCAAGAACGCATGTTACCGTTATGCACATGGGTAAGGTGAAGTAAAGCGTCGATCTATTTAATCGATAATAGAGATCTTTTAGTTTCATTTACTTTTGTATTACGTTTCGTATACCTAACATGTTTATATGATTTCCAAGGAGAACCCGTCAAAATTTATATGCTGTGATCGCAATCTGAAATTTCAGAAATTTAAATGAGATGGAAATGTACAGATTAATATCAATTTTTATCAAACATGAACAAATTTAGATTGTGGTAACATTTATGGAATCTATGATTAGGAATAGTGTTACATAAACCAATTGTTGGACAGTCGTACAGATCTTTAAAAAACCTTTTTCAGTGTAGTAATATTTTCAGGAAGGCAATAACCTAACACGAATATAGGTAAATAAACATATAGCACTGAAATGGTGTATGTGGATATTTGTGACGTGTTGTTAGTACTTCGCCTCATATTATATATCCCTACAGCTTTAGGGGAAAATGTCATCGTTGATCGAGTCTTTTTTAACTAAACTAAGGGGTGCGTTCATAAGGTTAAGGTTCTATTCCAAGCGATCAATACATTTTTCTGTACCCTAAAAGTGTGAAAAGTGCAATGTATTTCCTTAGAACACTACATTTACGCATTTCAGAATGGCCAATGTAATGATAATTATTTTTATTTCCGAGACTAAGAAGAGATAAACATTGGTGCGAATGTACGTATGCTCAATGAATTACAAAGAATTTGTATTAATGCATGGGATGTACACAATTCGGTCATATGTATAGTCTATTTTGAGTTTGATTGGTTTTAAAATTTTGCACAAATTCTGTATCGGGAACGCCATTAACTCCCTCTAAAGCTACTTGCATCACTTGCTCTGCCCAATTTGCCCTCGCCATCGCTGACAGCGCGGGGTGGGGCGTCGAACGGCAAGTCCTGACGCGCGGCCCTTTGCAGACGCCCTAACGAAGTGATGCAATCGAGGAGGAGCGCGTTTGTCTCGTGCAATGCACAATCTCCATCGTATTATGCGCCGTACGAAAACAGTTTCATCTCCGACCGGGTTTAAGTATGGTCGTCGCTGTAAGCTCTTTGCTTTCAAAGGGATCTCGTAAAAGGGAGGTAGCTTACAGGATGGAAATTAGGGCTACTTCTCGGCGATTCAGAAGATTGTAAGCCACCTCTCTTGTGCTGCTCGGCCTCAGACAGGGTTAACTGGTCATGAAAATGGCAGGACAGCTAAGTAACTGCAGAGAAGATTTGCCTTCCCTACAAGATTTCAAGTAAAATCTACTCACGGAACACCATCAGGGAGTATATTGTACTAAATTTGCCAAAAGCAACACCGAGAATTATGTTACCATCGAGTCTTATAAGACATTAAAAAATAAAATATAAAAAAACGTATGATGAATACATAATTTTCCTTAGTAGTTATAATTGACATTTCATTACAAAATAACAAAAGTATTATTCTTCTCGAACGTCTTACATACTACATTACAAAAAAAAAGGTTTGTTGTGGGCCAAGCGTTGTTACGGTTAATCAATAAGATCTCTAATCTTCAAAACTGCATTTACATAGAAATGACAAAAGAATCAGCGTAATTACATGGATTCAGCAAGATCGAAAGACTACCGAAAACAGGAACTTCCTTCCACACAAAAGTTTACATTAAAGTTTATGTAGTGTTTTCAATCTTTCATGAGTATCTCCTTTGGTTGTCCCTGCCAACCAATGAGGCGCAACCAAAGAAAAGCTCCGCAATTGCTGGCATACCCTTCCTCTTTAGATTAAGAGACGAAACACCGTTCTGAGAACTGTTCTTCTTTCCTTTTATTAGAGCAGTTTTGGTTTTCAGGCGCTTGCTTCGCAAATCAAGAACGAAAACTTCAGTTTCAGAACAAACGATACATATCTCCAAGTCGAAAGACAAAGCGAAGGAAAACAGAATTTACTAGCAGCCAATTCTTATCCTGAACGAATCAAAAGATGGAAGTACTCAATCGGGTAATTTAGTTCGTAGGTAGTAAACACTATCACAAATTAACGACGCTGTTTTGCGCCATAGAGAAACTTCCGCGCCTCCTTGAAATAAGATCATAAATCTCGTGTGTTTTGAAGGATTTATAAACATAATTATCTAAACTCATGTAAGATTCAATGTTAGGTAAGTACGAGGTAAATGCAAGGGAGTTTATGCAAGTCTTATCACATAAAACGAAACCAATTTAGTTAATCTTAATATGTTATTTTGCACTCTAATTTGTTGTTTAAGTAAGTGTCACTTCGTAGATCTAACTACATATTAAGTTCTGAAAGGAAGATACACACTTTTAGACATTTCTTCAAGGTATTATCCGAGATTATTGTTGCCTCTTCAAATCATATTATTTAGCTCAACTCATTAATTTAAATTTCAACTTACTTAACTCTGTTTTGAGAAAATGTAGTGCTACAAATGATTTGTCCTGCGTTTTAAAAAGAAGTATCTTTTATGTGCAAAAACAAAATTAATAATACCGTGATAGTCACTCCTCACGGCATTCGAACGATAACATGTTTGTGCTTTTGTAAATCGCTGAACGTCTTCACAGACAGAATCTACCTCTCCTTCTTTTAATTAAAACCACCATGATAACACTGATAAGCAGCGATTTGTATTACTCAGAAGAGCGTAATATACATTGGGCTAAGTTAAATGAAGTTTCCGTTTTAATTCAATTGGGGAAATATGGTGATTTTTCGGATATGTGAATTTGAGGTGTGGGTATGCAGCATTGTGATATTGAGTGAAGATGAAGGGGCGTAAGGAAGTGTGAAGGTTTTGATAAAAATTGTGATCGATCAGTGTTATGTGGTCGCTAAATGAAAGTACGACATTTAATTCTCTATGAATCTCGATGTTTGGAATGAACCAAGGGACATTTAAGTACTTCTTACAAAATATGTTTTGAATGGCTGTTAACTTCTGGAATTTGTTAAGGGCAGCACATCCCCAAACTGGATATGCGTAAGTCATGGTTGGTAGAATTAAAGTTTTATATAATAACAGACGATATTCAACTTTCAATGACGAACGTGCATTAATTAGAGCGAAGAGTTTTACGATAATTTGTTGACTACTGAATTAATATGAGACTTCCATGTTAATTTTTTGTCAAGCAACACTCCTAAATATTTTATTGGTGTGGAGGATCACGATATATATGTATTGGGAAGATTTAATTTGTTATTGGGATGTTAAATATTAAATTATAATTAAAATAACTAAATCAATTCTTTCTCTCCGATTTTTTCTCTCTTTCTAATGCTGTTTAACCAGAGAGAGAGAGAAAGAGAGAGAGAGAAGCATTCCGTGAGCAAAAATCAAGAAAAGCATCATGCTGTTACTAAGAATTTACCCATATTAAGTTATAGGTAAAGTTGGCATTAATTTCCTAACTCACCAAAAGTGTGAACTATTAATAGAAATATAATTTATTGAATTGATTGCAATGAAATAATAATTATTGTACATACTGTTTCGTTTTCGTGCATCTATCGAAGCATTTTGGTACGATAATGATAATTGTACAACATAATGCACTATCGCATATGCACGATAAGTATACTACGTCTGGCAACACTGGTTGATGGATAGGCGTTTGGATCAATTGTAAGACTGATACCGTTAAACCAGGGTACGCATGTTAGTAAATAGAAACCTACGCAGGACTAAGCAGATGCTCGCGCAGATTCATTCATTCATTCATTCATTACGGAGAGAGAGGGTGATGTTCTAGTGCAATGCAAAGGCAACGAGTTCCACGCGAGTGTGGAGAAGGACCGCCCGCGGTTCCCAGCAAGCGGGCGGAATCGAACTCATGACGGGGTGAAGGAGGCGGCGGTGAAAGTTCCGAAGAGACGCAGACAGATGCCCGCATTCACAAGGAAATTAATGTTTGCGGCAAGATTAATACAGAAGGGGCTTTAGCCATTTAAACGCTCTCATAGCCCTGAGTCCTGGCACCACGCAGCCATCTTGCGGTGGAGGGTTGTTATGAACTACAAAGTGGACACAAGTAGGTGTAGTTTCTTGAGAATGTAGTACCCGTAGAATCCGCTGAGAGACACTATAATGCAACAATATTTGCCAAAGGAAAGCGTTAATTATCAAACGTCAATATTACAATTAGAGATGTAGAAAGAAAATAACGATCGGCTTCTTATAAATATGTAACTATTCTGTTTCTTTTAACTGTGTTTTGTGAGAAACTGTAATTAATGTTCTCGTTGGACTTAAACATTCAAGTTAATTTACTTTTCTGGAGTAGCTATGAAGTTTTGGTAATCATAAGAAGGGAAAGATGGAGAGCAAATTAAATGGTGCTACAAGAGCACATATTTCTTGCATTATATGTAACATAAGCAATTTTCGAAAGTTCGTAGATATCAACGGAAATGAAGTCTGAGTCATTTTTTAATTGTCCTTTGCTCTATCCAACGCGATGGGGGAAAGTTAAACAAAATATTTGGCGTCATTTTTGAGAATTTTTATCAATTACTTTTATTTCAAGCAAGAGTTACATGAAAATTACTCGTTTTTTAAAAAAATGTACATGACCTATTTAAAGATCTAATTTTTCTTGCCTTGTTAGAAAATTTTGGTTTTCAACAGTGAGGTTATAGATAACAGTCCTCCTAAGAGGACCGTAAACAATAGCGAAAATCGAAATAAATTGAAATAATGCCGCAAAATATTTATCACGTAGAAAAAGGAAATCTAAACGTATTTTATAAGTTGGTAATTAACACAATGAAAATTGACACTAAGCGTTTCACTATGAGTGGTAAAGTTTCAAAAGTGAATGAATGGTTATGTTCCAAAGAAAAGAAAGATGTGTGTAGTTGGCAATAATCGGGTCAGTGGTTTGTGGCCTCTAAAAGATGTCTGAAAATCCCTGGAAGGAGTGAGGAGAAATGGGGGCAATTTCCAGAATGAGATGATAACTTAGGGACAAATAAAACACAGCTGGTGGTTCTTGGAGAAAGGCCAGCAGTTGTACCATGGATAACCGGAGAACTGCAGATTACACGGACGTTGAGATTTCTATCAAGATTCGGTGAGGCATAAGTAAACTAATAGACACGATTTAAGACAACGACAATAGAGGTAAAAGAGAGAAATGGCATATTGTAGTGAGAAAAACAATAGTGAGAATGAGGCAATAAAATGCAAGTACTGAGAAAATTAAGATGATTAGTAAGTTGCAAATAGTATAGAGATTACCAGGAAATTCCATGGAAACCGAGAAAAGCAATTAAATAGACAAATGCTCTCGACGCAGATGTTTCCCCAAAACTAAGTGCCAGCAGACAAGAAAGAGAGCAGGGAACCATTTTAAAGCAGCAGTTGCGAAATAGCTTCAAATCTTCAAGTAAAATGTAATTAATTTCAAATACAAACATATTAATAAAAAGTCGTTTTACAGCTGCAATAAATCGATCATCTGGATACAAAGTTTTCATTAAATAGTCACGGAGTAATTTTGATTTCTTTGACCTTTTGTCATTTTGTTGATGTAAATATGTAAATTCCAATGTCTAAAAAAGATATATCAAGATTTATGTTTCGTATTATACCAAATTACTTTTTTTCGATTTTTCCAAGGTATAATATTAACAATATTATCATAGGTAATGTCACGAGTGCTTTGAAAATTGTCAATAAATCCCCGATTCGCGATGTAAGAAGTGGATTTATCCAGAATTTCCAAAGCACGAGTGGTATTCAATAGGATTATTCTACGAATGATCTCCAAAAAAGATCCAAAATAGGCCAAATATTTAAACTTACCTCTAAGAATATTAAAATCAACGAGGTCATGGTACAGCACATCCCCGTTTTATACCACTCCTCAAAACAAATATCGATATACACCCCTCCTAAGATAGAGTCTCAGCTTATTATTGGACAGTAGGGAGAAGTGGTAAGAAAAATCGGATAGAAAAAGCGATAATTTTTTGAGATACACCGCCTTACCAATCTCGAGGCATTTGTGCATTATCAATGAATAAGGTCTCCAAAATTAATAGAATACATAAAAAAAGAAACAGTGACGACGAACGTCTCAAGGCTTTCAGCTCTGGAGAGGCGCAGTGGGTTGCTGGGTCCCCGCCTTCAGAGTCCGCCACCTCCGTTCAGCGCCCGGGGGCTGAACTAAGCGAGTGATCCCTGCCGCTGAGGAAACAATTTTGCTTTGTTTGTTCCTCTGTGCTCGTCGCGGGAGGAGCCGGGACCAGAGGCGGGGGCGGTGAGCGGAAGGCCTGGGACGGAGGCGAGGGCGTAGGCGGGAGCGGTGGCGGTGGCGGTGCCGGAGGCGGGAGCGGAGCGGGGGCGGTGCCAGGGGCGAGAGCGAGGGCGAAGGTGAGGACCGAGGAGGGGGCGAGAGAGGTGTGGTGCGGGAGCGGGAGGGGAGGCGCGGACGGCGGAGGGGCGGGGGGCGGGGCGGGGGCGTGGGCGAGGGCGCGGGGCGGGGGCTAAGGCACCGGCGGGGGCGGGTGGGGTTGTGCGGGGATGGGGTGGAGCGGAAGCGGGCTTTCGAGCTGCCGTTCATTCTGCTCTCAGTGCAGAATAAAAGCCCTAATCTGTGACGCTCGCAGCGTCGCTGGGATACCACGCTTACGCCTCGCGCTCTCTACAATGGGAATCGGCGGCGAGGGAAACAGAGTGCGAGACGAGGCGGCGTACGACGAAATCAGGGCGAATGAGAGGGAGAACGAGAAGAGAGAGTCAAAGCGACAGGATCAGATAAACAAGAAAAAAACAGTGTCGCATATCGATGTGAAATAAAGAACAACAACGAAACTGAACGGTAAGAAAGAGCGTAGAAATGATGAAAAATATTCTAGATATGCATAAACGAATAATAAAGTAGAAGTCGAGAAAGAGGCGGAGAGAACAAGTTAAAAAATATCGTAAAAGAGAGAGAAGAATTAACTGATGACTGCAATAAAAATGGCCGTCTTTTGCCTGGATTCAGGCAGATAACAGACAATCCAGGCACAAACTAAACTACGGCAGTACGTTGAGAATAACGAATTGACAGAAATGTATAACTTTTTGCAGGTGTCAGAATGTTAGTTAATGAAAAGGGAAGAAATAGATATGTGCACATTCTGAAATGTGTTGCATTAAAAAGGTACAGAATACATTTCGAGGCTGTGAGAACAGGGAGTGGGTTCATGTGGCAGAATAAAGAATACAATGAGGAGCCCAATGATTTTACATTGAATTCGACGGGGTTTACAATGTAGAACCGGTTGTTTTACAAATGAAGAACCAAATGGTTTTCAAATAAGGAACCTAATGGTTTTATAGAGAATTTATTATTACTGTACAAACATTTCACAAGATTTTACAACAATGAGCAGCGGAGATAATGAGCATGAAGATAAGCTCAAAGATTATGAGCACGGTGATGAGAAGCATGTTGATGAGAAGGGCGGTGATGAGGAAAACGTTAAAAGATGAGCGCCGTGAATAAGAACGTGGATATGAGGAGTGCTGTGATGACAAAAGCGGTGATGTGGTGCGCAGTCATGTAGAGCGCTGTGATGAGAAGCGTAGTGATGAGCGCAGTCAGTACGAGTGCAGTCGTGAAGAGCGCAGTCGTAAAGAGCGCAGTCGTAAAGAGCGCAGTCGTAAAGAGCGCAGTCGTAAAGAGCGCAGTCGTAAAGAGCGCAGTCGTAAAGAGCGCAGTCGTAAAGAGCGCAGTCGTAAAGAGCGCAGTCGTAAAGAGCGCAGTCGTAAAGAGCGCAGTCGTAAAGAGCGCAGTCGTAAGAGCGCAGTCGTAAAGAGCGCAGTCGTAAAGAGCGCAGTCGTAAGAGCGCAGTCGTAAAGAGCGCAGTCGTAAAGAGCGCAGTCGTAAAGAGCGCAGTCGTAAGAGCGGAGTCGTAAAGAGCGCAGTCGTAAAGAGCGCAGTCGTAAAGAGCGCAGTCGTAAAGAGCGCAGTCGTGAAGAGCGCAGTCGTGAAGAGCGCAGTCGTGAAGAGCGCAGTCGTGAAGAGCGCAGTCGTGAAGAGCGCAGTCGTGAAGAGCGCAGTCGTAAAGAGCGCAGTCGTGAAGAGCGCAGTCGTAAGAGCGCAGTCGTGAAGAGCGCAGTCGTGAAGAGCGCAGTCGTGAAGAGCGCAGTCGTGAAGAGCGCAGTCGTGAAGAGCGCAGTCGTGAAGAGAGCAGTCGTGAAGAGCGCAGTCGTGAAGAGCGCAGTCGTAAAGAGCGCAGTCGTAAGAGCGCAGTCGTGAAGAACGCAGTCGTGAAGAGAGCAGTCGTGAAGAGCGCCGTCGTGAGGAGCAGGGTGATGAAAAGCACGGTGATAGTGTTGATAAAAAGAGCGGTGATAAAGAAAACGAATAAAGACCGCTATGATGAGCGTTGTCCATGAGAAGCGCGGCCATGGGAAATGCGCGTTGGTGAGAGGCGCGGTGATGGGGGACGCGATGTTAGTAACCGCGATGAGCTTGAGCGCGGGAATAATCGCGATATTGAGAAGCGCAGTAATGAATAGCGCGATGGTGAGGAACCTGGTGATTAGGTGCGCAGTGATGAACGCGACGCATTATTGAACATGACGCCGACAGAAGAGCTCGTGGCAGAGTACTAGACACAGCACAGGGGAGTCACACAGGGCATCAATCAGATCACGAGGCGAGATGCGAAACGTTCCTCCAGCAGGGCAGAAGGGAGGTTTTTCCTATCCGCCTCCGTTTCCGGTCCGCCCTACAACCCCTCCCTTCCCTCTTCCACCCCATCCCAGACTCCCAGTCGTCACTCGTCGAATAAACGACTGAATCCGCTGCATTGTGAGTTAATGGCGAGTATATTGGGCGCATTGAAGGCCCGGAGTCTCGTCGACAATAGGCGAATGTATCGACTTTCCTTGAACATATCCGGTTGATTCGCGACGGGTGAAGTCAGCGGGGGGGCCTTCAAAGAGCGACCGGGGAGCGGGGATGGGAAGCTTTCTTTAAGCGCAGCTTAGCGCGCCCATTATGAGACAAGTGACGTCTTTAACGGTGCTTGTGCTTAACGCTTTCTATGGTCGTTAAAGCGCGACGAAAAGGTCGCGAGGCGGGCGCAGCTGCAACACCCGTGCCCCGCTCGCCGCCACTCGCTTGGTCGCTCGCTCGCGCGCGCGCGCGCCCGCCCGCGATGTTTGCGACAAATGGATCTTCTTTACGGGTGTCGGATGCAGCGCCGGCGACGCTCGGGACGCCCTCTGCGTCGACTGTGCGAAACAATTAGCTTCCTCCGCCTCCGCGATTCGCGGAAATATATCAGAGCAAACGAAACTCGTCCGATATAAGACATGGTTTCAACACGGTTTGCAGCTTCCAGGGGCTTTTAAATAAATCGTATGCTGTCCTGAAAGCGTGTATCAAGTTTGTGGAGCGTTGGAAGTTCTGTATTTTCCATTTAAGATGGAACAAAAGAGTGGTGTCTGTATATGTATTCGCCAACAATGGCTGCGTTTCAACGGCATAGCCCTTCACGAATACGAAACTTCAACTGAGTGCTCTGCTATTCATGTAAGCGTTTTTTTTAATTTTTTATTTCAATCTAAAGGTCATGTTTTGTTGAATTTGAACCTGCTATGAAGTTAAACAATATCCTAAACGTGTAACTGACTGAATTTTCTTTGTATTTTGTAGAAAATGAATAAGTTGCTTTTACCGTAAATAAATACGTTCATTTTGTAAAGGGTTTGCGATCCTGACAATGAGATTCACTTTGGGATACACATTTTGAGGCAATAGAATAGGATATTCGGCTTTTCGGAACTAACCAAATAGTTTCCGACCAGAAGCTGCGCACAATTTTACACGTTTGTAAAGGATAAAAACCAATTCTGCTATACGCTACTCCATACTACATCGTTCTAACTCTAAAACATTTACGCAACGTTAAACCACCTATTAGCTTCAACACATTAATCCGTATTTTGTAATATCCTCTGTAATATGCATGTGGAGAGCGTACATTCAAACTTCCCTAGTACAACATTTCATTTGCATTAAATGACGGTTGAACTTGTCGACTCTTCACTAGATTGAATATACAAAACAATTAATATGCTCATGCGAATGAAGCAAGCCACTTACCGCCGCCAGTTTCCTTCACCACAAAGGCAATTTAACACCCGACATAAATGGTTCATGTCACAAGCATTCTCAGGTCCTCTGGAGAATCACATTTCGGATTTCGGCCGTTAATTCCAATTCAACTGCAGGCAGTATACGACTCAGTTCTAATATCTCCACTGCCATCCAGCAATAACGTCTCCGCTGCAGTCGATCTGTAAATCGCCAGTGACCGAAGGAGGCCGTGATTCCAGAGACCGAGGGAGGGTGGGGAGGGGAGGGGGTGGGGGAGGGGTGGGGACGTGCAACGAGCGCGTCGCTCACTCCGCGGGGACACGCAGCGAACCGTAAACGAGTGGAAAGCGAATCCTTCATCTCGATAGTGGCGGTAAATTAAAGCGGAGCGCTGCACTTTAACGGGCGCTGCGAGCAAGCGCACTAAACGCGTTACGAGCAATAAGGCGCGAAGCGAGCCCCGAGCACGCGGGCTGCGCGCAACGGCAATGGCGCGCCCTTGGGCGGCGGCGGCGGCCGCTGAGATGCCCACCGACACACCCATCAAGGGAGCGAGTTGGTTGCGGGCGCGTCCACTGTTTAGGGCATTAGTGCCGTGAGTGGAGTGTATGCTAAATATCCCCAGGGTTGAACCGTCAAATGTGGCTCAGGGCATTAACTGGTGTCACTGCAGTGCCTCTGACTTGGAAGTCCTGGGTTTCGAGTCCCGACAGTGGCAAGATTTTCGCCACTATCTAGATAGCTACGTCGAATTCAGATACAACCCGGATGAAAATTCCAGCGGCTGGCTGCTCTGATCGGTAGCTTTCCTGGTTTCTCTAATCAACATCAGACGAATGTTGGAGCAGTATCGTAGCAAACGGGCCACGGACCGCGCAAGATATGTTCTTTTCCTTCCTTGTCTTTTCCTCCCTTACCTACAAACACACTCACATGCACTATATTAACACACTTTCAGGAGACCAGCCGTGAGCTCAGAGCTCATCCTAGCTGGCGCGTTGCCGTACTGATGGGAGACACTTAGTTGGGTAAAATCCTTGTAAGTCGACGTAGGTCGGTGCCAAATCTCGCCAGCCAGTTGGAGAAGATCATCACCACTTCCCGCGATAAAAACATACACCACACTAACTTAACCCCACCAGACATTAGCAACTGACGCGTGCTGTTAACTACCAATCGGAATCGCCAATAGAACCGGAATAACCAATCAATCAATAAACCGAGGGTTGGTTGGATAGTGAGATTTGGTACCGTGTTACACGTCGGCCTTGCAGGAGTTTTCCTCCTCCAGGCCGCTCCCTCAGTATGGCTCCGCTTCACCCGGACTCAGGCACAAAACAATCCGACTAATCTTTCTCGAGTTTTACACGGAAGTACGCTCGCGTATGTGTGTGTGTGACGGGAAGGAGACAAGGATGAGGAAGGAATGATCGCGCACAATCCGTGGCTCGTTTGTTACGGTACTTCCGGGACTATAGGTATTCGCTTGGTACTGAATGGAAGAAACCACGGAAAACTAACTAGTAGAGCAGCTGTCCGGTAGAGTTATCCCGCAGACAGAGGTTGTGTTCGACCCAGCCGTGAATTTCGAGTCGAAAATCCGCACTCGTGGACTCTCGCACCTTGGGACCTCCTGGCCAACGAAGAGACTTTGCAGAAGCAAAGTTGTTCCTGCTGAGCTATCGCAGTCTAACGTATACACCGAGCTGAAGACACGAACAATTTCCAGACTGTCCACGTGCTTGGAGCATGTATTGCTCTTAAAAATTTCGCCGTCAAATTTTTTGTAAAATTTGTTTAATGCGGGACGGACGGAGTGTAACTTGACCTAAGATTTGGAGCGATCAGCGGTGAGGTCCGCGAGTAACGTGTCGGCTCGCTGCCAACGTAGCTCACAGGACGGTGCGGCGTGAAAGATGTGTTACCGCAAGCTCGTTTGAAGCGTTGGAACAGATATTGGATGCACGAAAACACTCTTTCTTCCCCAACAAATAATGCTTTGAAATTATATTTCTGCAAACGCGCTCTTTCTCTTGAAAATTACCTGAGAAAACAGATTTCAAATTTGTTAGTGGCAGGTATCTGAACAGTGCCTGGTTTGACCAAAGATAAAAGTGATCCCGGAGAGATATTCGGCTCAAAGGCCTGCCACGTAGATCATGGTTTCGAATGTGAAGGATTTGGTAAGAAGAGTAGGACATACGCACTCAATCGAATTAGTTTTTAAAGAATTCGTATATTTTAATAAAATTGTAGTACCTGCCTGCAACATCAAAATAATTGCATTTTTATAAGCTCATTTATTATTTACTTGATGCAAAATCCCACTCAATGGATGGGTCGGGAAGGGTTAATGCGAGGAAGGACGAGGCAGATTAGAGTGCAGAGAGAGGAAGGTGGTATAGGGGATGGGGTGATGTGGCGGAACGGGACGGTGAAGGGACGGGACGGGAAGGGACGGGAACGGATGGGAAGGACGAGAAGGGGCGGGTAAGGGTAGGAAGTGACTGTGGTGGTGCAGGGCGGGACACGGAAAGAGCGGGATGGGGTGGAGTGGATAGTGGCGGCGGGGTAGGTGAGTGTGTGGCTGGGTTTTCACTAAAGAGGTAATTTTTCTTTCTCCTTTCTGCAAGATGAATGTGATAAATAAATACCCGCGCAATGCGGGGTACTTCAGCTAGCTTAATGTTATATAAACAGTATTTTCTATGTTAATAACTCCCATTACCATTTCATAAAGTCAATAAATGTTATTAATGGCGTTGTAACTAGTTAAATTGGCCATAAAATTCTCTAATATTGTTAATAAAACTGAAATGAATAGTATTTACTTAAATGTACATTTATATTCATTCTTCAAATGTAAAACAAAATCAACATACAAAAAAATTGCCATTACATATAGTTAAGAATTTCTTTCGCATCAAAAAAATCCTAGTTTAAAGTCCTGCTGTTTAAGATATTATTAACAGTTACAAGAAGGAGATTTGATGAAATAAAATTTCTTTCTTTTTCCCGAACTACCCGAAAGTTTCTTTCTTTCTCGCCAAATTTTAATTATCCAAGTATTGTTTATTTCAAACAAATGCTGAGTTTAGCTGCTCCTTTATTACATTTACCTGTGTATTTATTCAATTTCAAAACTACGTATAAATATGTAATAATCAAACATTTGTTGAAAATCTATTGCTCTGCATAAACAAATTCTTGTTAATATATCATGTACTCTCATTCTTTCATTGCGTTTTAAATGCAAATAAGAATTCGTAACCGAGTGCTTCTGTGCATATTTCTACATAATAATAATAGGAAGACT
Organism: Acheta domesticus; assembly: GCA_031308135.1. NCBI lineage: Eukaryota > Metazoa > Arthropoda > Insecta > Orthoptera > Gryllidae > Acheta > Acheta domesticus. The sequence goes on along the minus strand of JAHLJT010000631.1, from coordinate 83,864,773 downwards.
TTTTAACTTTCGGGTTGTTTACGAAAGCCAGAATGTGAAAATAAGAATCGGTCTACGATGCAGACCGACGCGATCTCACGCTGTGGCGCTGGAGCAGATTCATCTTCCCGAGGCCGGGATCAACGCATCGCCCGCAGCCTGCGGAGGCGGCGAGTGCGGAAGACGCGCGGGGCCCTGCGCATCTTTCGGATAAGCGCCTGGCGAGGCGCCACCCTCACGCGGAGCCATTGCCGCGATTTATCCCCAGCGGCATTACGCGACCCTCGACACCCACGAGGACCACAACGCCGGAGCCAAGCGATCTCGACCACACTCCACTCGTGGACCTTCCTCAATCATAGAAAAGTAATATATTCACGCATTAGGTAGATTACTGTAGATTTTTATACAAATTGTGCGATTGGATACGTATTGTTATACTTCGGTTTTTCCTTCTTGGCGCGTGGGGGTGTGTCATCAAAATGGAATACCTCCCGGTATTTCGCATCGTTCTCGGTTGTGCCGCTAGGAATCGCATGTTCGCGACTATATTGATCAGTGCTGGCGATCATGTGACTCCTAGCGGCACAACCGAGAACGACGCGAAAATACCAGGAGATATTCGATTTTGATATTCCGGGAGATATTCCACCCACCCACCCACGCGCCAAGAAAGAAAAACCGAAGTATAAAAGTAACCACTGTTCATCAAAGTAGATTTCATCTCAATTTTTCAGCGCCAATATAACATTTTGCGACATATTTTGTGATAGTCACAACTATATTTATTATTTATATAAATTTATTTAAAAGTTAGTGACTTTTGGGCAAGTATCTGATTATTTGGAGAAAGGATCAAAATCGGATATTCAAGTATGGTTAAGGTCGATTAGGAATAATAATTACGTAATGGCCGTGAACAGGTTGTCGATTCCATGACAACGTGAACGCTATGATTGACATCTAGAATCAACAAATAAGAAATCAGAGTACCTTTGAGGGCAGACAGGATTTTTTCTCCATCATGAAGTTTAAAGAGCGGGCCTTGTGTGATCATGAACTAATCATGTATCTTACAAGAGCCGCCTTTAGACGTACACCTTCAGGTGCAGCGATTTTCCTTTGGTTATTGGCCTAATATGAACACACTGAAATGTGTTACGTACAATGAGTAGAGAAAAATTGATGAAGAGTTTGTATTGTGGTTTCATACATGAAAAACTAAAATCAGACGTTGCGTACGATCGTGCAGATTCTTCGACCCCTAACACGTTAGCGCACATTGGAAATTTGAAAGAATTGTGTGGTGTTATGGCATTTGCGGGGTAGGAGTTTTTACTCAATCAGTGGAGTGAAATCCATCGTAGCTTGTAACTAATGGTTCCGAATAAAATTGACCGTTAATCAAAATGGTCGCTTAATTAATGTCATGAGTCTATGAGGACCGTACATTAGGTCTCATTGTATTCATTGTTATGATATAAAATATATTTTCCTTAGCCTTTTTGCAATTATATTACACTACAAAGTACAACCTAAACAACGTATTATTCTTGAATTATTAAATACAGAAAAATTCGTTATCGCAAGGATTTGACTCACTTTTTACAAACATTTCTTCAAAAGTTGTGGGTTTTGAGGTTCATCTCTATTTCCAAAGATTTCCACAGTTCTTAAAAGTGTACCCAACCTTTTTTTATAATTTTATTCCGCACCATAAAAACGTCAGCATATTTTATATCTGAAAACCCTCTCTGTTTTCGGTCATAATTTGCCTCCTCTCGGCCAATTTCAAACACTTCTGACATCTCACTGGTTCTCTCAATCGCGAAACTTTTCCTATCCTCACCGAACCAAACTGACAAGAGAGCTAGACTTCAAAACGCTATTCAGTGATCAGAGCCGATCGACTAAAGAGTTCACCTTCAAATCGCTTTTGCGCACAGAGCTTGCTTGACACACTGGGATAAGCAAGGATTAGCAATCTTCAAGGACACATTGCAGAATAAGACGCGTTATTTCAACTTTTTTATTAAAATCATTTATGTTACTTGAAATCGAAATTAAGCCCCTGATAGAGTGAAGCAACTGTAGATGAAACTGTGCAGAGGGCTCTGATAATGCATCCAGTCAAAAGAAGATGGTGAATCAACAGTAATTCTACAGATGTCCTCGCTTTCTGTTCTATTTCAGTTAAAACGGTAAAGATGGCCGTTTAATAGAGATCAGTCTACAAAATATGCCTGTCCGCTGGCAACCATAATAGGTGACCACTTAAAAAAAGGAATTTTCACATATGACTTCCAGAAAAATCGATCGTTCCACGATGCAAATGACCGTTAACGAAGATTAACGCCAAATCGAGGTAGCCGTCTCTGTAGATTTCACTGTAGTAGGTTTACATGTTTTTAAAATCATTTGTTAATAAATGTGTAATTTAAATTGAGTCCACTTTTATTTCAATTTCATTCAGCAAGATTTAATTATAAAAACTCTATAGATGAACATCGTGGAAACGTGAGAGCGTAGGCTTCCGCGGCCGGAGTCAATATTAAGTTGGCTGTCCGGGTGACGCCGCGTCCATGGCAAAGGTGGACGCGGCGTCACCCGGACAGCCAACTTAATATCGTGGAAACGTATCGACCCTGATAACTATTTTAATTTTAATATTCTAATTAATTACAAAATTCATTATTTAAAAAACCTTACTTCAATGTACGTGCAAAATTCTCAATAAATACAGAATTGAAGTATCTGTGAATCTGAAATTTTACAATTCATATCTGTTTTCCATCTCCTTCTAGTTCTGATAAGAGAGACAACCTCACATTCGGCAGCACTCAGAGTTGGAGCCCAACATCGTTAACGGCAATAGTCACTGTTAATGAGAACACACCAAGCACGCTCTCCAGTAATATCACAGCGTGAATCATGAGTCCGCAGGGGATAAGAGGATTTCCCCATTCGACTGGCAAGACTCCACGCTCCTTAATGAACGGAGATGCACTACATATGTTATAACAGCGGTTGGCAGTAAAAACGACCATTCTAACAAGTGTTTTTAATATCAATAAATTCCTGCATTTTAGATAATTGCATGTTGAATTATTAAACACAAATTTCAAGCAGAACTAGTAGAAGATTAAGTACCCTTCTTTAACACTACTAGCTTTATGATAAACATAATTACCTAGATTGTAAGTGCTTAAATACTTGTATATGAAATGTTACAAGCGGAATACTCCGGCTATTTATTTGTCAGAAGATTACATCGGGTGAGTCAGGACCTTATAATGAGTGTTCAATCGTGTTTTTTAGCGTTTTCCTGTCCACAGAAGTCAGAAACGTGCGTTCCTTTAACTCGAGAAACTTCTACTCTTCCAACGGAATCGAATAATTTTCGTCTTTTTCCAACGAGACATTTATTTTACTATTGTTGAAATATTTCAAATGGCCGTCACTCCCTGCACACACTTTACTCATCCACTCACTCCGCGTTAGTCTTTGAGTTTTTCATTTCAATTCCGGATTCTCGCACAGAAACAACACGCACGATATTCGACGACGCCGTTTTCCCAACTGATCGCGACGCATCTTGAACGCGACGTTGCCACTAGCTGAACCTCCCGCATCACGTAGCGCCCTGTCTGTCTCTATCCTTACACTCAGGACAATCAAGGTTCCTGGCCCTTTGATTCAGAGCGTCGAAAGCTGCTATTCCAGCTCGCACGAAGTTCATGCATAGGGGTTTGGCACATTGCATGAGGAGGTGGTCAATTTATCTATTTAGCCTCTTCACAGAAAAGGGGAGAGCGCTCATTTCCGACAGTCGCGGCTTGAGAGCGCGCCACGCCACGCCACGCGGCAGCTAGGTTCACCAACAGATAGCGCCAGTAGTTTCAGCGAAAGTCTCTATTTCCTAATAAATCACAATATTGTGCGATAATATTTTAAATTGCAGTCCTCGCTATATTAATTCTCGGCAGCTCAAAAGTATTTGGCCGTATTTGTGAGCAATCTTTCAGGAAGTTTAAAGATTTTATGGTGCGTATAATCACACATAAATACATACATAAGTACACAAATACATAATACGTTCATACACATATACATACATTTCAATTATGTAAAATAGACATAAAATCAGGTAACATCAGAGAGAGAGAGAAATGTATTTCCAAAATATGGAAAGAAGAAAAATATAGCAACCATCAAAATATAATATTAGCCCTGTCTTATTTCATTTATTTCCAGAATCAGCTGACAAAGAGATCCTTACAAATTGTCGTTTCTGCGTTTTTATTGTGTCTTCCAAAAAAGTCCTTTTCGAAATTGGCATCAGAAAAAATATCTGATTTTTTCTTCAATATAGTAACTTGAAAGTTTGTATCACAATATCTTCTTTATAATGGATAATTTGGGAAGGATCGGGTTTAGTTCCTAGCGAATACCTTCCAAAGAAAACTTGAGAACCAATTGAAATCTAACATGTCATTTTAATCTGGAATGCGAATTCTGAAATTACGTTTTCAGGAATATTCGCCCAATAAAATGTTCGCCCAAAATGAATTCTTCAGCATTCTTAAGTACAGTTCCAAGGTGTATTCCATAGTATTTTCGTCCAATATTAAAACTCGGCCACAGACTTTTCAGCTCTTCTAAAATTGATTTGATATTTCCCATCGTTATGGAATAACAGTATGCGCTTATTATGAAGCACTTTCGCCCATCAAAAATGTTGTCCAGATAATTTTTAATTGTAGGAGAGGAGATGCAATATACATATTATGCGATTGTGATGGATTGATTTAGGGGAAAATTGTAGACATATAGACACAACACAATTGTAGACACAACAATAGATTACTAAATAATAGAAAATACTATTTGCTTCAAACATGGAAGCAGTGTACATTCGAGGGAGGTCAGCAGGTAGCCGACGAAGGGCGCTTCGCCAATGTTTCTTCTACAAATATGGAATGTCTATCTACTAGTTCTTGAAGGAAGACAAAGAACAAAGTTCAATAGCAGGATATCATTTGAAGTTGGGAAAAGTAATAGTAACGCATCATGACATTTGGCGTTTTAGAAACAATTAAAAATATATGGGCAGAAACAGAATGCATTTGCACGGACCACAGGAGGTCACTTACGTTCCAGGCAACCAGTTGCAAAAAGACCAAGATGCCAGTTGCCAAAAGAATCAAAACGTCAAAAACGTGTCAAAACCATTATAATACTATACAAAAATAATATAGACATTACAATAATAAAGAAAATTGACAATTGAAACATTTTTTGAGGTCAGTTACATTGCAACTAAAAATACACCGCAATCAGTTGAATCGCGAAGATGAGGATTATTGTAAGTCACTTTATAAATATCTAAGGTCATTAGTGACTCCTATTAATTTACACCAGAGATACATTTTATAAATTATAACGCTTACGTTTTTAGCAGTTAAAGTTAGCTTTTATATTTCTAGTGATTCTCTTATGAGAAGGGAGCCATGACAGTATAATTTCGAAACCTGTTTTTTCTTTGTTGTAAAGAAGATTTTGGATGTTTTGAACGATTGGATTATTGGAGAATGTATTTTGGATAGCTCTGAGTGTTGGCATTGAGTTAGAAGATAATATGAAGATTGATATAAAATAAATTAAACAATGTAAAACACAATCTATAATTGATTTAAGATTCCTGTAATGTAAAAAATGACAATTTCGTATATTTCTTTTTGTGATAATTTATGGGCCTAGCCCCTAACATTTCGTAAAAAACTCTCCATTCAATCATGGATGGGTAAAATATATATGACAAAAAAAGACTGGACGAAAATTATGGACAAAAATTAATGAAGAACAAATTTGCTATTGGACAAAAGTATACTAAGAAACCAAATTATGATTGGACAAAAATGCAAAGGAGGGAACTTCCTGTTCACCGAAATGTAGTTTAAGAAGCCTATGATTTGAAGTGGTATTTTCTAGTATCTACTAACGATGTTTAGTGTTTTGGTGTACTAAAGAAGTCAGGATGAAAATGGCATCATATTTCATTTCTGTGAAATTTGCATAGAAATACCACACGACCATCTGACCCACCGTTTTGACCGATCATTAGCACCATTTTTCATTTTAAATGCCAAAACCCTAAAAAGGGTTTTTGGTTTCTATTGCTTAAATAGCATTACAGTTTATGAGTTTGTGGGGACATAAATTATCGACGCCAGTAAATTATACACGTATGTTGAATAAAGAAATTTCCCCAATGTTCCATTAAGAACATTTTCATTTCATTTAAATATCATAAAATTAAATTAAAATGCAAAATTATACAAATATCGTTCTCGTTTATTATTAACGCGATGCAGTATGCTCCTCATCGTGTAAAGAAATTAAGATCTCGGTCTTGAAAAATTAAGCTACTCTTTAATTGAGAGCATATTTTTTACATGTCCAAATAATTTTTCTTGGATGAACCTTAACAATAATTTTAAATTTTTAAAATCTTTGTAAAGTAGTCATTGCCGATTAAGGAAAATAAACAATTAAAAAAGCTATATCCCGATTGCATCTCAGACGGTTTTCGTTGATAATACAAAGAAGAGATCGCACAGGTATAAGTGCTTGGAAGATTGCTCTTGGCACACGATTGCTCTTTTAACATTGTTCATTTTGTTTTACTTTGGTAATGTATTAGACTGAAAGAGTTGGGAAAGCTTGTTATTTAATAATTAAACTGTATTTAATATTCTTAATTTATTGAAAATTATTTCTACTTCGTATTTCCATTTCTTCTAGGAGGAGTGTGAAGGGCATCAAATATACATAATTGAAAGAACTACATTTCAGTTCACGTGCACATTTCCTACAATTCTGCCGGGTGAGAGGTTTCCTTTCGATTGGGGGAGTACATCTATTTGCGTTACTTATGAATGCAAACGTAACTCTGTTTCCGTGCTCTCGCTCCAGAAACTCTGGTCGGATGCACTCGGGCTATGCCTTCTCTAATCCTCTTTCAAAAGGGAAAGGAAATTAACTGGGAAGCGGGAATGAAGGAAAACTGACCGCAGGATGCAATCGAGTGATTCCGCGCAGAATGCAAAGCCCCCTCCCTCCGAGTTCCGTCTGATTTTCAGGCGGCGGTGGCGGCGGCGGCAAGAGACACCCGGAAACTGCAGCAGCGAAAGGGTGCCGTAAAGTCGTTTGCTAAGCGAGGGGCTGCGGAGAAGATAGAACGGTCGGGCGAAGTGAGGCGAGAGGCGAGAGAATGCGTCTTGCGAATAGCGAAGCCCAAACTCAGGCACGGTGTTTCTCCGTTCTTGCACCGAGTTTCAGAGAGACCTAAGATATCACGCGTATTTATACAATCCAGTAAGTTTTATTGGCGATCTCAGTGCCGAGACATTTTACATTGCAACTTCCCAATCTTAAAACTTTTCTTGACTATTCGGCAATGCGTTGGATTACGTGAACCCCACTGTTGCACGTGTGCTAATGTCCCACGCGCTGTTATCGCTAACTCCAAACTCTCTCTCTCTCTCTCTCTCTCTCTCTCTCTCTCTCTCTCTCTCTCTCTCTCTCTCACACACACACACACACACACACACACAACCGACACAAAGCTAGTCAGAAACTTTCATATGCGTCATCAACACTTTCTCTTTTCAAAGAAATATTGGAAGTAATGGAAAAAGTCAGAAAGCCAATGAGTGATTGAATGATTGACTGATTGATTGATGAGTGAGTGAGTGAGAGCCGTAAGCCACTATTTAATTATCTGAAGAAGTTGGCTTTCTACAATTGAATGATGACGATACAGACCGGAAATGCGCTACTGCTGAATAGAGAAATATTGCAAGGCGCGCAACAAACAATTTTAAAGCACAAAATATATAATTTAGTAGATCTTGTAGAAATCCAGCAAGTGCAATTGCAAACCACAACACTCGTAACTTTGGTCGTGGTAATCGGTGTGTTTTAGTCCTTTCAAACCAAGATACAATCCAATGACTACCACTTACATAAAATGCATATAATTTAAAATCTTTGTTAAGTTTCTCACGTGCCTTTTCGCGTTACATTTCTCAATATTCTTACTAGATTCTGTAAGTTCTACAATACCAATATTTTATTACACTCATATTATGGCCGCAGTGTAGCAAACATACAGCATTTCAAATTCTTTAATATCTCTTGTTCAAATAATTTCGCCATTCTTTTCAATACTGCATTGTGGAAACACCCCGAACATGGCATTCGAACCTGCATTCGTCGAATAAACAATGTTCCAAACCGCTGCTCGTCCGCAGACTCTGTGCCCTTCACAGTCATTTATTCCATGACGTTCTCCTCACTGCGCGCATGCGTCGTGGAGACCCCCCAGGCAGACCTGGCGGAGGCACCGGCGGCTGGCGACGCTCCCGCGGGAGATTTTTCAAAATGTGATACAATTTGTCAATATTTCCAGCACTTCCCTGGTGATTAATGTCACTGCCAGCGGAAGAGAGATAACTCGCGTTTTAAATATTTTGATATGACGTTACTGCGCTTGACGCCTAATCCGGTGTCGCGTGCACTTTTTCTGTCGCGACGAGCCAGCGGTTCGAAAACGCCGGCTGATGCGGGCGTGAGCCAAAACCAACTCATGCTCCCGGCAGTCGGTTAAATTTTGCGAATAATAAAAAAAATTCGTTTTCAACCAACAGGGTTTTTTTAAATCCGCATGTAGAGCTGAACGGTGGTTTCGGTGGAGAGATAAAATGTTTCACTGCACATCTAACGCAGATGTTTTTTTAGAATTATTGTACTGATTGCAACTAGAGGCAACACTCAGTTGTTTTTACAACCTTAATATGTTATTTTTTTAAATGTAGTCTCACCAGATTTCGTTATTTATAACACCTACGAATGAAAAAATTATTCGAATAACAGGAGATTACAATCCGAATTACTGCAGACTCAGAAACCATTTAATGTGAATCATTCATATTAACATTCTCTTGAACTACTCAGAATCTATAGAAACTAATCCTTCTTACTACTACCTGACTTGATTAAAATTGAATTAAAATTCGCAAATATAAACACAGTATTGAAGGGTGGAGAAACTTTCAAAATGCTATATCACGCTCAGGCAGTTAGCGGGCACCTCCCACTGATTTTGTACGTGGCCGATGGGCTGACAATTTAGCTTACAGAAAGACGCCACAAACAGCAGTTGCAGTGCAGTTGCAGAAAAGAACAGTTGCAGTGCAGTTGCAGAAAATAACAGTTGCAGAACAGTTGCAGAAAAGTGCAGTTGTTTGTGTCTGATGCTATGGCTGTCGAAATAGTACTATTTATGTTTCTATTACGTGCAAGACGAAGAAGCTGCTCTTGTAATAAATCTTGTATTCTACTTTGCATTAACATACTTAGAAAAATTACAAGTAAACAAATTATTAATCGTATTTTGTTCCGCAATATTCATATACATCAAACAACACCAAGTACCAAGCAATATTCATAAACATCAAACTCTATTACCTGCACGGAAAAACATAATTCCCCTCCCGCGTCATTCAAAAAAATCATTGTTCTTTTCCCATGTCATTCTTTCATTTCTCTAATTCAACCAATTACATCGAGTTATAATTATTCAAATTTGATTTTTGTTACATAATTCAAGATCAATACATAAATCTCTAGATTGCTTAGTTTACGAGCAGGTATGAATACAATAAATGAAGTGCAAAGCGATGAAAATACACTATATTGAGCGCGTTGCATAACGGAAATGAAGCCATCAGTATCCACTCGATCTCTAGTTTCGCCGACTCCGGAGTAGGCGTTCGGTTGAACGCTCTCGCAGCAGCTCGCTGCCTGCCAGGGCTTCTCGCCAATACGTACTCCGGAAATGACCCCAGCGTTTCATTAGGCAGCGGCGTATCCGTCCTCACCTCCCGTCTCAAGGTGCAAGGGGAACGCCCCACACCCCGCTCACGCAACCTAACCTCATCAGATTGATTCCTGCTAAAGAAACTCAATCTCCCACCGTTCGAACTCGATTATTTTCTCAATTTAATTGCCTTAGGGAAGGTCTTTCTGGTACATACGTAAATACATATATAAATACCAGTTCAAAAATTTGTAGTTAAAATTCTCCGGATAAATACAAATAAATATACGCTCTTTCCGACATAAAGAGTATAACGCAGAAGTATACAAAGAGAACAACAATTTATCAATATTATTACTATATTTTAAATCTTAATATCGAAAAAAGTCTTTGCTTGAGAAAAGAGCCAATAATCATCACGCTAGTTGTATTAAACTATTGTGCAATACGAAAAAAGTTCATTGTTATTTGCGGGTATGTTTTGCACCCTCACTCTTCATTTCTCTCTTATACTCCTAGATTTTCTTCATCCGTTCCTCTCTCTTTACAAGAATACACATGTTTAACAATTATCCGTACTATTCACCCTCATAACTGCCTTCACCATTATTATTTGTCGACGACCTACGATCTTTCTTTGCTTCTCTTCCAATTAGAGTATTTGTGTCTTCGTCTATCTTCATGTGATTTCTCTCATGCTTTAAATCATTCACATTCTTTCTTACTTCCCAAGATATCTTCAGTTTACTCAACCCATTCCACACATCTTTTCCCGTGCCATCACGCACTGCTACTTGGCATTCCGTCGCCACGTCTCTTCGCTGCCCACCCACGGCCCCATCGCCTTTCATCGCGGGATCAATATGCATCGCCGAAAGGGGAGTCGCCCCTCCTCGCTTATTGCACAAGTTCGTGACACGGACAACGAGCGGCGCCGGTCCGCAGGCTCGGCGGGCGCAGCGACAATGGAAGTAGCCCGCATCGACGCCTCAGGCGGCAGAGGAGCACCGCCACAACGTTCGCCACGCCGCTGCCCTCGCCCTTCCCACTACCCATTCCGTCACCGTCGTGCCAAAGCATCGCAGCCTTCCTATAGCCCTAGCTCCCAACGCCACTCTCGCTACTCCCACCCTCGTCACTCCCGCCCTCGCCACTCCCGCCCTCGCCACTCCCGCCCTCGCCACTCCCGCCCTCGTCACTCCCGCCCTCGTCACTCCCGCCCTCGTCACTCCCGCTTTCGCCACACCCGCCCTCGCCACTCCTGCCCTCGCCACTCCCGCCCTCGCCACTCCCGCCCTCGCCACTCCCGCCCTCGTCACTCCCGCCCTCGCCACTCCCGCCCTCGCCACTCCCGCCCTCACCACTCCCGCCCTCGTCACTCCCGCCCTCGCCACTCCCGCCCTCGCCACTCCCGCCCTCGCCACTCCCGCCCTCGTCACTCCCGCCCTCGCCACTCCCGCCTTCGCCACACCCGCCCTCGCCACTCCCGCCCTCGTCACTCCCGCCCTCGCCACTCCCGCCCTCGTCACTCCCGCCCTCGTCACTCCCGCCCTTGCCACTCCCGCCCTCGTCACTCCCGCCCTCGTCACTCCCGCCTTCGCCACACCCGCCCTCGCCACTCCCGCCCTCGTCACTCCCGCCCTCGCCACTCCCGCCCTTGCCACTCCCGCCCTCGCCACTCCCGCCCTCGTCACTCCCGCCCTCGCCACTCCCGCCCTCGCCACTCCCGCCCTCGTCACTCCCGCCCTCGCCACTCCCGCCCTCGTCACTCCCGCCCTCGTCACTCCCGCCTTCGCCACACCCGCCCTCGCCACTCCCGCCCTCGTCACTCCCGCCCTCGCCACTCCCGCCCTTGCCACTCCCGCCCTCGCCATTTTCTGCGTCTTTTCCACCTCCATCATTGTCGTCATAATCATTTTCAAAACTAGTCGCCTTGGCCGCCAAGGCCATCCACGAACTCTTGTCGTGGTCAACCTTGGCGTACTTCCGTTGTTGCAATGCTGCTGATCTTGCTATTACCGTCTTATTAGCTCCTATTACCCCTTCCGCTTTTATAACCAAGTTGTTCTTGTGCGTCATCTCTAGCGCATATACAACACCGCCTTGGCTATCGCTGATGCCGCCCTTCGCATTTGCCACGTCCACTACCACCGCTGGCAACTACGCCCCTCCTTCCCCACTTCCTCGCCGCCGTCATCGCTCGGAGCTGTTGGGGCCAAGCCGGCCAATGCCGATGTCGATGCCGATGCCGCTGTCTCCGCCGTGGGTTGCGGCCTGGGGCCGCCGAGGTCGCCGCAGCCTGATTGAATCGGGCGGAGAAACCGGCGTCGGGGACAGCGCGATCTACAGGTTGTCGCGAAGCGCCGCGCCGGCCTCGCTGCCGGAGGCGGCCGAACCCTGCGAACGCACCGACCCGCGACCTCCTTCACACTGCGTTCGGATTCAACGGAAACATTTTAGAGAGGGTAAGTACGAGACTCCAGGAACATCTAACGAACTAGATAAAGGAATTCATGAGAGTAATCAATAAGATGGGGGGAAAAATGAACAGGAAGTAATCAATGAGATAGGGGGCTCATGAACAGTAAACCATCTTTCTGCGAGGCCGTGCAGCGTCCGAGGGGGAAAGTGAAGATGCAGCTTTCTAATACAAACCACTTCAAATTTCTATAACTGTGTAACGAAAGAAAACCTGAAACAGGCCAAGTAAGCCAGGTACGGTGATGGAAATACGTCATTCAAGCCACATATCTCCCTTACCCCCAGGCACGGATAATAAAAAAACAGAACCCAGACAAGAACAAGAAGAAGAGAATGGAAAGAGCATGTTACCCGGTCGGACAGCAAAGGACTAGCCAAGATTGCGAGAGATTCAAAACCTGCAGGAAAACGCGATCCAGGCATACCGAAGAAAAGATGGATCAAGAGTTAGATTTCCACATCTTCTCGATCATCCTGATGGTAAAGTGTGAAGAAAAACAGGTGTAACCTTAATAAAAGAAGAAGAACTCAGACCTGGGAACACTCCTAGCACGCAAAAGGCGGATTAATCCGACCCTAAATTGCCAAATACATACATTGTTTCTATACATAATGCGCTATTCAACATCATAAAAACCGACATTACAGCCATATCATTTCACTGTTAGTTCTATCCAGAATTTCGATACTAGCCACAAACATCTACCAACACAAAACAATGCCCCCAGCTACGCATCGGACGCGTCATGCGCACGATGTCACCCAGAGCGGGTAATTCTCCCGTCGCAGTCCGCCTCGGGACTTGACAAGAGCTTACCTCGCTCTTAGCCTCTTCACGTAGTCAAGGTGATTGATACCTTTCACTCCTATCCTCTCGAGCGCGTAATTCCACCCCCAACCCTGCCGCTGCACAGATTTCTAATGAGGAGCGCACGCATGCGTAGGGCGGGGAATCCAATGAGAGAGCGGAGCATGGCGGGAAGGGCGTAGCGGACGGAGCGTGGCAGGACCGGCGTGGCGGGACCGGCGTGGCGGGAACGGCGTGGCGGGACCGGCGTGGCGGGACGGGCGTGGCGGGACGGGCGTGGCGGGACGGGCGTGGCGGGACGGGCGTGGCGGGACGGGCGTGGCGGGACGGGCGTGGGGATGGGCGTGGTGGGACGGGCGTGGCGGGAGGAACATGGCTGAAGGGGTGTGACGGGAAGAGCGTTGCGGGGATGAGAAGCGTGGAGGGACGGGCGTGGCGGGAGGAGCGGGACGGGAGGTGGAGGTGGGAGGAGCGTGGCGGGAAGGGCGTGGCGGGAGGGGCGTGGCGGAAGGACGCGTGCGTGGGATTTACCTAGCGAGAAGGAGGCGCGCACCTCGGTGGATTGACAGAGCTGCCAATGACACCCGCTTAGGTTAACATCGACCGGCGGCAGCCAGTGGTATTCGGCGAGGTGAGGGAGAGCTAGCAGTGCGGTTGCGGTGGCTCACGAATTCGAATTCCAATTGAGTCGGGGTTTACAATGTGATTGGATTAGATGCGGCGTTCGCTCCTCAACATACGTGTGTTTGTTTGAAAGCTATGAAATTGTTAAGTTTGTTTCTGTCTTTTGTTCCTGTGTCGTTTCATATGAATATTCTGTCGTGTTATCGACAATATTACAATAACTACATTTAGTTCTATCATCATTCATGTCAATCCTTTCAAACCATTATATGTTATACATTAATATCTTTTATCTGTACGAGAATATACGATTGCACGAAATACATTTAATTGGGTCAGGTAAGATAAAGTTTCGTTCGGAACATACGAGTATTGACAAATAATCTAATTTGTGTAGAGAATGATAGCAAATCATAAAAACACTAAATGCATATTACAAAATGAAGTTAATTTTTGTATGTACTCCTTACGATTGTATGCACATTTTTTGGCCAATCATGTTCAAAAGATAATATTTAGCAAAAATCTCACTTGCCAAATATTTCAGATACCAATATTCTCTGTTTGTGAGATCCTTCACAACAATTTTTTCCCTAGGATTTTTTTCTAGCTCGACAGACGGTTACACTTTACGCCACGATGGGACGCATGTTCGACCAAACTCTAGACACTAACACACTTGGTGACCTTCTCTGAGCTGGGGTCACCAAAACGCGAGGCCCTCCGCGAAAACGCAAATATGAGAGACAAGAGACAAGCGTCATGCCCCCGCGACCCTTCGGACTACGCCGAGTCGGTACACGCTCTTAGCCACCTTGGCCATCTAGGGCGACCTCAACAAATTATTATTACGGAAATAAAATAGGTAAAATATTAACTACAATTGAAGAATCATCTCCTATATTATTTCAGTAGTGCACCTTCCCTTTGCAGATCTCACACGCAACCAATCTTTATAAATGAAGTCTATAAATAAAGAGAATTTTACGGAGACGTGAAGAATTGCACTTTGACTTTAAAAATATGAAGTATTTGTTTAAAAAAACATCTAAATATGCGGTACAATGCAACCCTGCAACGCACGTCAGGATTTTGAAATTTATATTGTTAAATAATTCCTAAGCAAAGCGTTCTAGGGCCTTAAAAATTAACATTTTGAGGCCAAAAGACTCAAAGAAACGTTCCTCACACCGTAATCTACAGGATGAGATCTTCTTGACCATTCTATTACATTTTTGCTGGTTCGATGCTTCTCGATTCTACCCCACCTATTCAGAGCCTGTAGAATCTGCAACTGTATGTGAAATTACTAATTACTCCACATTCTATGCAATTGACTTACACAGGTGTACCTCTTTGCCCGATAATACAGTTAAATGAGAATAATTTGTATTGAGAAGGGTGTATATATTGTTATCAATTACATGGTGACGAATAGAACTAGTAACGGAGAATAAATGTTCTTGAAGAAAAATAATATTACAGCCTTAATATGGAAATAGAAAAATAAGGAATGGGGTGGGGAGAGAGCATGCGAGAGCATGCTAGTGTTATTAATTTCTACTACCGTACAAGGTATGCATATATCACTATGTTTTTGACAAACCTATCTTGCTTCGGACTCGTGGGAGAATCAGTGGCATGAGTAATCCTGACAATAAATATCACTGAAATTGGATACACTAACAACCAATATTGTGCTTTGTGCAATTACATACTTGTCTGTCAATTACGATAAAGAAGGAGATAGTAAACGGTCTGTGAAACATTTTGTCTTTTTCAATAGGCTTAAAGATTAGAAAAGATTGCTTTCCCAAATTAAGGTACTAGATGTTATTGAAAGTGAGTTCGGTAAAAATATATGCAGGAAACAATGCAATCAACAATACACACTTTTCAAAAATCAAGCAAAATAACAAGTGAAGAAAAATTTTAAAAGAGGAATAATTGTAATGGGTTTGCTTTTCTTCGTTTATTGTAAAACGTAGAAATGTAATGCAAATATTGCACTATTTCAGTAAACGTTATAAACGTACTATAGTTTACATTTAGCAATATGAGCGTTTTGAAATCCAATTAGTGTAGTGTGAACATGTATCATGAGAACTCATGAAAACTCTGATAAATCAACAAGAGTATGGGAATAAATAATATCAATTTGTTTTCACAACATACAACTAGAAACGTATTTGATGACTGATATCCAAATAATAATTCCAAATAATTCGCTACATAAAAAATATGTCAGGGTTCGGGCGAAAAGGTCAGCTGGTCTCTACGATAGATCGCTTTCGATAGATTTTCCCTTAAATTCCTTTCCTTTACACAAATCTATAAAACTTAAGTGATTAGTAGCATAAATAACTTAGGCTAACATTTCTTGCAAATTCACTTACAGGTGTCTTTTCTAAAAATTAAGAAAAAATGAATGTGGAATCAACCATTTTCCTGATTTTTAACAGTGAGATTGTCCCCACATTCCTTACCTTCGCCATTGACGTTTTTAGCGATTGGGAAGTTATAACTTTCCAACACAATACATAATGTATATCATTCATGTTCAGGAGAAGTGATATACGTCCTTGTGACAAGTTAGGATGAGTAAGATTTGACAAACTGATATGTCTAAAAGGAAAGTTGAGAGTTGATCACAAAGAGACGACATATCCACAGAAACAACTTTTAAAGATAATGAATGTAAAAATTTGAATCACAGTTGTATGACTAAGGCAACATGAATTTTTTCACGCCTGTTCAAGTAGATCATCTGTATAAGTTTGGAAATAAAAGTTTTGACAGGATTTCCGCCTGTTAACAAGAGCTTCCTACTCTGGCGGTTAGTCTTGGCGCGAAGTTTAATTCCTCATAGAGCAATAGAATTCATGGAGAGTGTTTTTTGAAAAGAGTAAAATCTTGAAAAGCTGCAACAAAAACTTTGAGATCTTAAAGTCGGATTAATCGAAACACGGCCTAGAGTGAGAGATTGCTAGATACAATTTTCTGAAATTCATATTCATCGCACATGAGCTGTTGCGATTCTACAAAAACTTTATTTACTCGAGTGAAGGTTAGTGAACAGATAAGCTTTAGTAAGAGATTAATAAAATGCGCGTTTAAGTGTAAATACGACTAAAATAATATTCAAGGTTGTATTTTCCAATATGTATGACAAGTTGGTAAAACATAGATACTGTTTATACCAACTTATCATATTGAATGTTGTTCAGTGCACTTCCGCCACAAGCAAGGTAAAAGAAAAAGACAAATATTAGATTAAAAATAAAGTAATTTTTAATAGTAACTCAGTCGTTTATCTGCTGACCTTCCATATTTCGAGGCTCTCATTTATGGCGCTTTTGAAAGGAGTTTGTGTGTGGATGATTTTGTGGTCCGGATAATATTATTCGAGATACGGAGAAAAAGTCGTGTTTACTTCTAAACTTTGCTGTGCCACATGATGAGGAAGTCGTCGCAATGAAAACGGATTCATTTTAAATACAAAAGTTTGGAAATATATGTAAGTTGCTGTACTTCGAATAATTTATGAAGTTAATTTATCATGCTTCTTTATCTGTAGAATGTTACGTAATGATAACACTATTTGAATGACAAAACATTTATGTTACTTTTGCAATACGTAAGGGAAACCTTTTCCCATTGAGTGTAACGAACGTGGACGTCAGAGTTTGTACGTTTTGTAAACTTTACTTCATAACACCTACCTAGTCGAGACATATAACGAACCGGTAAATGAAAGTCAAAATTTACGTTACAGATTAAAGTGCAGAAACTGATTGGAAATTCAAGAGAGAGAAAAACAAAAAATTATAAATCACAGTTTTTTTCTTCTTATTATTCCCCCTAACCTTATACGTGGGCTGTGCGTTTTGTGGTTCAGCCTGTGAATAACTAACAAATGAAAACTGCGATAAACTTTCGAAAATATTTCATTTCAAACTGCGAGTTGGAAGTTGCGGGCATTACTCAAACTGTGGTTTCCGGAGTGGAGACCCTGGAACAATTTCTGCGCAGAAGGAGCGGTTGCAGCAGGTTTGTGTTGGCACTGTTTCTTACAGCTTTGTTCTTTCAAGCAGCCTGGTATTAAATTAAGCCTACTCCTCTCATCTAATATAAATGTCTGAAATCATAACTCCAAAGTTGAGTAAGTTTATTCTTCAAAAGATGTAGAAATTAGATGTAGGATTCTTAGTAACAATATTTTGTAATTTCTCTCAAGGAATTATTGTTGATAGGACCGACAGAATTAATGTTAGTTGTGAAATTGTTTCAAATTTTAAAATTTCTTGGCATCAAATCTTTGTCTACTCTTTACATTATTCCTTGAAGAGATTTTTTTCGCAAGAGGTTAAAGATAGATTTTCTAATTAAAGCATCACTCTAAAAAGCACGATATCAAAGTAACAATATATAATGTGTGATCCCAAAAATTATATTTGAATGAGAAATCTATTGCAGCTATGAAATACTTATTAGGAAACTATTTCTACCATGGGCTCGAAATTAAATAGCAATATTCCCGAAATAAATTTTAACTTGTGAGGAGGAATTTTTATTTCTTTTATACTTCTAAAAAGTTTCCAGTTTTTCTAACATATCGTTCGATCGAATCAGATATCAAAAGTCATTACCAAAACAAAGATCAAGCTCTACTTCTTCGGAGTTCGAAGTGAGGTAATGAAAATGATAATGCATTGTGTCCGTACAAGTATCTAAGATTTTATCAAACAAAATACCAATTCCGAAATAATGTAAATATTTTAGTGAGTTATTAAAGTTCTAGGTCCACCTCGACACCACTGAGTTTTTTTCTACGTACAAAGCATTGTGTCCTAGAAAACATCCACGTGAAGAAATGTTAAAGGCTTGTTTCGAGCTATGGAATCCATGATGTAATTAAATGTTCAAACCTTTCACTTAAGCAAGGAAATGGTGATTAATCAACAAACGGCATCTGCTGTACTTCGTAAATTTGCGTTAGCAAGTTCCAAAATAAACCTACTGCCTTCCAATATTCTTATTTTTTCTATTAACTCAGAAAGAATACAATAGGAGAAAGGGACGCACTTATCTTCAAGTTAAAGAAAAGAGGAAGATAATGTTCTCGCACAGATGGAATGAAAGAACTCGGAAGGAGGTCAGGCGTTCGTCGAGTCAACTGAGTTGCTGCCATTGTGGAAGACAGCAGCGACAAGTTCTCCGACGTGCTGCGCTTCTCTCTGTATACAGATGTCTTTAATTTAGAGAAACTTCCATCCTTCTTGGGAATAAGTAGAAGCAGAGTTAATTTTTCGAGCGAAATATTGTGTTATATTTGGGTTCCATTTCATTGAGCACGATGCAGTAAACGGAAATAAAAACGTATTGTTCTTTGAATTTATAGAACGACTTTGTCCTCGATTTTGTTCTATAAGGAAGGAAATATATTGTTACGTTCAACCTCTTTTTTTCATTTTTGGGCAAATTACAACAGGAAATGTGAACGGCTCATATTTATATTAAAACTTCAGAGTTTTGTAAAACATTTTCATTCAGCACATACTTCTAGGAGCAAACATTTTACATATAACGCTTTAAAATGATAATTAACGTGATAATAAAGCAAAAGCTTTTAAAATAACTTAATTGTATTAACTACTTTAAAGTTTACAAAATATGTTAGTAAGCAATAAGGAAAGTTTTTAGTGGATAAAGAATTAAAACACAAAGAGAGAAAGTTGAGTTTAGAACTGAGAAGTAAAAAATTTAAAACAAGATGGATGAGATGGTTATTTTCATATCAAATTAAACAGCACGTTACGTGATTGTGTATGATACCCCAATAATATTGAATATTCTCATTCGAGTTTGGATAGTCAAAAATGAGGACCACTTTTTACAAACACAAAGTTGCTCTTATTTAGAAATTCAGAGAAGTGTAATTACATTCCATACGTAAGTTTCAAATTTATTTATAAAACATTTGCTGAAAATGAATGTTTAAGAGCCACAAAAAGTCTTAACTGCTCATCAAATTCGCTCAGGTTCTCCGAACCGGCAACCCACAACGCCAACAGGAAAATAAAAAGCGTACAGCGATCAGTGATCCCAGCGTTTCGGCTAGAAAAACACCCTCCGGCTCATGCAAGTTTTCGTATTCATAGCATAGTTTTAAACGCCCCGCTCCGCTCTTTCCCCTCACCCATCCCACCCCGGTCCTCTGACTCTCTCCTCACCCTGTCTCCCCTCACCCACCCACGTTTTACCCCACCCAGCTGGCTTTGGCCCCTCCCGCCTCTAGTCGCCACCGACCGCCCCCCCCCCGCGACACACTCTCAACCCAGTCCGCCATCGCTCGCCCCTGCCAGCCCCCGCCCGCCCCCGCCCCGCTCCCTGCCCGCCCCCGCCCGCCCCTGCCCGCCCCCGCCCGCCCCTGCCCACCCCTGCCGGCTCCCGCCCCGCCCAGTCCCGTCGCGTGCCCATCCGCCCCCCGTTTCGTGCCCATCCCGCCCGGTCCCGCTCCGCCCGCAGATAAAAAATGGACGCTGCATGCGATATTAGGCCGCCGCGTCCGCGCCCGCCACTTGTGCGTGTGTTAGTTCATAATTAGTGGGGAGTTTGCGCAGCGCGCGAGTAGCGGAGCGGCGGGAGCGCCAGGGAATTCTCATGCGGCGGCGGTCGCGGGCCGCGACTCGTGACTGCGACGCGGCGCCGCCGACGCCGCGCGGGCGGAGAGAGGCACCGCTTACGCGGGGAACGCACTAGGGCGTTTCAGTTGCTCGTCTAAGAAGAAGGTCGCATTCAACTGAAACAAACTAATGATTGGGCCATTTCAAATCACCGATTGCATCTACTTGCTAAACTACGGATTGATTTTTGGCTCTGTCTAAAAAAATATCCTGTTATTGTTAAAGTGATCCCATTAGAATTAAAGACAGTTATTTCTCATAAATGCATTTTATTTTCTTCTTATTCTAATACGTACAACGTTTTCGACGATCATTTTTCGTCTTTTTCAAGTAGTGGAATATTTTTTGATAAAAACATTTATCAGAGTAGGTTGAACATTACATTTTAAAATTATTAGGTATTATTTGTTTAGATGGTTGAAGCTTACATCGAAGCAATTGTTTCAACTCTCTCAATGTTTTTCTACTTTAAATTAAACGATATTGTAATGGGCGCTTTCATAAATACCCTTTTATAGAAATACCAGGTGGGTCTCTTTAACTTTCTTATAATGCGTAAATGCCCAATAACCCTTTTGCTAATGTAAGTTTGAATGTAAGAAACCTTTTATTAGATTGATTTCAATCTGAATGTAGATCTCCTTTTAATATGACGATCTTTTATATGATTCAAGATTTATAACAATCTCAGCATTCGCTCAATTGATCAAATTATCTGTTTCAAAATGCTGTTTAATGGATTGATATAACAGCATTTCAATGAATTTTCACACACATGGGCATTAGAATACTGAGGTAAGCCTTGAATGGGAAAATATGCAAAAATATACCATCAGAGCAGAAGAGATAGAAACTGTTTTGAAACGTGCCTCATTGTAACGCAATGCTGAATTGCAAAGCAGACTTTTTCTCTCTGTATCAATACGTGCGGATATGCGCCTTTTTCATTCCTCTACGTAGGTAGTACGCCACCGAGTTAATTACAAGTAGAGGGCATGGGTGTATGGTTTTAATTAGGGGGTCACATTCGACGTCCGGTTTGTTTTGAGTGGAATTGACTTGTGTTTGTTTTACGAAAAGCTTCAATGTGCGAATTTGAGTGCAAATATTATTATCCAATTTAATAAAATTCATTGTATAAATAAAATGAATATAAATTACGATTCGAATTAAATTTAATAATACAAAAACATATTTATTGGAAAGGCTGCCAGGAGAACAAACCAGCAATTTATAACGCATTAAAAATAAACAATACAGTTTATATCAGTGTTTATCTTTCATGAGCCTTCAATTTGTGTATTCACAATGAATTTTCCATGTTTACATGATAATTAAAACATGTCCGTAAGTTTCTTTTCTTCTTCCTCTACTAACTTTTGTATTCAAAATTTCTGTTACTCATGTTGCATTCAAAAGACAAAATTAGATAGTATCTCTTCCTGAAGGTCGCGGCTTCTTTTGAGTTTGTGACATTTGGGAGGTAACTGTTTGGTGTTATCACGCCTTTAATCCATTCAATATATTTCTGAAACTGAATAGAACTTATAACGTCAGTCATTCTTAGTAATGTTTTAATGTATGTTGTTTTCTTGAATATGTTTGATACGTTCGAATAAACGTATTAAAATAATGTTCGACACGTTAAATACGTTCGAAAATCTTCGAATAAACCGCTTTAGTTAATGTATATCCTTGGATGGTAATACTTGAGATGACTTGCCCCCTCTCTCTCCTAGCAGTGACATTGCCTGAAAGAAATATTCGCTAAAAAAACTACGATTGGTGACCTGAAACACGCCCTGCCCCACCGAAATCTCGGATAAAATGCATTGTAGCGTGAGAATGTCTGTACTTTTTCTGTGAATATTCAATACATCTTAAAACTAGCAATTAAAAATAATCCCTTAATCTTAATCACTCTGAATTTTGTCTTCAGGCGTCACTAATCTCTGTTTCTAAATTCATTAACCTCAACATATATTCAACAGATTAGTATTGTTAAACATTGTTAGGACAAACCGCACATACTATAAACCCTCATCCAGGAAGAGAAAACATCCCTTATCAATACAGTCCTACATGTTCAGTTTAGAAATCAAGCTTATCATTTTATAAAAGATTTAAAATGAAATTTTCGGATATTTAATATTAGACTTTAATCAGACTAACTACACCAGTTGCACACCCGCAAAGTTATTACTACTCTTTTTGTCTAACACCCCAAATTATTGAGTGTAACCAACTGTCTATTCCCTGGGTATCCGACCGCGCCATCATATCCCCAATGCTTCTGTGTGTTGGGTTTGTTGGAACGCACTCCACCGCATGTTCTGCGGCTTCTCTGGCACACTTGTCATCCACAGAAAGGCGGATGAATGAAATGTGGATCTATCTGTTTAAAGTGTGTCCCTTTAAGCTCACTATATGCGAGGTGACAATGAGACCCTGTAAGCTCAAAGGTGCCAACGAATACAACCAGGTTGAAAACAAATGATATACTGTGACTGGTTATGAAAACTTGTCATGTTTATTGTTTCACAATTCGTTGTCAACTCTACGCTCTAGGTGGTTTCATGAATTTTTTTTTTCTTTCCACATTATATTTTTCCAGAACCTGTCGTAACGCGATGAACCGCATGGGATGGAGAAACACGTGGAGCAATCGTTAAAACAATACCTTTCGCCAAATATTAATTATCGCGTGCAATATTAGTGAATGCCACGCTATTGTGGAGTTTCAATGCATCTTCCTGTTTTATTCTACCATTTACACCAATGATTTTTCATTAATTGTACCAGATATTGAGACATTGCGTTTGAAAAAATACAGTCGAATGAAATCAACCACCTGCAAAATACACCGAGTAGTAACAGAAAGATTACTAGAAGCAGTAATCTTCAGTTTGAAGAAATCGGAAGTTTCCTGAATCAAAAATTTTCAAAAATATAATTTCGTTTGAAAAGTACTAATCGCGTAAGAACAAAACAGGTTTTATAAGATGTTCTTCGGAACTGCATTATCTTCCATTCATTATACTCTCAGTGCAGGAATTCATTTTCAGAACATTCAGAATATTTTCAGCGAATTCATAAGCTAATAAACTCCTTAAAGTGCAACTGAGATCAAGAAAACGAACCTGTCATATTCTGTGCTCTTTTCTGAAGATACAACAATAGAATTAGGTCCAAAGAAACTTATTTTCTTCTTCGATTTAACTGCTTCATTCGCTATTTGCAAAGGTCCGAAATCGTGGAACTCTGTGGTTAGTAATTAAGCAACGAAAACAACTCTCGCGCGTTTTACAAACCCTTTGTGGTGCAGAATACAGCGGCGGTGGAGGCTGCGGAGGCGGCGGTGGAGGCGGCAGAACCGAGTGCTCCGCAGACGGGCGATAGCTCTGGCATGTGCATTTACTGATCCCCCGCCTGGCGTACAGTGGGCCGCAACGACTCAAAAGCAGCGCGCGAGAATTAGGAGCCTTCTAAACAGACGTCCACTTTTACGGGAAGAAAAGGTTTCCTCTAGTGCGACTAAAATGAAAGAGAGGGGAAGGGATTGATAAAAGGGTTTTATCACCATCTTTTTTCGTTTTGCGAGTTTGGCGTAAATCTTCGTACGTTACAAAGTCGGTCGAGCGGGCGGGCGGACGTTTGGGCCGACGTTTGGGCGGACGTTTGGGCGGACGTTTGGGCAGACGTTTGGGCGGACGTTTGGGCAGACGTTTGGGCGGACGTTTGGGCAGGACGTTTGGGCGGACGTTTGGGCAGACGTTTGGGCGGACGTTTGGGCGGACGTTTGGGCGGACGTTTGCGAGGACGTTTGCGAGGACGTTTGCGAGGACGTTTGGGTGGGCGTTTGGGCGGGCGGGGCGTTTGCGCGGGCGGGCGGGCGTTTGGGCGGACGTTTGAGAGGGCGTTTGGGCGGCGTTTTGGCGGGCGTTTGGGCGGCGTTTTGGCGGGCGTTTGGGCGGGCGTTTTGGTGGGCGTTTGGGCGGGCGTTTTGGGCGGCGTTTGGGCGGGCGTTGGGCGGCGTTTGGGCGGGCGTTTGCGCGGGCGGGCGTTTGCGCGGGCGGCGTTTGCGCGGCGGGCGTTTGCGCGGGCGGGCGTTTGCGCGGGCGGGTGGGCGGGCGGTGGCGCGGCGCATTTGCGGGATGGCGAATCGCGCGTGATCTGACGGCAGAGGGCCACGTACGTGTGGCACGGGAGGGGGTAGGGGTGGGGGCAATTTCGCGGTGGTGGACGGCGCGGCGCGGGCGAGTGAGCAGGGCGCGCGACCCGTGCGGCGTGCGTCGCGGTCACGCGCGCAGCCGAAAGCTCCTGGCCGAGTGGCAATGACTGCGCCGCGCCCCCGTGCTGGTGATTGAGATATCGTAATGAAATGGCTCGCAGTGGTAATAGTGGTGGTCGAGATGGGGTTGGCTGGTGCGGACAGTGCTGACGGGAAGTGGCAGTAATAGTGGGACGGCGATGATGTGTGATGATTGTGCGATGTGGCGGTCGCAGAATGCCGGGATTACTATAAGCAGCGGCCAACTTTCAGCCCAGGCAATCTACGTAGGTATCCTGGAACTGCAATGTCATGAGTGGATGGGTCAAAGGACGAAATGGGAAATTTTGAGGGCACAGGATATGAAAAAAAAAGTGCTTTCTTGAAATTTTACTTCGGTCATTAAGTGATATAAAAAATAAACTTCATTTTAGTTTGATTATCACAAACGGAGTAAAACCATGCACCGGAGTCTGAGGAATTATTCTGGTTGTTTGCTTTGTATTTTAGTATGTGGTGAATAAGCTGTTCTGGTGATTACGGCGTAGTTTTGTGTATGAGGTGGTGGCGTTGCCTGATGATTAGTATGATGCGGTATGACGATGGTGGTTCCTGGCGATGATGTGTGGTTATACACAGTGATGTCGGTCCTTGATGAAATCATTACGACTATATTTAAATGGTGTCGTCAGTAGTGGCAGCAAGATTGTAAACACTACTTGTGCTTATAATATGAGATCATCCTGCTGCAATGTTGGTGAGCGCTCATATACTTACTATCTCAGGGCTCTTTTTTTTTCCTTCGGGCGCTGAAAAATATACCTCTCGTACGTGGAGTTGCCTGGTAATATAACTCTCTAAGGAATGTATTAACTTATTGATTGTCTACTAATGAAATAATAACACCTTTTTTACTAAATTATCTTCTAGCGACATGGAGCGTCGTATGCTATTTATTTTATTCAAATCAAGTGTTATCTTCCTTTTCTAATCAATTGTGTTTTTTAACAAACTTAGTTCTTGCTTAAATTTACTCTTTTATTGAAATTTGCCTAATGAATGATGTTGGTCATCACAACTTTGTAATAATTAATTTTTATAATCTTTCTCTCTTAATTTAACTTATTGACTTTGGCAATCTTGGCCTTGAACGATTAATAATGCAAAGGCATTTTGTACATAATTACTAAACTTTCCTGTTGCTGAGGAAACAGTACTCTCTTGGCGATGAGAAGAATAATTTGTCCATTAAGCGTTGTACTTCTTTCATTTCTCGTATTTCCACACTGAGTTTGGATCTGCATACATTCTACCACCGTCCGTGTTCTACTTCTATTTGTTATATACCTTCCCGACTCAAATTTCGCATCTACAATTACGTTCCGCTTTTACTGTTAACTTAACACAGCTCGCGGATATACATCCTTCGTCTATTATATCACGACATATCCTAACTTAAAACTTCATCAAATAACTTCTCCAGCCAGTCGCGACCACACGTCCTACTTCTAACAGATCGAGACCAATTCTGAGGCAAAACTTTTCGTCTATCAACCCAGCTTGCTTCTGATGATCAGATATTCGGATTGTTACTGTCTGGGTCCGATGCTCATTTGTTTACTGTAACTGAGTTATCGGCATTCTCTTGTCGACCCTAACAATGTCGTTTTATTAAAGATAATTTATCAAACTTATTTTTGTAATTTTAATATCTCGAACTCGTCTTTCTTGCTGTTTACTGATGCCTTATGTCCCCCAATGTCTCATTTTTGTTTGTTTTTCTTCGTATTTTCCCTTTCTGCCTATTACCTGTCAACATTTTTTTAAATTTCATGTAAAATACCCTACAGGTATTTTTACCTATCTCAATCTGTATAGAATGATGTACAGCGTGAAGTGCAGAAATTTGCAGTATAGTTGAATATAACTTTACTTTTCGCATCTGCTTACGCAGTATTGAGATGGTTAAAAATATCTATCGGGTATTTTTATGTAAATTGATGAAAATACGTCGACGGAATAAGATATAAAGGAAAGGAAAATACGGGAAAACGCTAACAGAAATGAGACGTTGGGGACGTAAAGCGTCCATAAATAACATATAAATAAAGACGTGTTTGCGTAAATATCTAAAATATTAGAAATATTTTTTAATAAATTATGGTGAACCAAGAAACATTGTTACACTTGACAAAAGCATCCCAACAAGTCCCCAGGCAGGGACAAGTTAACATCGAATTCAGTGCAATAACAATGCAAATCAGGTGATTGGAAAAAAACAACTGATCCGATGGGAGAGAATTTTGCGTCAGAATTGCTCTCGGTCTGGTAGAGTTAGGACGTGCGGTCATGCCTAGCAGAAGGTTTAGTTAGAAAAGTTGCAACTTAGAATTTGTGGGATTTGGTCGATGGAAGATGTGTTTCCATAATAATGGTGTATTTAATAATTTATAAAAATAGATCGTGGTTTATAGAAAATTAACAGAAGTAGGACACAGACTGAAATAAAACGTATGCCGATACGAAAATAGTGTTAAATCCAGATTTGATGGATATGACAAAGCCAAGGGCCGAACGAGTCTTCACTGCGCCAGGAGAGCGGCCTTCATTCGTCATCAGGAAAGTTATAAATGAATTACAGAAATGACTTTACGAAAATAATTTGTTCAAGGCCAAGAATGTTTAGATTTTAAGTTAAATGTAAGGAAATACATTGCGATTATAAGAGAAAAAATATTAAGTTTATAAAATAATTCGATGGCCATCAAAACAATAGATTATTCAGTATAATCAAACAAAGTTTGTAACAACTTAAAATTAAAAAGCAAGGTAAAGAAAGAAACTTGCTTCTAAAAATAAATTAATAGCAGTAGACACTTCATGTCGATGAGAAATAATTCAGAAAAAAATTGTGTTCTTACTTCTAAATTATCTGATACAGTAAAAATCAAATCAATCATATCGTAAATAGAAATATCTCACCGACCGAATTCTCGTAAGAGCGGAATTTTCAACCCATATGAGAAGAAAAGACGCCCTGAGATTGTAAGTATGAAAACGCCCAATTCCAAGAATTAAATTGAGCTAGCCAACCAAATTTTTATAAATAGGATAAAACTGAGTAACGATAGAGGTAGTTTTCCGTATTGTCACAGTATAGAGAAAGTATTGTAATGCTGCGGAAAAAAAAACAGCGAAGTTTCGACAGAAAAACTCTTATTGCCGAGTCATGGTAAAGAGAAAGTAAATAAATCTTGCTCCTATTTATAGTAAATTACTTCCTCTAACACTCTGTGTCGTCATAATTTATATTTTGTTGGTCCTAGATACTGAAAATTCGATTGACATCAAAACGTCTGTTTGTCCGCCTGCTAGCAACTAAATCGTACGTAGGACTTTTACCAAAATTGACATTCCTCATTCCATCTGACTGATGTCGCGGCCCCTTGAACTTGAACCGATATTTTAAATTTTGCGGCTACTTTACATGAATCTCCCGAGTCATTGTCAATATTTTTAAAAGAATGGTATCAAATTTTTTGATTAAACTTTGACCTTGAATAGCGTAAAGGACGCTTAAGAGAATGATACAGATATCATTTTCGTTGACCCCTGATTTTTCGAAAATTGCAAAGATTCAAATTTTTTACGGTGGCTTCCTACAACTGTAATTATGAAGACTATTCCACTCGTGAAATTAAACCAATAGTATTTAACTATACCCACAAAATGACCCAATCATTTTATACCCAGCGGTGTATATAAAAAAGTTTATCGCTTTTTCTTGCCGATTTTTCTTACCGCTTCTCCCTATTGGCCAGTCATAAACTGCAGCTCATCTAGTATATTGGAAGGCGGTCTACATGATCGCTATGTCGATGTTCAATAAACTCCGTCTGTACCGTACGCTCTTTGATTTTAACATGCTTTGGATATTTTCTATATTCGGCGCACTTTGGAACTCTGTTGGACAATTTCATTCGTGGAATAGTCCTATTAAATACCTCTCGTGCTATTACCAAAGCACTCGTGGTATTATCTATGATAATTTTTTTAAATAAATGTGTTCATCAGAAACACGTCTTCAAAAAGGTCATGTTCAATTTTTCGAAAATGTTATTTTTTTTGTCAAACAGGCAATTTTTCAATTTTCAACAATTACTTTCTCAGAAACGGCTCCAATTTTTTTCTTCAAATTGTTTTCTTGCGTATGTAGCAAAGAACAGTAAACAAAATTATGCTCGTGTCATTTTCGGTGCATTCCTCTGCATTTGCAAAAATTGGGGGGGGGGAACGAAATGGTAATTCGAATTTCCCGCTCTTCGTTTAACGCATTGTCAAATTGTTCGCAAAATGGCAACATGGC
This sequence comes from Acheta domesticus, assembly GCA_031308135.1. Taxonomy (NCBI): domain Eukaryota; kingdom Metazoa; phylum Arthropoda; class Insecta; order Orthoptera; family Gryllidae; genus Acheta; species Acheta domesticus. The sequence goes on along the minus strand of JAHLJT010000631.1, from coordinate 83,835,676 downwards.
AATTCGTAGAATTTCTGTGATTGTTGCTGGTCGTGTTAGTCGTGTGATGCAGATAACCTTGTTATAAAAGGAAATCGATTTAAGGGAGGTAATATATTTAACTTAAAACCAACAAATACATTTCTTTTACTTAAAGAAGTTTTGATCGCTGATGATGGCTCACTTCGATGTAATCAAGGCAAGCTTAAGTGAAATATTATTCTTTCTTTTTTGTACGTGCTTCAAACACTGTAATAGTTAAATTTATTCATGTTTGTTTTATTCGTAAAAGTTATAAATGACTTTTGTTCCTGGAACAGACGCTTCATTTGAATTCGACATTTTAAAGTTATAACTGAGTTTTTAATATGGCAGAAAATAGAATATTTCAATATTACGAAACTATTTCCAATAGTGCGAGAAAATACGTGCTGTTGCAGCACATCCATTGTAGTCATCCATTGTAGTAATGGAAGCAGTTGCCACGTCATTATCAAGTTAAACAATGGAATAGCGATTAAACCCAAAAGTGAACAGCAATATTAACGGCGATGACTGTAGAAATGGAAATGCAATGACAACGGCAATACTATACTGTGATTTTTGTAGGAAGAGCTCTCAAGATAACTCAAATCCCATCTTCGCGATGGAATATGTCACGGCATTTCGTGTCTTTTCTCGGTCTTGCCGGTAGAAGTCGCATGATCGCAAGGACTGCTTCATACGGTCGCGATCGTGCGAAATCTAGCGGAACGACTGTGAATGATACGAAATGCCGTGACATATTCCATCGCGAAGATGGGATTTGAGTTATCTTGAGAGCTCTTCCTACAAAAATCGCAGTATAATATCGATTTTCTGAACCAGTGGCATTCGCGTTGGCATTGACTACGGCCGGGTCAAGTTGTCGGTGGCAGCAATACTGGCTTTTGTTTACTTTAAACGGCTAAACGATTGAAAATATGTTACTGCATCAACTGATACGAGCTGTAGTAGGGGAGACAGTGCTACACGAGGAAGGGTTCGAACTCGAAACATGTAGCCAGCCCAGTGGCAACGGCTAGGGCTAACGGCTTCGGGAGAGTAAACTAACAAAATTGTGGCAACTCTTTCGTTACTTAAGTCCTTCTATTATTAAATATCCAACTTTTATAGAATTTTCTTAAATATTAAAGTATTTCAAAAAATTTTACAATAAATAAAATAAACTTGGTCAGTAAATCTGAATATTCATTCTTTAAAATATTGCACTTATTCAGAGCAAAAGTTAATAAAAAGCTTCTCGGAATAAAAATACAAAAGTACACTAGTGTCTCTGAAATTATCTATGAATAACACAAGTTTGGCCATTATATGTTAGTAATTTTCATCTCAATTGTAGACCCAAAATGAAGAAGCTGCAGTGTGATTGTAATAATTACAAAAACAACTCGCATTACTGGGCGAGGGGGCAATGCAAAGAGTCGATGAAGAGGAGAATTAAAGAAACGTCCAATTTTTTTCTGTACCTTGAAACAATATGCTGTTTTTTACATCCGTTCATCCAACTTGAACTTCCTCCTAGACACTAGAACAGTGTTATCAAGATCGATGCCACGAGTGGGAGTCCGTGGCACGAGTGCCACGACGAAATCGCTCCTCCACGCAGTTCATTACCTCGCCACCAGAGACAACGCCATCCCTATTGTACAACGGTGGGATTACTACTTCTCGTAATAGTTCCCTTTTCCGACGCTAGTTGCGCAGAGAAGCTCGTGGCATGCTACGGTGCAACGGCGCGTGCTCCTGCCACCAGTAGACCTTGACGCCACTGCACTAGAAGATCACTCTAGTTCTAAAACCGCAATAAAACCAACAAGAGTCGTTTTTCGTCAATAGAGATGGCGACGGCGTGGAGGGCGCGGCGGCGCGGGAGCGTAGCGCAAACAGCGACGCGGCACACTGGGAGAGCGCGCTGGGGGCTGCGGCGCGGCGCCCAACAGTGGCGTCCACCGGATGCGACCCGGGCACCGCCGCGGGCTTCCGGTGCGCAATTGCGTTTGCCGCAACGCGATCGCATATTTCGCGCGACGCGGCGCAGCCACGGAAGAATGCGTTCGCCCTCCCCCACCCTTCCCCCCTCGCCCTCTCCCCGTTCGCCGCACGCCGAGCGCTGAGTCGGGCGCCTCGCCGGGGCCGGCCGCTGTGACAAATGTCGATTTTTCTGCCCCTCGCACTAATTAGGACTGATGGAATTCGATATTGCTCGTCCCAGTGAACTGTGAAATGAATGCGGCGTTATTAAAAATGAATTCGATTTTGAAATCCTGTACAAACTAACGTGGTTCTGGGAATGTCAATTGTGCTGTTCACTTGCAAAGTTTTAGTGGTACTGCAATGATTGAATTGAACAAAACCTGTACACCGAAGTCACAAATACTATTTAATATTACTTTGAAAGTGAAAAATTTTATTTGTGGTAGACGAATAAAATAGGTTGGTGTGTAAAATTCGAGTGGCTAATTTTATTGCTTTAGTATTATACATGCCAGTATTCCTTCCTTCAGTCCTACCGTCAGTTCTTAAAATTCAGAAAAAATCGTTAGAGAAGGTAGTAGAATCTTTTGAAAATATAATGCAAACAAATTTGACTACATAATTTTTTTTCTACAAAAATGAAAATCTCATGAAGGCAGACGACATCGAGTTCAAAATTCAAGAAACGTTATTTTTTCGCCAAATTTGGGAGATACAGTCATCAGTTTTGAGAAAACGCAAACATTTGTTTAATGATTAAGTTTATAAACATACTTCAAACGGTATGCGTGAAAGCACATTTTAACCAGCAAATGTTGTACTCTGGGGAGGCCGAATTGCACCCTTGCGGTAAGAGGGAGAAGTAAGCCAGAAGAAGCCCCAGCATCTGATAGCCTCTGATAGACTACGGCACCCGACCCAGTTTCTCGGCCGGCCGCGTCCTAAGCTCCTAGGCTCCGAGAAGCGGAAATGTCTTCCACTGGCCCGGCGCGCCCTCGCCAACAGGACACATTTTCCGAGCTCCGACCCACGCAGCGGAATCCACACGGGGCAAGTCCTGCGGCGCAGCTGGAAGCAATCATCCCCATTCCTCTTTCCTCTTGCAGAATATCCCCCTACAGGACCTCTAAAGTAAGATCGAAGTAATAAGGATACATCAATGCTACTTATTATTTTGTTCACTGGACTTGAAAATTATGAGGAATGTGGAAACCTGACTTGTCAGTTTTATTTACACCCAATCTTCTCAATTAAAGAGAATTTTATCTATTCGCAATGAAATATTGGAAAACGATACCTGTCGTCAAAAAATATTTGATAAGACGACCTCTCAAACCAATCCTTGGGTTTGGTTCATGGATGAACAGAAAGCAATACTCAATGAGGTATTCACTTTTTATTTATTCAATTTTTTTTCAATACTGCTGCCTGCACAATCGTATCTGCACATTGTTGGTCATTTCAGGCGTAAAAAATCAATACTATCGTGTTTCTTTTAACAATTATCAATAAATAAACTACTACTTCAGCCTTCGACTCAATACCAGTAGAAAGTGGTTGGTGAAATTGTCCAATTTCGTCGCTACCAGTTCCTCATCGAAACGGTGTCCACTTTATCGAGACATAAAACGCCAGACACTTGAAAGGTCATTTGCACGCCCTACAAACTTTTGCAGCCAATTTTGATCGTAGAGTACATTGGCTGAACTGCTTCGCGGTCCGATTCGATACAGGGCTGTCGTTATTTGTATCCCAGTTCCATCTAATTATTACTTTACGTTTTTCATATTTATAATTCAAAGTATTTTTCTTCGGAGATATTTATCAGAATACTTACCGATTCTACCGAACTCCTGAACAAGCTTCTGGCTACGAGCAGGAATAACTGAATATCTCGGCAAATTGCTACAAAGTATCAAGCTCTTCTCACAAAAGGGCCAGCTTTCGTTAATCGTTCTGTGTAAAATGTGTCGTATTGTCGTTATTACAGGCCTGAAATGACATTGCATACAGCTATTCTTTTTGTTTCGATCGTATCTTCATCAATATTTTGCTTCTTCTTGCTCCGCATCACTAGTGTATTTCAAAATTATAAAAAAAATTCTTTGATATTTTTTTCCTAAAACATGAGTTCTGTCGTCATTCAAAAACGGATTAAAAGAAGTTGGACATTCCTTATATATTCAGATCACATTTTCCACATCTACCAAAGCAGTCTGCATTATCGTAATCACTTTTTACTTCGATGTCCTCGGATGATTTATTGTTGCAGCAGATTTTTAATCTATAAAATTACTACGGAACTACCCGGCGTTGCGTTGCCCGGGTACTTACTAAATCACAAGTACGTATAGAATAGCTCCGCCTTCATTAGGTGTGAAGTTAAAGGTTGTAAAACACGTTTATTTGTAAATTTCACCCTTCCCAGTCCATTGTTTAGTGGTGCCAGGGCTGTCTTTCCTCCGTATTATTCTTTTTTCCGGGGTTAAAATTTTTACTGAATCGATGGGTGAAATTGCACTGAAGATTGATTAAAACTGCTCAAGACGTTGCAGAGTTAACCTGGAAAATATACAAATTATACATTTAGAATTTTCAGGCTGGAATAAAGAAGTCTCTTCTTAACTGCACCATCCCTAGCAAAATAGAGTCATACGTGCACATAGTTCAATTATGCTTATTCACTGGTTTTTGCAAGGGAATTTCAAGGACGCATTTCATGCTTTTATTATTATGGAGCGGATTAATTTCTTATTAACAACAACAACTTTTGTTATTTCGGTTCTAATACATCCAGTACTTATGGATATATTCAGAAACTATCCTCAGTTTATCTACTACAGCTATCGTGGATCTGAGAAGTAGGTCTGCTCACTTCGACCTCTCAAAGCATTCTGCTTATTTATTGTATATTCCCAGCAACTTCTCCTGTTGCTAGACAGGACATACGGCTAACAACTACTACGTTACAATCTCTGTAAATTGTCATATGGTATCCTCCTGCAGGAGCCGTGATGTAACAATTGTGAATAAATGTCATCTTACTCGCATATGTGTGCATGTTGTTCGAAGAATTCCCTAACCTACATTCCACTGTAACCGCCCTAGTGAATTATCTTAGGGTTTCAGCTGAATGTGCAAAATTACCTTTCCACACAATCCACTCTTTAATTATCCATCGCACTACGCTGAACATTTACGTTTATTCACAACACTGGCTACTCTATTCGATATGAAAACTAAAATAATTCAAAACAAATACTCGTCTTGTTAGTCGAACAAGCAACCGCTGATTCTAAATTTCAATTGCAGTGAAAAGGATTTACCTCTAAGGGAAAAATATGCTCCATAGTTTTGTATAAAATAAAAATAAAATCTGTTGTACGCAAGACATAACGTTGTAAACATCAGTGTAGTACAGGACAGTACAACTTAGAAGGACTTATGGGCCACACATCAAATTCTAAGTTAAGCCGCGGGCAGCACCGTAATTTACGGTTTTTACTGAGATTATACTGAAACAAATATATACTAGATACAACTTTTATTCGACATCCGTAATGATTAATGTACAAACAACGAGATAATTAATATATCATTCAATAAAAATAAGACTAATTGTGTAATTGTATTATATTTGGTTGATATAATAAAATTTTTCAAAAAAAGATCCGGTGGGCCGCGGGGCGCCAGTTGGAAAGCCCTGGTGTAGTAAGTTAAACAGGGTATTCATTGGTTGGTCCCTCGGTTGAGTGATATTATTGATCCTGAATTACATTTCACTCCTACGTTACATTTATTATTAATTCATCCATTGGTTTGCATTTATAGGTAATACTAGGAAATCCCGGCAGACGTTGTTCTGCCCTTCATCTCCCTCTTTTCCCTCCCAACTCCTTTTCTCATTGTCTCTCCCTCCCTCCCTCAAACTGTCCCTGTCTGTCTCTGTGTGTCTCCGTCTCTGCCGATCTCTGTCCCTATCATTCACATTTACTTGCAGATTCTGCACGTCTGCGAGCAGGTGAGGTAAAATCGGGAAGCGCCGAACCAGCAAAAATGTAATATAATGTTCAGAAAGAGTTCAAAATTGTAGTTTTTAAGGCCCTAGAACGCCTCGTTTAGGAATTATTTAACGATATTGATTCAAAATGCTGCCGAGTGTGTTGCAGGTTGCATTTGACGTGAATATGTAGTAGATATGTAGTGAATATGTAGCGCCATGTAGTGGAGTTACAAGAGAATTAACAACACACAAATCTTCTCGGTGAAGAAGCACGTAAAATTGGATATCGCTACAACGGTGTTGAAATTTTCCTCTTATATACATACCAGCATCCTGTTTTATATACCTCCTGGTCACCATAAATATATAGACAGATAGATAATATGGTGACTCAGAAGGTCATGAGACCTCATGCCCGATAACGATCGTAATGCCCCTCATAGCTAATAATAATAATAATATATTAATTATTATTATTATTATTATTATTATTATTATAAGAGGCGCACCCAGGAGTTTTCTCTGTAGGGGTCTACACGTCCAGTCAACTTGATATTACATAAAGATATTTTATGCTGAATAAAGGCCCTCCGCCCTCACGCCCCCGCCCTCCCACCGGGGAAGGTGTCTCAGTGCATCAACTAATGTCACTGCAGTGCCTCTGACTGGCAGGTCCCAGGTTCAAGTCCCGACAGAGGCAGGACCTAGCTCGTCAGCTAGGTCGAATTCAGTCGCTGTCTGGAGGAAAATTCTAACGGCTGGCTGCTCTGATCGGTAGTTTTCCGCGGTTTCTCTGATCAACACCCGGCGAATGCCGGAGCAGTACCCTAACAAACGGACCACGGACCGCCCGCACGCGATCTTTCCTTCCTCGTTTTTTGTCCTATATTCATCCCTTATTTACACTAACATTCAGCTACACTTACGAAACTAGTAGCCTTAGCAGTTGATACGTCCTGAATTCACAACCAGCCAATCAGCCCACGCCCTCGGCGCCTGGGCGGGAGGCGCGTCGTCCGCAAGGGCCCACAGCCTCCTCGTGGATCGCGCGCCATTCGTTTCCCGTAAACAAATATTGTTGGCGATGCGCCAGCGCGTGTCCCTTTTTGGCCGTGGAGTGCGTCGAATCGTCTGTCAACACGGAGCTTTCGCGTCCCGGTTGCCAGGCAGACTCGACAAGTGAAATGATGATTGCGTGTCGTGCATGTTATGCCTTATGCACACTGACGCGTTCTAGGACAGGGTTGAAATAGTACGCTCTGGCTAGAACTAGACGAGTAACTCGTTGAACTATTCGTTGCGTCCACTTTTGAACTTTAATGAAACTCTGGACCTCGACTGCATGGTCATTTTGCGACTAGATTAAAACTAGTGAAATAAATAGGAAAAAGAGAAATGTCACAACTCACATGGTGTAATTCGTGCTTTTATTCAACTAGACTGGACGACGCGACTGGCGAAAACCGCGCCCCCTGCTTCGCAAACCAGGTCAACCATTTGCATCATGTGCGAATGAACCCCAATCTTTTGTAATTTCTGAGCTGCGTGGAAAAAAATTAAAGCTGCGAGACACAAAATACCAGAATAAACAACGAGTTTCGTACCCTTTTAACGCACATTTTGCGATGAGAGAAAGACAAATTCATTTCCATAAGATGAGGAGAACAGAAACACGAAACTACTCCGTTCACTTGCAATCTGGAAACGGCTTACGTTTAAACACCCATGAGTAACGAGCGTAAGCCCGAAAAGTACTCAAATAATCCTCTACGAATGGGGTAGACCCCCGGTTACCGCAAACAGATAATGTAGCTTTACTAAGTTTGTTGGCTGCGGGAAAGCGGGGGGCGTAGAACCTCCGGGAAAGCGAGCGCCAATGGCGGATTGAGACATTGTAGGCCCTTAATGCCCGAGCATTGTTGAACTCGAGTAAAAAGAAACTAATGGGGGATTTCAGCTTTGTTAGATTAGCCATCAGTCACACACGTTTAATTTCGGGCTCTATTCATTATGACTGTCAGAATCACTCCTCCGTTTCAATCGAAGCCTCAAAGCTATAGTCTCGCTTTCGCATAAAAATTGTCGCTCGGATAAAAATTGTTTAAAAATAGCAGTGTACTTATATTTAAATCTCAAGACCTTCATTACCATTCTTATGTAATTTCATAAAAATAAATTAATTAAAGATGAATACTGAAGATATTTTTCAGCCCGAGTCTGAGTCTCGTTTTCCCTATATGTGTTAACATTTGTGACACCTAATGGAGACCTCGATCGTAAAACACGATCCATTTGAGGATGGGGGAACTTGGGGAAGATGGGGAATCCAATCATATCACTTGTTTCAAAATTATGAATTTAGGGGTGTCAAAGAATAAAAAAAAACTTTAACAATTTCTCAAAACTCTTGCAATGCTGCGATAACACAAAATGAAAATCACACTAGCTAGGCGAGGCTGCATGACTGAATCAGTAAGAAAATGTAATTAGTATAAACATTACAGAATGTATTAAAGCCTACGAGGCACACATGTCTAGATTTTTCAAACCAGACTACGCTCATATTACAACAGCTCCTCCTTTTTACACATCTGTCTAGTAGGGGGTCCCAATGCACACACAAAAATGCTCTTTGCTGACGGCAAATGTTCACAGGCGTTGTTGCATTCCCGTGCTCAGCGATAGGCTGTCTATCACACACTTCGTCGCCTGCTCTCTCAGCCGGCTTCTGCCTCTCTCCGCCGGCCTCACCCCGCCTCACCCCACACTGCCCCGAGGTCCCACTGGGCGAGTGGAAGGGGGGGCAGCCGGTGGAGCGGGCGTTGGGTGAAGAGGGGGGGCGGCGACGGTGGTGGTGGAGGTGGCGGCAGCGGCGCCGGCGCTGGCGGCGTCGACGTCGGCGGCGGCGGCTGCGTGGCTGAAGCCGCATGACGGAGGAGGGTGCTCCATGCGTAGAGGCGCAGGGGAACAATAATTAATTAATTGATCCTTTAATTAATTAAATTTTTAAAGTGGGACGCGCGAATTTTGTGTTCGCGCCCCCATAACACACTGGTGCAGCATGGAACTCCCATAATTTGGCGGGAACACCAAAAAGGGGCCAGGTGGGCGAAAGTCACTGCAACTTTATCCGCGCCGAGAAAAATGTGCTAACAGGGGTCAAACAACGCACAAAACCCAGGGCGGAAACGGAGGCAGATGAAGAAGACAGAATCGCGCGCGGTCTATGTCCCGATGTTGCGAACCTCTGTTGTGTCACAAATGTTAACACGAATAGGGAGAATGAGACTCAGATTCGAGTTGAAAAATATCTTTGGTATCCAGTTTAATTAATTTTTTTAATAAAGTAATTAAGAATAGTAATGACGGTATTGATATTAAAAATATAACGGCTGCTATTTTTAAATAATTTTTATCCGAATATGTGAACGCAATGCAAGATGGCTATAGATCTTGTATTATATTTGTTACTTCCTAGAAGTGTACAAAAATAACATTTTAAACGGCGAAAGTTATAATTACTCCCTTTTTCTCTCAAAAGCATCCTAGGGCTAGGTGTCATTCCTTCGAATTTCGAATTTGCTGACAGTGTGCAAAACATTCTGACCCAGCTGGCACTTTCTGTGTTAAAAACGAAACTCTGTAAATTAATCCTAAAATATGTAAATAAACTTAAAATATTTTTAAATAATGACACGAACTAGCAATTATTTTTGACAGCTGAAGGTTTTTCATTACTGCATAATTTAGGATTGGTTATAAGTAAAAAACTTATTTTTTATGTTAATATTTTTAACCAATCATATCGCTTGTTTTAAAATTACAAATATAGTGGTCAAAGATGTTCGAAATGTTAGCGAGCGCTGGTCTATAACAAAGACGTTGGAATAGAAATAAACTGTACTAAGAGCGATGTTGTCACGGAATAATTTCAAAGCCAGCCATTGTAGTGGAAACGTGAGTATCTCATAAATATCTTTGCGACAATAATAGGGGCAAGTTGTTTAGAATAACGATATTTTCTTTTCGGTGCGTATATTAATTAACTGTATGAAAATATACATGATACAATATAGTTAAGAATTGTCCGGTTATGAATATTAAGTGCACAAAAAATTAATTGTTCCAAGTTCAAATTCAGTGTACAAGTCCGTAAAGTTTGATACTTCAGAAAGAAATATTACAAGGGATTATATCTGAGTTGTTTCTTAACAGTAATTAACTGTAAATGATGAAGTTATTTCGTGTAAAACTTGCATATCTGTATTGTAGAAGAAAAACGGCAGCTGGCATACAAAACATGTATCTAAACATTATCAATATACATCTAGTATTTTTGTTTTTATTTTATATTTTTATCTCTGTTCCACTCACCCAAAAAAAGAAATTAACGAATGAAAGATAGAAATTTGAAGCCAGCGCGCAAATGTTCCACTACAATGGCTGCCACGACCGCTTTCAATTAATTCTGTCCCGAACTGTCCGGTGCACGGAAATGTAAAAGCTTGCTCTACAAGCTCCTGTCCTAGCCCGCCCCAGGGGCGCTGCCTCCGATGGTTGTATTCGCGAGAGAAAGCGCTCCACTCTTGCACCCCTGTGGTCGGACAGACCAAGGTTGTCCACAGCCGCGGCAGGAAAGTGATACAGTAATCCCTCAACATTCGCAACAACATCCCTCAACATAGGTTCCCAAAAAACATCGCGAATGTTAAATACGCGAATGTTGAGTCTATCTTTTAATGAAGGAAAGTGGGTTATGTTCCTCAATATCGAAAAACTGATTAAAATATAAAGAAAAAAGATCTGACAAACAATTGCAGTAGAACTGAGTAAGTGCTACTATAAACAGAATTCACAATTAACATCCTAAAATGAATAAATAAAATGTTAGAAACTTATTTAAAGTAATTGGATATAGGTTTTGGTTATTTTTTTTATTTCATCACCCTCCTCGTTGTTCTAATATCCAAATATGAAGAGTTGCTGCTTCTATTTCTCTCTCCATTTAGAAGTTATTTGCATGTTCGGATCACATTCGAATGCCCTTTTCACCAGAGCTTGTTGAAGTTTTAGAACTCCGTTAACAGTTTTGACATTGATGTTGCTCCAGGACGCAGTTTCGCTTCCGATACTTCATTATTACCTTCAAGGAAGTTTTCTTCACTGATGATTTCCCGAAACTCCACTTCAATGAGGTCATTATAATGAGAGTTGCACTGATCCTGAACGCCTTTTTTGTTCATGTGGGCGAAACCCTTACCTCCAATTTGACGCAACTGAATTGAATTATTTTAGAATAGTGTTATTCTATAAATGTAAATTGACATTTTAACTTTGAAATTATTACAGAAAGTAATACTTTCAGCTCCGACGTCTGCCGAGTTCCATTTCCAAGAGACGCTGATAAAAGAAATTAAATTGCTCCCTTTAAAGAAAATGTAGTACGACCAAAAATCACTAGCGAATGTTGAAGTCGCGAATGTTAAAACCGGTAGCATTTCTCTAATCGCGAATGTTCGGAACTCGCGAATAGCGAATTTGCGGGTCTGACATCTGAAGTATTCTGACATCCGCCTTTTCCCGCCCTTCTTTCGTGAACGCTCTATTCTATTCTGGTGAAAATCTGCCTTCAGGAGAGAATACAAAACAATATTACGTAAAAAAACCTGGGCATCAAAGTCAAACACTGGCCAAAGGGAATTACTACTCTGTGTTACAGCCAACATCGCTCGCTGATGAACAAAATACATTTTTTTCGGCGTTTGGGATCGAATTATGTGCATAGCTACAGTTATTGAGAAGTGGCAATTGCTCTAGACTCCTATTTTATATTCTTTTAAGCAGCAAACAATATTAATGACAAAAAAATAAGAAAATTGTCTATCACAAACGAAATATTATCTCATGAAAATAAAGGGCTTTTACATTTTAGGAACTGACAGTTTTTAATCACAGACTTCAATGCGGCATGTTGGTGACCAAACGTTTAAAGCAGCTATTGTCTTTCCAAGAACTAACAGCGGCTTAAATCTTGCAGGTGTGCTAGGAAACTGTTTTTTACCTGTCTCAAGCTATTAGTGAAATGCAGTTCGCAATCATTTCGCTCATAATCACGTTTTTCGCGCCAAGATCACTCATTCATTCACGACATTAACTCTGACCTCTTGTATTTACAAACTTCAAGACTTCCTGGCTCAACCGGCGCTCTTGATACGATGAACCTTCCAGGCTTTCCTATTATCCTTAACATCGCATTAAATCTCTGTAATTTTATCTTTTCATGTTTAACTAATAACCGTAATGTTAGTTAATTATTGTCTCAGGTCTTCTATTTTGAAATTCTAAAATGTTTATTATCTCGTGCAACTGACAAATGAGGAGGAGATATCAGATTTCACATTTACAAATTCAATAACACGTCTGTGATCAGCCCAGAGTAAATTTCTTTGAAAATAATTATCTTTCTTAAATATTAAAATATTACATCCAGTGATTTGTAGATGAATTACTGCACATTCATTAATCTACAAATCTAAGAAGAAAAATCAATATCCCCAAAAACTCTACCTGCAGAAGTTACAGCAGATAATACTCAGGAAAAAAAATGAAAAGGGCGTAAACCAAGCTAGAAAGCTAAAGAAATTATTCTAAATTTACTCTAAAATGGTATTAAAAATAGATTTACATAATTCTCGATTTTGTGACTTCACTTCCCAATTATTATTTTTTACTTCTTTGTGATCTTTCGTGAATGTCTATACACGATCAACTATTTGAGCCATTGACTCTTTGCCTAGAAATTCGTAGTTAGTTTCTCCACCTCACTTTACATGCAAACATGCCAAACGCGATTTCTACATTTATTACGGAACCGATATCGTACCCGATAACATTCATACAGCCAAAGCAGAGGTCCCCGAAATCGGTAATTTTCTCGATGTTAGGAGCACGCGCGCCCTCCAGCGCCAAAGCGGCGCGGATTCATAATCCGCGACCTCGCGGCGCCAGGTGCAAACCAGACGGCGCGCCCGCCAACGCTCAGCGCCGTTGCCTTGTGAATCGTTAATGAGTTTCGAATCAAAGGAATACACGGATCTACGGAGACCTTTCAGAACTCGCTTTCAATCAATCCGTAAGTCACGCATAGAGAAACACGTAGTGAACAATCTCTTTGCTGGGCTCGCGCCGTTCACGGCAATCCAGAACACTGACATGGTGAATGATGATACTCCTAAATTTTTTTTCTTTTTACTTGGGTTTTAGAAAAAGGAGCAACACTACTATGCTGTATTTTGCTTTTTTGCAACTGTTATGCTGCATTCATTTCTAATTAAGTAACAGAATAGGAACGAAATTCAGTTTCAATTAAACAATTACATGCAGAAGATCAGCATGGCAACAAGAAGCTATGTCGCATAAAACACATATTTTCATTTTCTCTAGGCAGTTTTGAGATCTCTGGGATTCCACACTGCGCAATAACAACTGAAACTGCACTGTTTATTAGATTTTAATGTCAGAACAATAAATTTAAACTTTAAATTGTTTTGTATGATTCAAAGTAATTTCAAAATTAGTAATAGATGTATACACAAACGCACTTTTTTTCAACGTTCATTTCGACGTTAATATGTTTATTTCAAATATCGCCAACATCAAATTATTTCAGATGACAGTACAATCAGTATTTCATAAAATTTTTCACGCGGGAGGTGTCGAATATTTAACAAATCTATGAACAAAACTACATTTATTTAAAAATGAAAGATTTTTTAGGTACAAAAACAATTTTTAAAGTGCTGTGCAAATAAGTAAAATTGGCTGCATTTCATTGAACCAGAAAAATGCAGTAGATTTATTTAAATAGTGATATCTGATGTCTCTTATAAGAGACGAATTTCGGTAAAACGTTTGTCAGAACCGATATTTGCGAATAGTAGTATCATAAAAGTTACACACTTTTGCGTTTTCGTTTTTCGTAAATAGTTCTGAACATGAGACCTATTTTCGTAGTCACTGGTAAAAATTTTAATATAATCAATAATGCTCTGAATTACATTGAATTATGTAAATTACAGTGAACCTTAAAAAGAAAATTTGAAGGAATTAATAGTCAGTTTTACTACATGACAAAAATAGAATATCTTTACTGTTATCTAGTTAAACTAGATTGTTCAAAGAACTCAAAATTTCATTTATTTCCACAGCAAGTTGAATTAATTTTTACGCAACAATTTTCCACCAGATCTCTGTAGAAAATCCCTCATAACACGCATACGAAAGTTATGAAATGAAATCGTAGGAACAACGCAAACATCAAGTCTGTATTGATGTAGGAGAAACTGTACGTATAAGTTTGCTTAGCTCCGAAAAATGTATTTTTCCGTGCGGAATATTTGCTTTAAAAAAGGCACTTTTGCTTTGAAACATTAATAACAGTGGCAAGGCTCACAAGTTTCTCCAGAAAGCGTTTCTACATTGTTAGTCTTTTGTCTATTCATTCAACAACGTAAAAATCACAGGATACGTGAAGATACGAAGAGAAATACACACATTCAACGAATTGTTTGCAGTAAGAATTCCTCGAACCGTACATCTCATTTACAGTGTCTAGAAATACTTCAAATTGGCGGTGGCGAGGATGAGAACTCAAAGCCATAATTTTTTTTTAATTCAAAATTGTTTGGCTGACATTTCCAATGTTCGGGTTCGCAAATAATTTGCAATTAAATTTGCATTACTTATTCATTTTCGATCAACGCTTTGCCCTCTAAGCGACTGCAAACAATATCCATCAAGTGGGAACTAAATTGAAAATTATTAGAAATGTTTTAAAGTAGATATTTAACACACATTTTGATATATTATTCAACACAGCAGGACGTTAGGGAGGTTTGAAAATATATTTATGGTAATGCGACTTTTTCCCACATATTTTTACAGAAATTGTAGTGAGTTCAAATGCTACACGGTGAATTTGAAAGTATTCAAAAATCGCTTCAGTAGTTTATTTATATGGCAGTCAACAGAATCTTGGCTTAATCTCCATTAATCTGAATATTACTTACAAATTATTTTGCATCAAATAATTTTCTAAGAAACTTATTTAATGTGATTATATGGGGTTTATCGGGGAAAGTTGACAAATTTGAACCGTCCCCTCTTGAATTGCACAAATATTTCTATGCGTAGAGGGATCTGAATCATACGTTAGTTCAAATGTTGTAAAAGCGCGCACAGAATCGTTAGTGAATTTTCAATGAATAATAATTTGCATTGTAATGAGCAGCTTTAATGTTGCAGTGATTTCACAGAGCATCTAACTATTTTTGTGTTCGTAAGGTATTTTATGCAAAGGAAGTAAATCATTTTAACTTTTATCCTACACTTTACAATCATACTTAATTAGCTTCAGAGAAAGAATCATAAGACTAATGTTGCTCTTGAAGTAGTTATGTAGCATTTTCCGCTCAATGTATTTCTACGAGTGTCCGAAATTGGCCACAGAAGGTTGCCTGAACTGGACCGGTCCATCTAAGAAGGCTACTAAGTATAATTTCATATTTTTCTTTCATGTCAATAGAAAGTAATGGAATGGAATGTAAATATACAGAACGTACTATTGTGCGTTATATCTGGTGCCCTCGCAGTTGGAGTAAAAAACAGTGGCGAATCTAGTTCTACCCAGTATGGGACAAATGGTAACGATTTTGTCTATAACCGCAAGAAACGATACAAATAAAATGTTTAAGAAACAGTTGACAAGTTTTCATAAAGCGTCCAAGGTATCATCTATTGGAAGAAGTGGAAAAGATAGTTTTAAAAGCCAGCCCATTCAAAGATCAAAAAAGACAACTGAAAAGGAACTGAAAAGGAAAGACAGTAGATTTCAAGAGAATAAGAATTAAAAATTAAGTTTCTATTCGCAGGATCATAAAAAACATCGTAATCATGTTCAATCTAGCTTGTTCAGTAAGATGTGCAGAAAGAGAAACGAAGAAAAATCTTTGAGTCCAAATTTGGAAACCGGTATCCCAATTTGAACCGATTGCGCACCAAGTTTTTCTCCACCTCTCTTTTCCAGAAACAATGTAAATAATATATTATATTTTATAATGAAAGTTATTGTAGATTGTTTTGGTAGATATTTCGTTGTTATTGAATCTCTTATGAGAGCATGGAAGCTAAAAATTAATAATCAGTCCAAATTAGAGAACCTTCCCCTACAAGTTTTAAGAGTTTTATGAGCAGAATCACCAATGTGGACTGGCATAAATTAATGCAGATTTTTTTTAAATGTGCAGAGAATAACGTTTTTTACTTTTCGAAACATATTTTTTATTCTTCTACGATTCAGAATTGGCGTTTGGAGCACTATTTTGAACGGAATTTATTATTTTTTCGTCACAGATATAAACATCGTAGTGTACAAATATTTTCAAATGTTTGTGATAGGTGCTGGAACGTATCCCATCAACAGGTATGAGCGAATACCATAATAAACTAATTCACAATTATAATATAAAATATCTTTACTGAAAGGAAATCAGATGCAACACTCATTAAATTGTAAAAAGGCTTACATAAAGAGAACGACTATAACAAAATATTCGACCTTTACTTAATAATCTTCATTCTCATTAGGAATATTTCCAAATTTATTTTAAAAAGTAACTAATTCATTTACATTGAATATAAAATTCTACCTGAATAGAAATTCAGCATTTCTTAAATTTTTGGAACTATTTTCTTAAAATTAAATAAATATTGACGTTTTGTATATTTTTGCCGACAAAATATCTGTTTTCTTTTTTATATCTTTTAATATCTTTAAGATATTAATAATAATAATTCAAAATCATTTATCATCTGATTACAAAATATCTGTTTTCGAATCAGACAAAGTATGAGACAACGTTTCAAATGTTCGCAAAAATTCAAGAACAAACCGGGAAGACAACATTTTTAAAATATTCCTGAGAAGAAATCATGCATGCTTGGAAATGCAATGAAGGCAATGACGCAAATGTGAACGCGCCTCTTTAACACGTAATAGAGGCACAAGCCATTACTTTCGAACCAATTATCACTGCCATTTGATGCCCGCTCTTGAAATACATTGATTATTATTTATTGAAGTTAGGGACCCTTCACCTACTAATGTCATCGACGTCCGTAAGTTATGATCAAATGCGTAAATGGTAGTGAGGATGATGATGGAGAAATGTGGGGGAAATAGGCAGGGAAAACGGGAGAACCCGGAAAAATTCCTGCAAAGAGCTCACTTCGTCCGCCGCATAGAATACAGAATGTGCTGCTCACCCTTCAACATAGAGGCAATAAGTTTTTGTGATTCAAAATAACCAATGTCGATTGCCGATTGCAACATATATTATTTCTGTAGTATCATTTGGTTTCATAAACAATCAAAGAATTATTTCCCAGCAACTTTTTAGTATTTATTCATTCGTTTAAAAAATTGTCTATAACTCAAAGAATACTTCAACAATAATTAAGGCCAGTAGTCCAGATTTCGACCAAAAAATATCGGGCAATCACTATAACTTGCGTCGGTTGCCCTGTGGCTTTCGTGTGGTCTCGTGGAAGACCTCGCTTTCTATTGAATCCACAAGTGTCACGAGTTCGAGAAACACTTCTCGACGTGTTAAATACAATCTTTCAAACGTTCCAAATTTTATAAGCTTTGAAAATTTCCAACAACGTAAACATTACTTGATATCCCTGAACTTTCACTGTAAAAACGTAAACGAATAGTTATGCGATCACAGGTTTACCCTTTTACTAGCGAAATCAGATAAAAACTGGATCACACATGCATCCACTAAGTGTATTTGACAGCGGGTGTATTCAAGGGAATTGTTATATGGAAACGAGAGGTAAGACCGAGCAGTGAGGTCGCGAAGACATCGAGAACGTAGGATTGGAGTTTGCTGCCCAGCCGGTGCAGGGATCGCGGGCAGCGCACGGGAGTGGGCAGTGGCGGTCGGCAACGGAACATGCGGGACATAGACACGAAACTCCACCTCGCGTGGCGCCGGCACCACGCACCCTATCGATTCCAATAAAGTTCACTTGTTACGCGTTACATTCACAGCCGATTAGGGATTAAGCGGATGATGATGCTGCAGCACATTATCTGAGTTAATTAATCTCCCAAACGGCTCCCAATACACGTCTTTCAGATGGTTTAGCTGCAAACAACTATCTCGAAGTGCGTTTCGCACCTGAATTTCCACGTGTCAATAAACTACTGAACTGTTTTTCGAAAGCTAGTGTTGCGCATTTGCGTCTGAATGACGGGAAATTACAGGTGAAATAAATAAGGGGATTGGATAGCTGCGAAAGAATCCAATTAAAATATCAGCAAATGAGCTTCTCTGATACTCAATACAAATGAATGCGGGAAAATTTGTGTGAGTTACAGCTATACCCCTATCAATAAAAAACGGAAGTAAATTCCATACAAATGAGCCATTAAAAGAAATTCAATTAAATATTCCCATCAGATTAAAAAATATATACAATTTAAGATGTTATCCCGAGAATTCATGAGCAGACATAAATATAAATGTCGTTTGAAAATAATCAAACTTAACTACACTAAAGTTTCGCCACGTGACTAATAAAATACAAAGAGATATCCTGCAGGGGAATTTCATTAAATATAATCCAGAACCTAAATAATACAAAATAGAACAGTATAGAGAACAGTCAATAGCAAGATATTAAATACATGCTAAAAATTGTATTCAATCTGCCAGCAGGAGAGAATATAAATAATACAAAATAGAACAGCAGAGGGAATAGTCAACAGTAAGATATTAATTACGTGCTAAAAATTTTATTCAACCTGCCAGCAGAAGAGTAATTTCTTCGGAATTTAATATCTGCGCATTCTGCATATTTATAATAGCAAGGGACCCACGTTTCAATAGCAAGGATAGAGGTTTCAGCCAGAAGGGCATTAACGCACTTGTGTAGAAGTAAATAAGGCATAAAACGAATTCGAGTATTTAACAATTGCTATTGTTAACGACTGGCTCTGCAGCAGTAAAAATAGACTATGCATAAAGCTTTGAAGCAAAAAAATTGAATTGCCACGATTTAAAAATACTGCTGTAATCAGTGTTAGCCAAATCAAAATCCAATCTGGTACCTAGTAAAACGAAGGCTATACATGTATAAAATTGCTATCAATATCACCTCAATTCCTAACAAAAAACAGATATACCTCGAAAATAATAGCTTCAAAAGTGTATTTTAAAGTGTTACCGTTCACATATGCATGCAATGAATGTCGATAGCAACGATTTTGATTGAAGATGCAAATAACAATTATTGCGTTATAGGCAATATTTGAGAAGTAGATAAAATCAAATCATAAAACGTTATTTAACAGCTTATATCTTTGGCAGCTAACATTTACCAGCTTCTGCACAGCGGTCATTTGAATACTAGTGACATAGACAGAAACATTAAAAAAATAATTGGTATTGATCGAAATTTTGAAACGAAACTTCACAGCTCATAATGACATTTAGTAAAAATGAGTGTAATAAAATTGAGTACGATGAAGATGTCAATTTGTCACAGTTATAAATAAATATTTCTGTGATTTGGAAGGAATGCGCACTATGTCACTATTATCTAATTTTACAGGGAAACAGTGTAAAGGCGTTGCATACCTGTGTACGTAAATGGACATGGCATTGCGTTCAAACTATTACTATTTTGCAATTTATTTTGAACATAGTTTGTCAATACCTTTAGAAAAAGCAATGCAATTGCAACAATGTGTGACAATATTGCATTTTCACAAAATAATGGACTCTGTGCTCCTTACGTTCAGGGTACAGATTTGATTCAGTTATACAATAATTTCCAACATCCCATCCCAAACCAGACACACAACAAGATCTCGGCCGACACCGTGAAAAGTATCACAACACGCGAACGCCAGCCCGCGTCCAAATCGACCATCTGTCATTCGGAGCACAGGGCGCGCCGCGGCGGAGAGCAAGACAAAGGGGGACTCACGTGGCCGCGACAGCCATCAGGCAGATCAGCACCACGCCGACGGGCCCCATGACGGAGAGCGCTGCCCGCGCCCGAGGGTGCGGCTGAGGACGTCCGCGCCGCCGCCGCCGCAGCCTCCGCCTCCGCCGCCGCGCACCAGCCGCGCCGCGAGAACCACCGCCGGCCCGAGACGCCGCCTCCGCGCTGCGCTGCGCTCCGCTCCGCCTCGTCTGGCGCCGCGACCGCCGCCCGTCTGCGCGAACGCTGCGCGCCGCCGGACCGCCCGCCGCCGCCGCCACCCCTGCCCTCTGGCGCCGCCGCCTCGGCCCTGCCGCGCACGCGTACCCGCGCGCGCTGCGCACGTGGACGCCGGCGGCGGCGGCGGCGGAGGCGGCTGAAGAGGTGGAGGTGGAGATGGCGGTGGAGAAGATGGTGGCGGTGGCGGCAGCGGCGGAAGCTGGGTGAGCAGAGGCGGTGATGGTGCCGGTGCCGGTGGAGGCGGCAGCGACAGCGTAAGCGATGGTCAAGGAGACTGTGGCGGTGACGATGACAACGGTACCTATGGTGGAGACGGCGTGAGATGGTGTGGCGGCGATTGATTGATTGGCTGGGGATGGAGATGGCGGTGACTATGGTGATGGCGGTGGTGGCGTGGTGACGGGGCAGGTGGCGGCAGTGGCGGCGGCTGTGACGGGCAGAGGCGGTGGTGGTGCCTGTGGAGGCGGCCGCGACCGCATAGGTGATGGTGAAGGCGACGGTATCGACGACGATGACGGCGGTGCCTATGGCGGAGGCGTGGAGAGGGCGATGGAGGCGGTTTATTGATTGACGTGAGTGAGTGATTCCGGGCGCGTCAACTGTTAAGGTCATTAATCCCGTAAGTGTAATGCATCAAAGTGTTTTCATCGCGGGAGGTGACCGTTATTGTCCCCCGCAGGCTGGCGAGATCCGGCGCCGATCTTCATCGGCTTGCGCGGATTTTTCCTCAACCAAGTATCTCCCAACAGCGAGGCACCGCCCCAGCGAGGACAAGCTCTAAGCTCCCGACTGCTCTCCCGGAATATGTAGTAGTGTAGTGCATGTAAGTGTAAGTGTTACTAAGGGGTAAGGATAGAACAACGAAGAGGAAGGAAAGATCGCACGTGGTCCGTGGCCCGTTTGTTAGGATATGCTCCGGAATTCGCTGGTGTTGATTGGAAAAAACATAGGGATCTACCAATCAGAGCAGCCGGCAGCTAGAATTCTCCTCTAGACAGCAACAGTATTCAACCTAGTTGACAAGCTAGAGTCGAAAAGTGGTGATGGTGGTGGCGATGGCAGTGGAGGAGACATTGGCAGAGGCGTTGGTAGAGGCGATGGCAGAGGCGTTGTCAGAGGCGATGGCAGCTATGGAGAAGGCGAAATGGGTGGGCTAGAATTTCGTGTGTATTATTCCGCGTTGTATATTGCTAGTCATTAATTTGTGTTCCCGATTTCAAAACGCATCGCTGACATTAGAAATCTCCAAACCGTCGATCAGTAGCAAGCTACCAATAGCTCGGGTGGAAATTTTCGGTGGATCGCAGTGTCACTGGTGTGTTCAGGTAATTAGTAAATGAAAGATGGCGGTTGTGTACCATTTATGAGAAACCGACGACACAAAAATCGCATAACAGCCTTACTGCTGAATAGAGAATTATTCCCCCACAGTCATGCATAAAGAAGATTTAAGACCAAAAAATATTAGTTCGCTGATTATGACGTACGGGGATAACAGCAGGCGCCCGCCCGTGCAGCCCGTGACACACTTTTCTCTGCAACGTACGCTACCGACGACGGAAACGAAGAGTCGTAAACCTTCAAATCTCGTTTCCATCTTTTTGTGTCCCTCAGAACTTGAGTGTGCCTTGGACCTAATCTGCAAGCTTCCTCCTTGATTTTCCGATGCGACGAGTCAAGAGACTTCGATAGACGTACTATTCAGATTGGCGTACGTGTTCTTTACAATATTATCGCTTGTGTATATTATTGAGTGACCCAGTTTCACGAGTACTGTTACTGGGCCATGCCATGACTGATTAGTGTGTTCGAAAGTATGTTATGTTCTGATATTCGTGAGTTATTAAAAAAGTTCGACCAAGTGAGCATAGCGAAGGCGACAATGACTTCGAGCAAAACAAGCCCAGGCTGTTTATGTGACCAACAGCTAAAATAAACATAAAAATTGAGCGTTGTCTACTCGAATTTAAATGTTTAAACTTTAAATTTTTGTGAAATAAATTGTCTTTGATAACGGCACATGGAAACTGTCACGACATTTTCTTTCTCTTATCAAGCGGTTGCCAAAAATCTTGTTTCTAAGCTCGTCAGCGATTGCAACCGAATAATAAAACCACACGAGTTCTAGTGCATGCAGACGGTGTGTGGCTGTGTTGGCGACGGTGGCTCAGGTGTGAAATGGCGGTTGAGGAGACACAAAAAGGCGATGGCAGTGATGAATGGGATGAGCAATCTCGCGAGGATTTGCCCAGTTGTAGATTGCTGTTCATTCCTTACAGGCGCCTTACAGTCTCGCCGTCTCTCCCGCTTTAGATGCAAGTATACCTGTTGAAATTACTTTCTTTTTTGCCGCCCGTTATTTGTAATAAAAGTTCCTCCGCGCGTGCTCAGGTGCATAGTGGTTGCTGATGCAGCGTTGCGATGCATGCTTGTGCCTTGTGCGAGGAGAGGCGACGGAGGTTTGGAATTACGAACACTTCAGAATGCCGATTGGACAGAAAGCATTCGTTTTCTTTCTATTGATAATCACATTAGCTGGATATTTATTTAAATACAGTAGGACGTCGATTATCAGAACGTCAATCATCCGAAACGTCCAAATATCCAAATTCATATTTTCTTTGAATCTGTTTTTTAATTAAGCACCGTATACTATACATATTCATTTTCTTGTACTTTCCCGTATACGTACGTATATACGGAGTAATATACATAGTATAGGAAAAGTTACGTAATGCTGTGGAAAATCGATTTTCGAGATTTTAACTGAAATACACGTTTTGGGATCCCCTGAACCGAAAAAGGGTTGTTTTTTTTAAAACGTCCGTCCGTCTATCCGTCTGTCTGTGTGTCTGACCGTCTGTGTGTGTGTGTCTGTTTATCTGACCATCTGTCTATCTGACTGTCTGTCTCTCCGTCTGTCTGTGAACAACACTAGCACCTAAAGCATACGTACGATTTCTTCCAAAATGGATGTTACCCGGTCGTTCTCCTTCCACTCAAGGCGCCGCGATTTTGAAAAACTTTCTTCAAAATTTGGGGGTACTTTTCATGAACGTCCCCTGGACAATTTCAACATTTTCTCAAAAACGGCTCCAAATTTTTTCTTTAAATTTCTTGTGAGAATAGAGTAAAATACACTGCTACATAGTTCCAATTTTCATGGTTAACTCTAAATTTTCGAAAATTGCAAAAGTTTTATTTTTTTCGCCGTCTTTCTAGAACTACAAAATTGCAGATAGAGATGTTTTCTTCTGATAAAAATTGATCTCCAAAGCGAGTTTTTTCATGAAGATCATGTATACTTTTTAAAAGAATTTAATAGTTTTCGCGCAATGTTGCGTGCAATATGTGTAATTTTAAAAAATTACAAAAACGGCTCCAAATTTTCGGCAGAAGCACGGCAAAAGATTTTCTCAGAAAAACAGCTCCAAATGTTTTCTTTAAACTTTTCGTAAGGATAGTGCCTAATGTACTCTATGATATGACATAAGCGCCATACTGCTCTATTCTCTTGTTTCTTCAAAAATTAAAAAAATATTATTTTATTGACTTGCCTCTCACGTCGTTAATATTCACATTAGCGGCAATTTGTTTACATGATTATATTTATGAGTACACGTGCTTTAAATAATGTCATATAAAGTTTCTCGGAAACTCAACCATTTTCTGCGAAAACTAGCTAAAAATGCCGCATTTTCAGAAACGCTGAAACGCCATTTTCTCATAAATGGCTCCAAATTTTTTCTTCAAACGTTTGGGACGGATAGTGCTAATTGCATTCTTTAATATGACGATAAGTTAAATTTGGGGTATTTTTTTGTTTTTGCAATTACACAAATGTAATTTTTTTGAAAGATGTCTCACACAATATCAGCAATTTGTAAACAATATTGTATTTGTAAGTTAAAGTGCTTCAAATAAATTGTTTAATAAAATTTTTCGAAAACTCAAAAATTTTCTGTAAATATGAGCTTTAAATTTCGCATTTTTAGTAGCGCTTATACGCCATTTTCTTAAAATCGGCTTCAAATGTTTCAAAGAAAATTGCCATTTAGGACAAGGTTTTACTGTTCTTTAATATTTTTAAATGAATATTTCCGTTCTACCATTAGGAAACCGAAAAATTAAGAAAATGTCAAAAAAGGTAGTTTGGACAGCGATACGTGGTAGATGGCACGAGTATGTGGCAATTGCTAATAGCTAGCCCCGACCCAAGGGAACTAATACGGGAAAAAGTATGTCATTGTGTAGCACTAGTGGTTTAATACTGAATATTGAGAATGATCCCCGATATGATTGACAGTAACGAGACACTTCAGTGAATTTTGATAAATTCTACAATAAATGCTTAAGAATTCGGAATGTTTATTATTCGCAGAAAAACCCTTTTCACCACCTTCTTAACAACAGTCACTCACTCGAAATGTTCATTGTTCGCAGAAAATCCACCGTCTTTTAGTGTAGTAAATAGATATATTCGCTTACCCGAATTGTCAAATATCCGAACTATATCTAGTAACAATTAGTTCGGATAATCGATGTCCCGCTGTATTTTATTTACTGGATTTGTTTATTTTCTATCTTCTTTGCTAATCGATAAAGTGAAATTGACAATTGCAAGATTAACAAAAGACATGTGAATAGTAAATCTAATGGGAATGACAGTAATGCATCATGAGAACTCCCTCCTACCGTGGTCGCACGATGTAGCTGCGCAGAGCCTGGCGAAGCACGGAGAACAAAACGCGAATGTTGCTGTGAAGGTCAGGGTCTTAGAGAGGACGGAGACATTCTTCTCCTTTCTGTGGCGCGGAATCCCACGATGGATTTTGATCTGACATTCGTGCACTCGCAGCCCTGCGTCCCACTTATCTGCTAGGCTATAACTCCAATTTAAACAGAGTAGCAGTTGAAGGTCACGATCTGGAAGGAGTTGTCAACCAATCGAGAGCTCCAATACCAAAATATAAATTGTGACGGAGATCATGACTTTGAAGTACCATTCTTTTTAAATTGAATTATATCTGGTTTTAACACCTTCAAACAGTATTATCACACTCCCAATGAGCACTAAACTGGCACTTTGTCTGGCATTTGTGATGATTGAGACGGAACAATCAACCATTTACTTTTATTTTTGCTTTGTTTTTCGTTGGTGATATTTTGTTTCACAGTCCCTTGTTTCTCCCGTGTCCATACAGTAGCCGATTTCTTATTCCACAACTAGTACTTTTCTACTGAACTTCTTACCGCCCCATCTATATAGAAGTTTTCATTTCACTGATATTACCTGTTAAATGAAACGACCAACCCAGACTTACTATTTTAATGCAAATAATGATGTAAACATTAACTAGGTATTGAAACATTCTGATTCTATGTTCTCCAACAAATATGTTATGTGTAGGTTGAACATATTTCCTTGAGACAGAAACAGGAGATGGTGACTACAAAAATGGGACGAAGTTAAATTAGCATTATATATTCATGAGTACAAGAGTAGCATAACGACGAAAAGAATTTTCCACATACCCAATCCATTCAAATTTAAATAGAATTCCAGGTACAAGTTCTTTCATTACTACCGCTGTTCCATGAATACTTCTGTTATGATGAAATCTTGTTTTACGGAAAAATATTTCCATAAAACCTAGTAAATGGGCCGAAATTTTATAATAAGAGGCAAGAACGAAAGGGGATTAAAATAAAATTCAACGTTTTAAGTAAACACAGATGTATTTTTTGTTGATGTCCGTTGGGACCAGTAGCAGAGTGGAAAGGAAAACAGGAACAGCAAACTAATATAGACATGCGTTGGATTTTGTAAACTTGTTGATGGTGATAATGTCTATAATGATGATAATGCTGACTATGATGATGATGATGATAAGGCGCTTGGCGGGCATCGCCCCCCTGGAGGGTAACAGATTGTGGCAGCGCATTGCTCGTACGGCATTCATGGCATCTGCACCGAAGAGCTGACAATGGTGCAGCATGTGGGAGTCAATGCATTGGGGGCGTAGAGCACAAACAATGGAAATGATAATAGAGCGAGTCAATGACCCCAGCGCTTGTGGAGGCAATAGGACATTCAGTTGCAATGACGAAGAATGCTGTAACAAAAACTAGATATATCTACTTTTTTCGGAATCGTTGCTCCACAATACGAACTGCAGAAAAATCGCTGAATTGCATCAGCATGACAATACTTTCTCAATATGACGTAAGTAGTATGAGAGAAAGGAATATGATAGCCGTAAAAACATGGCTGATGTGCTATACAACGTAAATGAAAGATACCAGGGCAAACAGATTTAGGGTTAGGATTTGAGGGTTTTGTTTTACCTGATGCTAAGGTGCCTAAATAAATGAAATAGGACAATAAATTTTATGTTTTAAATTGTAATTAATTTAGTGCACATAAATTGCGCATTTTTTAAAATTTTTCATTGCTGTGGTAGAATTAAGGTCCAGACATTCAATAATCTCACTTTGTCTTTTTCTTTGCCAACGGGTAATTTTAACTTTTAATGTATCTTACTATCGTAACTCTACTGATAGTGTGTTTATTATTAATATGACTTTTTCTGCGCTTTCCATGACGCAAATATTCACTCTAGATTTATAGAATGAAGAATTGATTCACGAACATTGAGACATGTGACAATCCCACTTTTTTTCATCTAACTCTCCATACTACCTCAAAATAATTCTACTGAAACTTCAAGTATCAGATCCCAAAATACATGTATACCGAAGAGAAATCAAACAACATACATATTTTGAAGAAATGGAAGAATATTATCGCAATATTACCGAGGATTTACAGAAAATAATAAAATTATACTAGTAATATTGCCAAAAGACTTATTCTCTTGAGTAGTCAATATTTCCCCTTTTTTAAGAGTCCAAGAATCACAAGAAGGAAATCCCCAGTCGCTTGTTGCGGATGGTTTCCAGGTGACAGCTTCAAAGTTTGTTTTTGTTTTTCTTTTTCTTTGTTTTCTTTTTTGTTAGTATTTCCTTTTATTTAAGGAAGTGTGTGGTTTCACAAAAGACTACATCCTTAATTCGCACAATGCACAACAAGGGTCACAAGAAAATCCGGGACAACTCGCCGTATCCCCATTTCTCAGATTGCAGGATTTGGGGAGGAAGAAGATACATTGGCCGCCGCGCATTCCCGAACTAAATCCTTTTCACTTTTATCTTTGTATAGCTACTATACGGAGAAAATTCCAATTGTTTTGGATAACGTAAAGTAGTCTGAAGGGAATTATCACTGGATAAAGAATCGGAACTGGTGTTTCATTTAGAACTGAAGGTATATAAAGACTGCCACGTAAGAGAATGTACACGAGTATCTTGAATTTGTTCAAAATTAATATACTAGTAATTCTGTAACTATTCACTAAATTTAAGTGAAATCTGCCCACAAATAAAATCACATTTATAACATTAAAAATTTACATAGAATTTCGTTATTCTTGCAATTAAAAGTATCAATTGCGATCATTTTAAAAGAAGCAATTAATTTTCTTCCAAGAAAGCTGCTGGTGCTTGTCTGAAACATTATTTGGAGAATCAAGTAGAAGTGACTTGTGTTTTGTGTTGATAATATAAACGAGAATACGCAAGAGTGAAGACGCTATTTTATACAAAGCAAAACAAGCACTTTAATCCAAATTCTTCAAACATTTAGTTATAAAGCACTTTCTGGTGTAGTTTTCCTAATGAACAGTAATTAAAGAAACCTTTTGGAGCAATGACTTGGAAAAAAAGTATTAACTGATGGGATTATGATTTGCATATTTATATTACGAATGTTCACGTAATCATTTAATGTTCCCAGCAACATGACAATATCTTGTAACATGTCTAATGTCGAAACCACTGCGAATTGAAATGCATGACGCTGTGCTCGGGAACAAACAAGAAGCGTACAGAGACCTTAAAGTAGGTTGCTCGGTTTAAACGCGATGGCCCAACGACGACGCTACCACAGTGCTTGACTTGCAGAGCAGCGCCTTGAGCCTGCCAACTCGGTCTCCTTGACCTTGCAGGCGGCGCGGGGCGAGGCGGCGCGAGGGCGGGGCGGAGGTTTTCTTATCGAGGAAGTTTGAGATGCAAAACGGAGGGAAATCCTAGGCCAACGGCTGCTTAATACCGTACGCATCCGAAGCAACTCGAGCTTTCGGAGAAACAGCGGAGTAGAATAGGCAAAAGGGAAGGAGCGTCGCCGCCGAACGACGTCAGAGCGCGCCGGTGGTCCCGCGGCGCGGCGCGGCGCGACGTCCTTCGGCGACGCAATAATGCGCACGCGCCTCTCAATTTCCAATATGCTGCGCCTACAATAGTACTGCATATGCTATGTTGAACAGTTCACACTCGTAGAATCACTTTATCATTCGGAAATATTTGCAATAGTAGTTTCAAATCATATGGTAAGTTCTTACAAGTAAAATTATCACTGTGTGTTTATGTATCCTAAAGGCTACATACAAATACTAACAATTATTACAGAATTTTCTAAATTTTCTTTTTATTACTTGTAAATAGTAGCTTTGTCTTAAGTTAGATTCTTATATGTAAAATTTTCATTGAATGTTTATGTAACCTAAGGGCTACATCTCATTATTAAAAATTATAATTGTCTTTTCTAAATTTTTTGTTCGGATAAAGAGTCTTGTACAAGACCAGTTTTTCAAAAGCGAATTTGTTAAGTAGTAGACCAGACTGGATAGGGGCTAGCGCCTGGGTACCGGACTTCCTACTACGGCTGAACAGACGCTTTCGGCCATATTTACTCTGCTACGCTGTACCTGTTTCTGTTCATCAATGTCGGAATAAAAATATAATCTTTCAACTCCCATGAGAATGTACCTAAATGATTGATCTGTTAAGAGATTCCCAACTCGAAAAATTAATTTAATGGCAAAATACGTTTAAATCAATTTTTACTGATTTAATGGATATTAATATATTGTTATTGTTTAAAATTTATTCGTATTAATGTAATACTAGTAAATTGTAATAGTTGATGTAACTGAGGTCGCTAATGACCAGTATTTATAAAGCGACCTAAAAATAAATAAATAAAACTAAATTTTAAATAATTGATAATAACAACCCAGCAGTATCGATATTAAAAACGTTTGTGTAAAATAAATTCTGTAAAGAATGAAATTCCATTCTGTGAGTCAATGTATACCAAAATTATAAATAATTAAATAACATTAACATGTACTTCGTTGACTGTCAATGTCTACCCTCCATTTATCCAAATAATTAATTATTTAAAACGTTTGAAATTGATTAAACATTACTGGAATAATTAGTTGTGAAGTTTAGAGATACAAAATTCTCATTTTACGCACTTGCTTTAATGTTTAAAAATAAGAAAAACTTATTAATATGTAACGAATTATTGG
Source organism: Acheta domesticus (assembly GCA_031308135.1). Taxonomy (NCBI): domain Eukaryota; kingdom Metazoa; phylum Arthropoda; class Insecta; order Orthoptera; family Gryllidae; genus Acheta; species Acheta domesticus. The sequence goes on along the minus strand of JAHLJT010000631.1, from coordinate 83,805,949 downwards.
CTGACAATAAATGACTGGAATACATAAATATTAGAACTAACCAATGTAGCACATCATGTAATATTAATTAGTTTTTGAATGGAATTTATTAGCTCCAACTACGGACAAACTCCCTAAATCTCTTTCTTATTAGAGCTCCATCAGAAGAGATACCAGTGACGTGAACTCCTCCTAAGAGAGCTGTGAGTGATCTTCCCGAGGGGAGGATGCGGTGTCCACGACTTCTCAGTGGGCACTCATACACGTTTTTCGCCCTCGGCGAGAGCGTTCGCCAGAGAGAATTCGGGAGGAGCGCGGGGCAAAAACGCCCACAGCTCGCGGTCCGGCCTGTCTCACCCTCTTCATGGGCGAGGGTGTAAAACTGAGCGGACATCTACAAGTCCTCCTTGACCTAGAAGGCACGTTGCCACCGGGAACTCCAAGTGCCACGACCTTGCCCTTCAATTAGAGTGCAGCCGAAAGGGTTTTTTGCAATATTTTGCGGAAGACGTTTGAAGCGAATCTATCTTCTTATTGAATGTCAATAATTTATCTTTCATCACAACCATACGGCAGAGTCAATGGTCACAGTACTGAAGCATTGGTCATTGACGTCAATGGTGAATCAACAGCAGCAGAAGATTTTCAAGTACATGAATCTAAAACAAAGTAGCCCACAACGAAATGTCTTCGAGATAGAAGCAAGTCAACATTTCTGGTTTAAGAGGGTTTGAGTGGGTTTTATCAAAATTACATCAACTAGAAGGCAACTATGAGCGATGCATTGAACTATTTGAGTATCATACTGCATGGAGAATAGATGGCGGGAGCTAGAAGTTTTAATATCATAAAAACTACAATTGGAGGACATCGCCTTTAGTCCTGAGCTCTTAAAATAAATACATTCAAAACATTTTAATGTGAACGTGAAGCTTGCAATTTATTTCATATGACGTATCCCATGATCATTTATATGGATTTGTTTCGGATAAACAGACTTGCAAATCATTATGTTGGTACTACTTACATACAGAAAATGGTTGTGACAACGACAAAGCTTCAGAATACTAATTACATTTTCTTCCACAATACAAAAATAAATCCCTGATAACTATGTTGACCATGCACTTTTTTTCTGAAAACATGACACTTTCTTCAACTGTTGGATCTGGGTTTCGTACACCGTGGGTTTCTCAGAAAAACACTCGGGTTGTGTCAGAATTAATGAAACCTTAACTATTCGCTATTGCGTGATCTCTATAAATGTATATAAAATTGCATTCAGTTCGAATTGCTTACTGTCTTAAAAGTTTGTGCTCAGCGTAATAAACCGTCTATCTAAACCAGTGGTACCAAGGTCTTCTACTGTGGCAGTGGCACGCGTCGTGGCACCGTAGCAAGCCGCGAGCATCTCTACGCAACTAGCGTCGGGAAAGGGAACTATTAGGAGTAACTCCGCCGTTTTACAATCAGGATGGCGTTGTGTCTGGTGGCGGAGTAATGAACTACGTGGAGGGGCGATCTTGGCACTTCGTGCCTCGGACTCCAGTTCGTGGCATCGACCTTGACAATACTGATCTAAATAAAGGAATGGATCATTTTCATTTTAAGCCGAGAAAACAGGCACAAATTGGAGAAACATTTTACGTTAAAATATTTAGCCTTTACAGGGCAAAATAAAAGCATTTAAAAACTTTGGAGTCAATCGTCGCAGAATTTCGTGTAAATTATATTAATCAATCATCGGAAGACGTACACTAGTAAGAAAATATTTTCCTTCTTTTTTTAATTTATTTAAAGTCACTTTTAATTGCTTGGACTTATAGCGACCAGCTGTGATTTTTAACACTGAGGGTAACTGTGAGGGGAAACCATAAGGACAACATGAACACACACAAACATCCATGCCTGGGGCGGGATTCGAACCCGCGACCCTTCGAGCCGAGGGTATCCACGACCCTTCAGCTTTAGTGATATCGGCAATCCAGGCTGGCATTTTCCTTCTTTATTTTATTGCAGTTAACTAATTAATTTACGTATAAAAGTCTCCTGTCGAGTCCTTAATTCTCACCCCTCAACAAACTTGTTTTCTTCACTACGCGGGAAGCAGTGTATCCCCCGAACAAGCAATAAAAGTAAATCGTCTCTTTCCTCTAAGCTACGGCACAGCGCATGCGCAATAGAGCTGGGGCCGGGGCTTCCCGAGCGCCGGGGCCGTCGTAGACATGTCCTCGGGATCTTGCGCGGTCCTCGGTGGTCGGCCGCGCCACCGCTGGTCCCCGGCAGGAGAGGGTGGTGGCGACGAGGACGCTCGCCGGTCACGGCCCGTTAACTTAGTCACTTCTCCGCCATTAACTTGATGGAATCGGAGGAAGCCACGAATACCTCGATAGGAGAAGCCGGTCTCGAGAATTCGCTCCCTCCGGCCATTCGGGCCGGCTAATTATTTGGGCCGCGCGAGGGCGGAGGCTGTGCTCCGAGCTGCTTCTTAAGCCCCCGGAAATGGCGCGCGGTAATCGTACGCAAAGTTACCGGAGCCGCGCGGAAGAGCGTTGGGGTTGAGACACTGTTACGAAATAACGCACAAGAATGTGATGATTTGAAATATGGACAGAAAAATGAAATATTGTATCATGCAAAATTGAGTGGCATGACATAAGATTGTGAATGGTATAATATTAACAATGTTACGTCATCATCTTTGTAAAAAAAATTGTTGTATACTTCATTTGTGAATAATAGATTATGTAATTCGTTTCCTAGCTGAGTTTTACTACAGAAGATTCGAAACCTAGTACCAACATTAATCAGCAAAATATTCAAACATAATTATACATTGATGATTTGAATTTTAATATTTTGTTGGATGCTAAAATAAAATTGACTGTAAAAAATCTTTGAAAAATTGCAATATCTTCTTTAATATTGTCAGCGTTTGTGAAATTGTATTCTTAAGTACAATATCGCATTTATATTGTTTATTAAACTTATTAGATAAAAATAATACAAAACAAACACAATGAAATTCGTATCCGCAAGTTCTATTTCACCTAGGTTTTCAACTCATATTTAGATCACGGTGAACAAACCTTTGTGATACTGCATTATTTCTTATTCTTCTCAGCCCGAAATAATGTTTTGCTTACTAATCAACTACCTGGAATGCACATTTGCCATCATTTCCGGCCAATATGAATTCCATACTTTTGCCTCGGTAAAATAGTGCTCTGTACATAGAAGTGGACAATTTTCAGTTGCCGCTGCATCTGCACCGGCTATCCGCTGCACAAAATGCAATCCCAGGAACCTACATATTCGAAACACGCCGCGTCAGCAACGTACATAACGCGCGCGGCCGTGTCGTCGCCTGTTTACGGAGCGCCCACCGGGGCGAGCGCAACGTATTACAGAGTGCGCGTGATTCGTAGCGCGTGATAAGCCACACAGGGCCCGCTGAGCGACCGGCGGCCGCACGAATGAAAGTTTCCTGTAACGTGACCGCGCATGTCATCGGAGTCCTGTAAGTCGCGCGCGGCGCTTAAAAAAATAATCAAGATCTCCCCTCCGTCCTTCCCCGCCGGTTGGTCGAACTCGCGGAAAGTTCAGGGCAGTTGATGATAAACGGCGAGATGGCAATCGCTGACAGAGCGAGGGCACGAAAGCGTGAAAGGCTCAGATAATCCCTTTCTGGGAAAAAGCATATTGAGTGGGGGGGGAGGTGCACAGCCTCGGGCTGTTTCGGAAGCGTCACGTTTGTTGTCGGTTGCGCGATGGAGCGTCAATAGAAATTCGATACTACCTGGGAGGTTTTGCTTTGAAAGCTGGAGGGTCTTTCGCTTTAGTAGATTTTTTGTGGAGTCTCTCTTCTGGAGTGAGTGTGTGTACTGGTAGAAATATCCAAAAATATATTTCAAGAATTTGAAACTGAATTTGATATATGACTTGTTTTTATTGAATTGGAATTTTACGATTGTGTAAGATACCAGTATTAAGATAGTATTCATGTGCGTAAGATAAGTATCAAATTATAGTTACTATAGTTACAGACATGAATACTTGTTGACACATTTTAAAATCATATTCTATTAATTTTGTACATTCTGTCTTCATTCACGTTAGATTAATACTAGTAAATTACAAGAAAATCAATAAACTGACTCCCATCATCATGTCATCGTTTTAAAAATGGTGCATTCTGACAGAATGCACAATAATTGCGCTCCAATTTCTATGCAATATATTCCAAATAATAATTAAAAATGTTTTCAAATCAATCAATTCCATCTAGCAAGCATATCACATCTTGACGAAACATAATACTTTCTTGTTTGAGATTCAGAATCCTGTATTGTCAGAATTCATTTCACATTCTTCTCCTGACTGTTCCATTAGCATTGTCGAATACCTCATTGGTAACCACGATTTTACTGCTAGGTGCCAACACCACTTTGCGTATTCATAATTAATTTTCATTAGTTTCTTATGTCATAGAGAGAACCATTCCTCGCGAACACTGACAGTATACACTAAAAAAAGAAGTTTAACCGCGAAGAAAACTAACATCTGTATATGAATCAAGAAGGTACGAGTTAATGCAAGGAATTATATAAAAATGAAAATAAAATGTGGATTATGAGCGATTTACTGTAATTTAAGAGAGGTGAATGTTTCAGAACAAAACGTATATTTCACTGCATGGAAAACCTGCAGAAACGTTCAAAACCAGATAATATACTATACTAGAAACGAGCCCTGGGACGATAGATGAGCTTTAAGAATTTGAATCTTGAAGCTCATCTACTGCAGACCTGCACAGCATTTTGCACTTTCACTGACCTCTGGAGCTGCGTGCGGGCAACTCGGGTGCAAATGTGAAAATCGATGAAGGGTGGGGATGAGACCCAATCTAGGAGAAGGGACCACCAATCAGAATGCGCAATTCGTAAGATAGCGCGTAAATTTAAAGAGCAATCGGCAAGAACATGACGGTCATATACAGTTCAAGTAATATTGCCTTTTGTATTATATTGCAAATGTTTGTTCTCGGTATATGACAGGGCGAAATGTGAAACTACAACGAATGATGCATATTAGATTTCGACACCAAGTATTATAATTGCTTGTAGAGCTTATAATGTAATTCGCGTTGCTACAATGTAATCACAAATTTAGTGTAGTGCTAAACACAAAATTTTGATACTGAATTGTTTTTGTTTGATGATGACAGCAATAAACTATTTTTTATTAACTATGTTTATTGAATAAGACGGTTCTCTCAAAGCAAAAACATTGTTCTTAAAAAAATCATGATTATTTTCTGTTCTAATTTCAGACAAGAGTGTCGAGTCGTTTACGCGATCGTATAAAAATATAAAGCCCTTTGCATTCTATTTAACCAATACCCATGATTATCTTATGATTGTCCGTAACATATCGTCACAGACGTTTGCTCGTTGATCTCTTGCATTCAGTTTCATAATGAGGAAAAATGGTCATAAATGTGCTATTAAAGATTACCCTTCTTGAAATTGGCACATATTCTATTTTTATGACAATCTTGATGTGAGAGATTGCTCTCATGATTTTGTTCAGTTTTCTATGATTTGGAGATTATAACATTCCTGGTGAACAATCAATTATTAAATTGCAATTTTGTGTTAGATAGAATTAAATAATATTCTTTCTTATGTATATATTTTAAACCTATTGCTATAAAATAATGCTTAAGAGTCACAATGAGCATGTTATTTTCTTTAAAAAAAAGTAGAAAATGAAAATACAGTGGTGGAACGCAAAGATGGATATACAGTAGAGCACAGAACGTAAACAGTGAATTATGACCCTGGTAACTTGAAATACTAGCCATAATCCATTTAAACAAATGGGCATTTAATTTTGAAGCATGGATCATTATTAGACGCCCAGGCATTCAATCTACGCGCCGCGTCGTGCTACGTCCGACTTCTCCCCACCCCGCAAAGCTTCCTACTCCCCACTACTTGCACTTTCGGCGCTGCCACGGGCAGACGATCGGCTCGCAAGTGCAGGATGCCCGCGGGAGCAGGCGTTGTGCAGGTCTGATCTACTGTATAACTAGAATTCTGGACGAGACGATTTTGTTCGAGCATCGCGGCAGTTCGCAGAAAATCCGCTAGACGTAGGCAGAGAAAGCTGAGCTCTCCCTAAGAATCTTGAAGAAGGCGAGAAATATATCTTTAAAAAATTGTAAATTTATAATGGTTTTGGCCAATTAATACCGTACGTATGCGCACCAAGTTATTTTTTCTGTTCTTATGCGTATTCAATGCGACGTGTTTTTGCCGCCGCCCGATGCAGGGGCAGGCTGTGAGTGAGACGGAGTCCGTTCCGCTTACCGCTGGAAGACCTTTTGTTTGCCAGGGACAGGGCACGGAGAAGTGAGCGCGCATGCGCATTGAGTAGGCTGTCCCGGTGACTCGCCCAAAAGTTTAGGCCGGCCTTACAACTGGGTAATTTAAACTCCTGCCGGCAGGCGCTCTCTTCACCATTACCTTGCGTGGAACTTCCGGAAATGTCCGCTAGAAGTCATTGAGCAACTTCAAATATCACTACTAACAAAAGTAAAACTTTTATTTATTCCAAATTTCAGCATTAGAATTCCTCTGTTGCTAATTCATGAACTTCAATATTGAGAATGTTCACTTTTTTCTCCTACATTATTTAGCGTTGGGTTAACTTTTAAAAAAACAAGATCATTTAAAAAACGTTGATTTTAAGCATTTATGGTTTGGTATCGCAGCGTGTGGGTGAATCCTCCAGTAATATTGTGTACTGGAAAGATCAAACTGGATCTGATCCGTGTAATTTCATTTCGTAAGTTGACTGAATAGCGTATTCGTGTGTAGGTTACAAGTGAAATGTCGTTGACCTGCAACTGGATGTCGCTGTGTCTCATTGACAATAAGCACTCTGAAAACAATTAAAACTCATTTACATAATTCTAAGTCGAATAACAGACTCTTTAACTTGGCTACTATTTTAATAGAAAAGAAACTTTCATGTACGTGTTCGCAAGATGCTATGTTTAAAGGAAGAGCTGAATTTTTTCTGAAGAACACCAGACATTTATAATTGATTTACAAAAAACTGTCAAACAAGTCAAATGGCTACAAACTCGTGAAAACCAGGAGTATACATCAATTATAAATAAGCTGTTCCTGTTCGGGGCTACTATACGCACAATGCGTTATTTCATGAGTGTACTGTATAATTAGTGGGGAAGAGGCACAGTAGTCCCGAAGCCCTCTGACAGCTCTTGGGATTGGCGCAGGAGTTGCAGGGTACACACACACACACACAACTAAAGTTCCAGCACAAACAATATTTAATAAGTAGATAGTTGAATGGCACTTACAAGAACACAGCATATTAACATAAAAATTTCACTTGGCGCGTCAATTCACACTTGTCCAGTGCTGACCAGAAGCAGCCGATACTTGCACAGTTGAATTAGCAATTGCGGACGTAAACTTACGCAAGAGCGACAGACACAATTTAGTTACTTACTGCCACGACTGAATTAATACATGTGCGGAAGCCGTATGCAGCTCAAGTTGCACGATTATACATTTTTACACTCTACCGCGCGGAGCCCTGAACACACGCGACCATCTGTCACGGTGTCTTTCACTGGACTGACGAATTCGGTTGCGGCAGAAGACGTTAGGAATGGGCTCTCTCGCGCGGCAGAGGAGGGGATGGCGACGGTCGATTACAATTTGCCATCTGATTTGGACATGGAAGATTCTGGACGGTTTTGTCCGTTGCTCCTGCAACGGACGGAGCGGGGGGGGCGACAGATAGCGAGGCGCACACGTGCGAGCAGTCTCCGCCCGTTGGAGAATTCGCGGAAGAGCGGATGCGAGCGATAGCGTGGTTTCGCCGGCTCAACGGCCGCGCTGCTGCCGATTACGCATCTTTAGCTGTTCTGCCTTGCTTTGTGGAAATTAACGTATTTATTCCTGCTTTGCTGTGGGCCCGAATAGTTCCATTTTCAATTTTTTTCAATTCCGCAATAGGCTTATTCTTGATCTGAGTATTGTTGCATATTGAAATAATAATATTAATTATAATAATTATTATTAAATTTGTAATCTCCTGATCTTTATCTTCGAAATATACGATATTTCACAAATTAAGTAAATGTTTTTACAATATGTTCGTGACTCAGCTTATCCAAAAATTAACCTCACACCTCGCCGTTGAAGATGTACGATGCATTGCAAAAGTTAGTTCTGAAGCCCGCATCACAACGCAATCAATAAATTTCACATTCACAAAACAATTCCAACTAAGAAAATTAATGCAGGAACTATGTGAGTGGAAAAATAAAGTAATAATAAGTACCCCGAAAATCAAAATCTTAATTTCAAATTTTAGGGTCATGCCAGACTGATCAAGGCAAATCATTTTTGATGAAATTTTCCCCCGCGGTTTAGCTGCTCGACCTGTTCACAGACGGACAGAAGGACGGACAGACATTTTGTCTAAAGCAATTTTTCGGTTTCAGTGACTCATAAAACGTGGATACTACGTAAGACATTGGAAGATATTATTTTCAACTCTTAGGAGCACATTTTTGGTATTTACCCGATCCAAAGTATTAGTGGCAATCCCGCCAACTCTGCAGTGCACTCTCTTCAGTGGTTCATATAAACAAGCAACATACTCTCACCTTATATAATATCATTGTTTTAAATATTTTATTGCTGGGCACTCTGGGTCATATCTAAGAACGGTTCAAATAAATGAGAATATCTATTGAATATTGGATACGTTAAATTACCTTGAAATTTGTGAAAATCAACATAAAAATAATGTAAATATTTTACACTAGTTGAATGTGGCGTCGCCGACGCTATAAACTGTTTTAAAATATACTCATATGTTCAAAATTTATTTCATGCGTAGCTTTGTTGAAATATATTCTTAGAGTATCTGGCATTGGACTTAACAATGAATCGTAGTATCTGTCAATGTTGTACTCCTGTTCAAAACTTCCCAACACTCAATGGCCTTGTATATTACTTCCAAACGGGAAATGAACTGGTAATATTGCAATTTCAAAATTATAATCGCTGTAAAAAAATACTTCCCGGTATATGAATGATGCGACAGCACGGCTATATTTTTTACATTTTGTTTTCTAATATGAACGTAAATGATCACCTGTAAGCCGTTTTTTCTGCGTTATTCTCTAATGCTAATATAATATCATTCTCCATTAGTTCGGAAAATTCTGACACAAAACCTTCTACAACAATATTTGATTTCCATGAGTTGCTTAACACTTCCATATTTTGTCCCCTATTCTATGATTTTAAAACTCCACAAACCCGGTCTGATTTTTGTTCTGAAGGCGAATATGTGTAAGTATTAAAAGGTTACTATATTTTCTATTTATGTGTATGAGTTATAAGTCACATCAAACTGAAAATCGATCTTTGCACGCTTAAGAAATGAACTGGTTAGTATTTACAGTTTTTGTTTCCTTCGTATTCACTTCACGGTCTTCAAATTTAATGTTCCAAAGTAAGTTGCAAATTCTACTTGACACTTCACTACAACTAAAATACTTTAGAATTTACAACACATTCTGCCGGGTGATTCATTATGTTTTTTCTCGTTTGTCAAAAATCAGTGTTGCCATCCTCATGAATGAAAATATGGTTTCGCAGACTGAAAATAACCACGGAATAATGGGGTATAATAAACACCACCTGCATAGATCTATTTAAGTGGCGTTGTTTTAATTCTTGCCATATTCACAAAGATCGTGGATCCAAAATACGAAAAAACACGTTTTTGACAATTTCTTGGAATGTTATCGCCGGATCGAAAAACAAATTATCAGTTCCCCAACAGGGGACCGAGACGCGTACAATGACATCTCATATGTCTCGATTGCTGCACGGTATGTGGTCCAGCCGGGAGACACGGAAATCGCCACACACGCACGGTATGGGAGTTTACTCAATTACTATTTAGGGATTAGTTTGGTTATTTATGTTATTTTACACTCGTTAAAAACGAATGTGACATTGACAACAATGTGATGAGATTTAAAGAACGTATTAATATCTTAGTCTTTCACCAATTTAAGGGAACTCACAATCATTTCTTTAATCTATACACCTTCTTCCATTGATAGCCTAGATGTCATAGATTGGTTTTTTATGCAGAACACAAAAAATAAGCGACCCAGTATCGAATCTATAATACCACTCTCATGGCCAATCAAGAGTTTCAATATTTTGCAGTCTTTCATTTCGACTAGCTCATTCACGATAGTTCTTAAGTTAGTACCAGCAGGCGCAATCTCGTTGAAAGAAAAAGTGCAGATGCCGTCGATCTCTCTGCGCCCTGAGGGCAGAGTAATGTCGTCGCAAAGGCAATCTTGGCGAGGAGGGGAGCGAGGCTGAAAGTGGGCCTTCTGTCAAGTGGATCGTCCAATCAAGACGCAAATGCTCCTGGCGTCTGGAGCAGCCATCTCAGACACGAGCACACAGAGCGTTCAGAAAAACGTTTGCAAAGGGAAGAAGATGGTCGGCAGACGACATGTTGACTGGAGTTATAGAAGGCATTCTTCACTTATTGTTAAAGACGTAGCATGTCCTTTGTTAGCAACTGAAGAAAAAACATGTTTCTTCCTTCTCCTCCCAAATAACGTCTTGCTTTATCTTTCTTGATTTATTATTTGTTATTTAAAACAACATGGCAATTTCTGAACACCACAATAGAGACAAACGTTTAATCTTTTTTCCTTTTCTTCTATATGTATTTATGCGGAGGAAAAGTACTGAAAACACGTCAATAATACAAGTAACATTTTGTCAGTAAAGTCCATGTTTAAGGTTCTTTGGAGGTATATAAAACTATTCACGCATGCATTAGTGGTATTTCAATAATGGTGAAAATTGGTCCAGGGGCGGGGTGACATAAGGAGTATTTGTCCAAAAAATCGAAATGCACGGATGGGTTGATGGATGAACGGATGATATACTGACAGAGAAATGGACGGATGCGTCAGAATATGTTGAAAGTCATCAAGAGAAAGATCTAATTGCGCCGTTCCAAGAATTATTCAAATATATTAAGAACCTGTCCTATACCTCCAACATTATGACATTTCTTTCTCAATATAATTTATTTTAATAAATTTTAGATTTATAAACAATTACATATACAGTTTTTTAAAAATACGAGTGTTACTAATTGAGTAATTTTGACGAAAATTTGACGTTTTCCAAACAATTTCTTAAATTTATATCAGGGTACGTGTAACCTGCCTTGATGTTAGTTCTCAGGTTAATGGAACATAATTAATAATAAAGTATAGTTGATAGTTTCGTAAACAATCATTTTAGTGTCTAATATCTATCCGTTCTCGCGGGTAGGCAATATATTCAGTCTACTTTCCGGTAGATTCCATCAGCGTTTTAGTATTCATTACGTATCCAAATGATGCATTTCATAACTAATTTTCACAAAGAGAAAGAAAAATGTTGTTTTGCCGCGCATGCTTACGAGTTTTTCTGGTATTTATTTTTAAAGTACTACTCTTTTGATATTTGCAGCTAAGGGATAGTATTTTATTCATCTCATATTATTTATTTATATTGTTTATAAAAGTCCAACTCTTAAGAGAGACATTGATATTGAAATGTACCAACAATGTCTCGTCATAAATTATTACGAGATCGTGCTGTTTTAAATGACATCATTTACCTTAAGACTGTTATAATCGTGACCCGTTCCGAATTTATGGAAAACTATGGGCGCCAGGAACAGGTTACGATAATTGATAATTAAAACCAATGCTTCCACAGCTAATCTTAACGAATGGATAAATGTCCGGCTAGCTGGGTCAATGGGTCACGTAATGGATAATCGCTATCGCCTAGATAGCCGCTTATTTCATCTGCCAACTATATAGTATGGCGAGGAATCTGAAAGAAAATAATTTATATATATATATATATATATATATATATATATATATATATATATACTTATCAGTTGTAATTGACTAAATGAAAATCATCTTTTCATTTCCAAAAGAAAATTTAACAATTTATTGACTTGTGAACAATTATTCTGCCTTTAGATCATGACCTCGTTTAAAAGAAACACTTTGTACTGCAGTACTTATCTAAACGTGATCTTGACAGACGGCGCCCCGCAGTATCTTCTCACGTGAATGCTGATAATCCCAAGTCCAGCTTCTCTCTTCTAACCTTGCGACGCTGCCGACGAATTCAGCCCTCACTGCCTAGAATATCTACCGGTTCTTACTTAATATTCACAGTTCCTAGTTCTCCCCAACTACGTGGTAAGACATAACTCCAAAACCGCAATATAAAAAAACTTCCAAAGTCCTAAGCGAATTTAACTGCTGCACATCAACTTTCAGAGTCCGAAAACTGTTGATTCTCACGTCAAACTTACAAGTCCTACTCCCCTAATATTAAACTCGCGAGCGATCTGTACCACTCGACGACCTCTATCAGATTGTCATTTTCTCCTCCATTTTTAGCCCTCAACGCCTCGGTATCCATCCTTCATTCTTATTTTTTTAAACAAAACGACAAACTTCGACAGTCTATTCTTAGGAGTTGACAGTCTATTCTCCCTTAGCCAATCCATCCATTTCTTACCAAATCAAGTAGCCACGCCCTCGATAGTCATTCCTTTCTAGACCAATCCCAAATTATCTTAGATGTCTTTCTATCCAGCGCCCCCACCTATTCAAGGCCTGAATGCAGTTTATTGACCTTGCTAACTACTACGCCGGCGTTGCTAAGGCTGTATATTGCCATTTGCAGACCCTTTTAACCCAACCCATTTACAGCAAATGTTACTGTCAAAATATATAATATATTGGTATATCACAATATATTTGAAACAACATTTGACTTCAAAAATTATTTAACATTTTAATCTTATTATGCATTTTAAAACGGCCACTACCTACGCTTTGTAAATCATTTCATACACAGAAAAATTTTGGCTAGACGAACATCAAGAGAATAATTTAACAATTATGCAGAAATGGAATAAAGGCATTTTTATCCTTTATCAAAAATTGTCAAAAAATACAGTAATTTTTACTCCCATAAGTTCTTATTTTGTAAAATTTATTGGATTAGTTAATAAAATAACAAGTACAATTGAAACGTCCATTAATGATATCTTTTCTGATATGTTCGTCTAAGTGTCACATACATTCCTATATAATAAATTATGAAATTAAAATTCTTTTTTCGTTTTATTTTCACATAGTATTTTATGTGGCTAATTTGCTTGTAATGTAGAAGCGGCTAGATTTGATAGCCTTTTAGCCTCTCTACCAAAAATGGAAATTTCCTGATGGGAGAAACCCAATATAAGATGTCCAGCCAGGGAATTCCCTTACATGTGAATTATATTGACAAGGGTATAATGTCTCTTATTACAGCATAATATAATAAATGTACACGGAGATAATTTGTGAAAGTATTAGAACAATATATAGAACAAGAAGTTTTCAACAACAAAAATTTGCTACACAAGCCTGAATTATTCAACGGGGATATGACATCACATAATTTTTTCTTAGTACAAGTCAACCGGTTTAAAGAATTAATTTCCCTTTCCCTCGTTCATTTGTTTCTGAGAAGGGCTTATGTAGGTAACTGAGGCAGGTAGATACCTGCAAACGACACTTCAGGTTAGTGGTTATGGTCAGTTCCTTATGGGTCAGCAGAAGGAGTATGTAATCGCTGAGTATACAAACTCTTGGGAAGTGAGAGGAATTCTCATTTGAGAGACAGCACGGATTTAGAAAATGCAACTCTTGTAAAAGTCAAACAATATAGTTTGGCCAGGATATCTCAGTTAATGTGTCAGAATCGAAGCGAACATAAAATACTTCAAAAAACTTTCTATCTCATCCCCTATGAAAGGCTCCAATACAGTTATTTGGTTGAGGGATTTTTTTAGAAAAGCGTAATCAGTAGGTAAGGGTGGGAGACAAAGAGTTTGTATAATCAGGCGTTTCGTCTGGAAGTGTACTGCCTATTTTAATATATTTTGGGTATGTAAATAAATCAAAATAAACCGGTTTATCAATATAAAAGTTAGTCTATTTGCTAATAGTTACTTTGTTCCCTTGACAATACGAAAAATCGCAGATAAACTGCAACGTTACTTGCAGATGTGTTCAATAATGAACTGAACATAAATCGGAATAAATATTATGATCCTATTTACAAAACAATATTCTTCAAAGTTTTAACCTGTGTTTAATAGCAAATAACATAAACTAATATTATTACAGATAGTGGTAAAATCAATGACCTTTCTTTCTTGCTACTTACTGACCGCTGCGGTAAGCACTAACTTGAGCCTTACGAGCGATCCTACAGATAGCCCTTATACATGGACTTACATTTATCGTGGACATTGAAACACGACGGACTAGATTCACAATTCGCTGCAAAATCGCGGAATTGGCAGCACCGTCGATACGTTCCGATTATCATGATTGATTATTTTGTTTTCTGGGTTGCGTCAAATGCTTCGGTTATTATTCCTGTAATTGTAGTTAATGTGACGATCAAGTAGGAAGGGGAGTTCCTCTTTTGCGTGAAACTGAGATCCGGCGCAGAACTGCTCGTTCTGAGTTGCACGGTTTCCCCTTCCACTTCAGAGAGACACCACCTCTGCCGACAAAACCTTCCTAATTGGTCCCCCAACGTTTTCCCGACTGGTCTACCGTCACGTGTGGCAAAATAGTTCGCGCGTGCATGTTTGTTGTTGTTGTTGTTGTTGTTTGTGTAAGGTGAAAGGAAAGGATAAGGAAGGTCACGTGCGGTCCGCGGTCCGTTTGCAAACGTACTACACCGGAATTCGCTCGGTACTGACCGTGGAATCACGAAAAACTACCGATAAAAGAAGCTGAGTACTAGAATTCTTCTCAATACAGTGATCGCTCTATATAGCTACTGTCGAAAATTTGTAACCGACGGGACTTGGACTGGAACCCTAAGGATATTCAGGTCAGGTTTCCCTCCTAGTACTGTACGCCCTGTAGTAAAGATAAGAATCTCTACACCAAACCTAAGACAAATTCAAATTAAAGAATTTGGGAAGTAATAACACATTTTGTTGAAATGAAAAGTTTAAAAGATCATATTTTAGAGATTTGCGAGAAGGGAATTATTATCAAATCTTAGAAAAAAGGCAAGGAAGAGTGTGTTAAAGAAAGCACTACAGCACAGACCAACACAATGAGAAACTCAATACAATGAACAGTACTTAGCCTTGGAGACAGACAAAATTGCAAATCAGGAAACTGAAAACTGATGTCGGACAAACACTTTTCTTTATAGCATATACTCTATAAATGAAATTGAAGGGATCAGAGTAACTCAGGTTAAGACAGTAGGCGAAAAAGGCGTATATAAAATTCATTCCTTTTCCTATCTAATAGCGTCTTGTGATAAATAAGTAATGGACAACACAGGTGCTTCACGGTTACTTTGTATAATAAACAAACACAACACGAATACTTCAGCTGGTTCATGAGGATTGGAACATTAAAAAACCTTCCTTTGGTATTAATGATCACATTCCCAACGGGCGTAAATATTTTTAGGATCAGATTGTATTCTAATAATTTGTGTGTAATGGGTAGAACCAACATTTTGCTTCTGCATTTAGTTGCCATGCCCAATAAGAATATAATTGTAATTCAAGAGTTGATTATTTTTAATTTACACACGTTTTTGTAATGGTAACGTACAAATCTGAAGAATGTGTCCACTACCATGTTTAAATTAAGTTAAATTATCTATGAATAAAATTTAAAACAAAATTCGAAGAAACTTGAGTTCAATTTTAACTCAATATAATTGTAAGATTTTTTTCCAACATAAATACAGAAATAGTACGCTTTCTCCGTCTCTGTGGGATGATATAATTCAACCTTATTTGTGTCATAATATTAACATGTTAAAATGTAATAAGCATTCACAGAAAAACGTTCAGAGTGTATACAAACCTTGAACTTGAATATCATGAATCATAATCATGAATCGTGAATATCATGAATCGTTAAGAGAACATGAAGACGTTCTCAAAGACCAAGTTTCCGCACTCCTAAAACTTTTAAGCATAGCTAATTTTTTTATTCACAATATTTTTCCTTTTTACGTATTGAAGTTTTTGTGAATTAAATTTTCATACTATTACGATATTGCGTTATTATATTTTTGTACAGTTAAGATATTACGTATGAGAACTTGGAAATAACGCAAATTTTACGAACGCACTCAGCGTTCTCTGCGCACTAGAATGAGTCACTTCACATGGTAAAAAAATGCATTACCACATTTCTCTCTGTTTCACGAACAATCGTTTCTTGCAGAGACAAGCTCAATTTCTGCATAGAAGTTTCTTAACGATTTCTTCTTCTATAACGTCCAGAATGATGTCTAGTGAGTCAAAGCTCTCAGAATACTTCCAGCAACTGCTGAAGAAAACATTTTTTCGGATACAACCGAAGAAAAGCAAACATTTGGGAATTAACGGAATTGGGGCTGCCAATTATGATTCCGCGTGCATCAACATGCTAAGGCCATTACTCCCGAAAAGTGTAGTATATGATTTTGCTCGGTAGATGGCGGTGATCTTGCCCCGCTGGATGGCGAGATCTGGCGCTGACCTACTGACTGCTAAGCGGGGTTTTCCCAACCAGGTATCTCCCATCAGCGAGGCATCGCCCCATGCCGGGACAAGCTCTAAACTCGTACCGGTCTCCCACCATGTGTGGTATGTGTTTGTGTCTGTATGTAGTGTATCTGTATGTGTGTGTAAGGGGTAAGATAGGACAAGGAATTGGAAGGAAATAGCGCGCGCGGTCCGTGGCCCACTTGTTAGGGTACTGCTCCGGCATTCACCTGGTTTGGATAGGAGAAACGGAAAACTACCGATCAGAGCAGCCGGCCGCTAGAATTCTCCTCGATGCAGCGACAGAACTATCTGGCTAGTGTCGAGAATCCTTCCACCGTTGGAACCTCCCGGACCTGGAACCCCAGGACCTCCCGGTCAGAGGCACTGCAGTGGCATCGATTGATGCCCTGAACCACATCTCCCGATCTCGATTTTAGAATTTCGGCACCTTACACAACTACTCGGTCGTCAGAATTTCAGAAAACTCGCTTTTCACTATTAGTATTAATGACCTCTCAGGATTTTAACGCTTTGGGCCATACTATTGCGATGAAAATATTCAGTGAGGAAATTTTTTAAAAAATCAAAAAACACTTTCTACAGGAATCTGTATTCCTGGGAACAAAATGGTAAAAGAATTATTTATCGCTAATATTAGGAGAGACATGGTGATGTGTTTTTACCCCCTAAAATGACTCACCTGTATATTTGGTGCGCTGTCGGAGGTAGTGGGGCAACAAAACAGAATGCTGGTTCCCTCGCCCCGATGCCACCCGTTGGTCGTGGTGCTCCTGAAAGATGTGCGCGCGAGCCGGCGTCTTTACTTGGACAAATTAGAGTGCTTAAAGCAGAGCCCATACTGCACAGGTTCAAATAAATGAGTCTCCGGGTTCTATTTTCTTGGATTTTGGAGACCGTGAGGTAATATTGGGATTACGGGTCCCATCCATTACACAGAGTTAGAGGATATTCGTATACTGTTGCGAGACGTACCAGAGAGGGGGTTGTAGAAATATTTTACTTCATCTAACATCAAGAGAGTAGAAAGCAATTAAATTTCGTTTTTACTCAATCATTGCAAGTTTAATCCGGCATTATTGCCCTCGACTGGCTCCGGTAAACTGAAATGTTAGCATTCTAAGGGAAATACTATGAAACCAATGAAACATAAAGAAATCGTATCATATTAATTACCCCAAACTACATAATCAACATAATATAAATAAAAGAGATTTTTTAATATACAACAAAAGTCGGGTTGCCAGAATATTTGCAGGAGAAAAATTAATTTCATGATCTTAACTGTTTAGAACATATAATTGAAATTACAATGAAATTTTGTTATGAAAAACTACATTCAACTACTACTAACTTAATAGAACTGCTTCACTGATGATTTGGCTTCTTTCAATAATTTATCATTAAAGATGATTTTACTACGTTTTAATTGCGGTTACCAGTAAGACGCTCAAGTGAACTAAAAGCAAAGGTCGACCTCGACATCATCTAGAGTAGATGAATGCAAACAACGCAGTTTACTGAAGAATAATATTCTTACGGAACATACAAACAAATTGCACCTGAAGATAGGAAAAAGAGGATCTCGAAACGTTGTGCAAGAAAATTTTTATTAATAAATGATATTTAGTGTGATATAAAGGATTTTTTACTTTTATAAACAATGTATGGCTGCCTAATAAAACCAAATATATGACGTAATATAATAATCTTTTAATAATATTGAAATTTTTGACTCATGTACTAAAAAATCTGAACATGTTTATCGAATATGGAGATCGGAAAATATCGTAATACGGAGATCAGGGTTACATCTATTTCGAGTGATATTTTTTTATTACTTTTACTTTCTTCCTTATTCTATAATATATAGGGAGGAAAAGTATTGGAATCACCTCAACAATACGATTTTGAGTTTTCGGTCGTAATATCTATGTTTAAGGATCTTTTAACCTTCGTACACACGCCAAGAGTAAGATCCACTAGAGCTGTTTTAAAGGAAGTTATGGTTGAAGCAGGAGGAGAGGAGATACTCGTAAATTGAGGAGGAGGAGAGGAGATACTAGAAAATCGATTTGTATGTATGTTATCCGGATGGATGGATGTGTCGCATATAACTATCAGATTCCAGAGATCTTATTCCAGAGATCATCAAGATATTTTATTTGAGGGGGGGGTTTATATTTTATTTTATACTTGAAGACCCTAAGACGTTTTCATCATTTTCTGGGAAATGGCTGAAATTGTTTGCTCGAAAGAAGAAAGAAGTTTAAGAATCGGTTTCATGGTACAAACACTAAATTTCAATCAAATCAAATACATTAATAGAATGAACTCTTCAGAAACAAATTCAACTCTTGTGTTCGCAGTGAGTATTGAATGCATTGTTGCAGAACTTTTATCATCCCCCATTTTATTAATTAATACCGACCGACATTAAACAATTTTTTAGGGTTTTTATTTTTCTTACAGGGCATATGTAGAGCTTTTCTAACTTGCGTAACTTTCCCATTCCATACATATGTAATTTTCGGCATGCATCAATGCTGCCGAAATTTTAAGATATGCCCCACCTTTACAAGCTATTTTTTAAAACCATTTTCATTGTTATGCCTCGGATGTTTTCTGACTAATTTTATTCAATTACAGATCTTTAATTTATGTCATACGCTTTTTTAAAAGCTGAGTAACTGTTGAGTAATAACATTAAGAGGAGGAAAAGTGTCAACATGCTGCGCATTCCCAAGTTTAAGGAGAACGTGGATTATTTATTTACTATCATATTTTGAAACAAAAGTTTCCACACTACAATATAGTGTTTTTACACTACCACTTCACAATAACGCAGCCTTTGAGGTCTTGAAATTCATTATGCTAACCGCTACGTGCTTGATTCCAGAAATGTCAATTATATCCCATAACAAGAGATTTTGTAACAAAAAACACATTTCTGGGATTATAGTACTTGACAACGAGCTTTCTATCTCGTTGGTACTTGTATACAAATACTGAACATGTCTGTAATACTATTCGAAAAAGTATTTAGTTTTTTAAAGTCGGAATATTAGAGTCTCTGGACACAAAAAAGGAGCGTAATCTATAAAAAAAGAAAAAACCGTTATTGTCCACTCTAAACAAAAGTAAAAGGTAGAGAATTAGTGGTTAATATACGCAGCATTCTCCTGACTTCCAAACTTTACGTTGGAGCTAATCGAGATCTTCGTATCGACTGAAAGTGATAACAGCGCTCCACATCAGCCATATAACGAACTACATACTTCCTGAGTTAACAGTTACAAAGTCCGCAGTGGTGTGGCGTTCGCTCCTATGTTTTAATTTTCAGCACATCGACTTAGTAAATAGTCTGACACTAAAGGAATTATTATTCAATGATATTCAATTAAAAAAGTTGTTCAGAGTATTAAAACGTCAACTCTTGCTCCTACAATATAACATCACCAAATAAGTATAATTATTATTTCTTTACTTTCGTATTGGCATTAATATTGTACTTGTTAGTGCTGACACATATTGCAATGTGGATACTATTTCTACGCCCATATCCTTACTTATGTACAATACTCCGAACATTTATGATGGCATAAATGTAATTTAAACGCTACGAGATTTTCATTAAAAAAATTCCCATTCTTCTTTTCTGCACTACAAATCAAAATGTAAGTGCACTCGTTTTCAATTTTTCGCGAATAACTCGCAAATGCGGAGTAAATTGACCAAAATTAGGTAATATGTAATTGAACAAAACTGTTACTGAAAGTTTGCCAATAAAATGCAGCAATATATGTTTAGAACTGCCCATATCAACGATAATAATCGTAGCAAACGCGGCAGGGGGAGCAAGATGGGGCTGGTGAAGGAGAACGCGGTGAGGTGGGGCAGGATGAAGATGGATAAGGTGGAACTGGGCGGGTGGGACGGGAGAGGGTGAGATCAGGCGGGCCAGGGAAGGTTCGGGGTAGGGAAGATCAGGGTGGTGTCAGGGGTAAGGTGTGGATACTTTCTTTTTTCTCTAATGCATGATTCTGATAATAAAAACACGGTCAATGCAAGACATTTCAGTCAAGTACATGAGTCAAGTGATAGTTTTTAAAGGAAATCTCAAAATTTTGTGAAAATCTAATGTTACTAATTTCCAATACGCGTAGAAACTGAAATTATGCAGCCTTGGGCCATTGGAGAGGTGTCAATGGTTTTTCTATGAATGCCTAGAAACTAGCGGAAAATCCAAAAAACCTCTTGTTTTGTTCAGCAGCATTTCTGCTGCTTCACACAACTAGTAACGCCTAAACCCAATTCATCATTTTCGCATCCGGTTATTCATAAAAGTCATCTATACGCAGGAAAAGGAATTATTTGTTTCTTGTATCTCCGCCCTTCCCTACACTACCCTACCTCGTCCTGTCATATCACATACCGTCTCACCCCTCCCGTCCTGTCGACCTTCTCTCTGTCCCTCCTCTCCATGCCTGTCCCCGCCTCGCTGCCTCCGACCTGGCCTCGCTACGCTACGCCACCATGCCACATCACGCCATTCTACGCCACGCCACGTCACGCCACACTACACCGTGTTTGCTAAGATCATCGTTGTATGGGAAGATGTAAATACATGCATTGTGGCGTTCACCCCGGAAAAGTCAAAAGACTATTTTAACCATTTTAACTATTTTAACTCTATCCTTGGGCTGCATGAACCTGTTTAAAGTTTCGTTAAACGCTATTGGTCCTGTAAGTGTTGTCTTAACGGAAGAAAGCATTGCAAGAACGTCCTTTAAGTTAACCGATTCTTTACAGTACTCTTTAAATTATAAATTGAAACTCTGACCTGTAAACGGTTAACCATTCGTTAATCTACGCTCTGCTATAACTCTGTCTACGCTACTACGAAAAAAGTTATTTTCCTATTAATGTCCAGGATGTTTGAAGAGCAGGGCGAAGGATAATATATCTCAATTGCTCCACCGTATGCGATTTTCTTGAGTATTAAAGCTGTAGCAAACTTTCTCCCAGCATTAGTTTTTGCCTGGTTGGTGTCTATATTTTCAATTGTATGGGAATACTTGCTAATAATATCCCAATTTTTTTTCTTTTTCCGAAAACTTTTCCATCTATTTTTTTCAATTACTAAGTCGCGTCATCAATCTAGGCAGAAATATACAAAACAGAAGACACTCGGATCACCATGTACGAGAGCGTTTGAAGGAAGTTTGTAGTAGCGTAGTAGAGTCCCTAGATACAGAGAGTAACGCAACCGCCACTCACCCGATATTATCTCTCACCCGATATCCTCGCTATATATCCTCTCATATATCCTCTCACCCGATAGCCTTGCTAGGCAGCAATCAGGGGATGAAGGCAAATTATTGCAATTGGTAACGTTATAGAGATTTTCAAGAATATTAATGTTGGTTTTGGATAGATTCATGATTCTCAACTCACAGAATACCACACAGTTCCAATTCTCGTGACAAATGGATATAATATGGCGAGATCGGTGGAGATAAAATGGATATAAAATGGCGAAATCAGAGTAGGGGGCTTTGGACTTGGTCAAAGAACTTCTACGAACCCTGAAAACTATAGTCTATTTCATGCATTTCTTTTTAAAGAAGGATTGGTATACGAGTCGTTAAATATCACTCTTGCAACGATCTACTCTTTAAAGAGCCAAGTAGTTTTAAAGAT
Organism: Acheta domesticus; assembly: GCA_031308135.1. Lineage (NCBI taxonomy): Eukaryota > Metazoa > Arthropoda > Insecta > Orthoptera > Gryllidae > Acheta > Acheta domesticus. Next base: position 83,783,497 of record JAHLJT010000631.1, on the reverse strand, counting down.
CCGTTTGACTAACGAAGGAATAAAATGTTATAGGACACTTTTCTTGCAACCCGTCGTAAGTCTAAGCTACTTGAATAAATAAAAACATTTAGAGCAAACTCCAATGGTCTTCCAGACAGCAGAATACTATACATTTTAGTGCAAACAGTATTCAAATCGGAGACCCGTTTCAGAGACTAACCCAGATGGACAAACTAAATTTTTGAAATAATAGAATGGCCATTTGATCCGTGTAAATGACCATAAGAAATTACATAAAAGCCCTTTATTTTGAAAACACAAACACTCCCAGTTTTAGACTAGCCGAAGTGGCCTGCATAGCTCGAGTAAATGTTAGTCATAATCTCCGCTCTCTCCCTCCCTGGCTGGCTTCACTCTGCCTCACCCCACTCGGCGGCCGACCCTGCTTCTCCTCACCGTAATTTTTTTTTCGACAATTGCTTCTGCCTTTGTTGCTATGGGCAGCTATAAACGGATGCATTGTTGCATTCTCCGAGTAAACGTTCAGAAACAATTTTGGCCTTAAATTACCCTTTATTTAATTGCGCTATTCAAAATTCATTTAGTAGGAACTTCTATGGGCTTCAACAAACGTTTAATTAACTTTAGTGAATTCACTGTTTTCGAGATATTTGCTAGACACGGAAAGTGCACACTTAAATATTCATCTAAGGATACGAAAGGGTAATAGTATTTTTTACGAAATCGCATAGAGAAAGTAACTTTTCTCGTTTTAGTTGTTAAGTGTACGAAATTTCATTATGTAACATAACTAGATATAAATAAAAAAATAAAAGAGAGGTACTACAACAGCACATACTTTCTCGCAATATTACAATATTATCGTTATGAACGACGGAACACCTAGATATGTTTCATTAATTTCAAAGAAATTACTCCAAAAGAGTAATTACTAACTTTTACAAAGAAATTGTACATAATCTTTTCTAAAGACTAATTTTGTACAACAGACTTTGTCTGAGACAAAAATATCTATCTTCAATTTTGTAGTTATGAATTTTTTGTTGCAATTTTCAAAAAATCGGCGATTTCAACGAAAATGAAACCTGCACCATTCACTTAAGTCCTTTGCACTATTCAACAACAAAAATTTAATAAAAAATACTTGGGACTTTTTAACATTTTGAAAATGACCGATGAGCTTCAAGTAAAGTACCCCCCAAAATTATAATCTCGATTTCAAATTCCAGGAGCCACGACATCAGCCAGAACAATTGGGGAATATCAATTATGGAAAACAGTTTTGAACAGTTTTGGCGCTAGCGTTGACCACAGACGGACGTTTTGCCGTCAATCGATTTTTTCGGTATCAAGAACCAACACAACATAGATTCTGGCTAAACCACGTGTTAGAGGATATTTTTTCTAAATTTAGCAACAGTATTTATCCACTTTCTCATACCACAACCCGGCTTTAAGAGTTTTTCTGGCGAAAATTCGCCGATTTCCAGCGCACAATTGCGTAACTTTCCCTTCTTACGAAAAATTCGTAAGGAGAGAACGTAAAAACTTATTTCTCTATATCAGAGAAAAAAATCATTTGAAACAAAACTAGTGGTGCTACAGAATGGCACAGACTTTCCCGTGTTAGTTTTCTAATTCCTTTGGTCTCGGTTAGCTATTCGGACTAGCCACATTCTCTTCCAGCTGCCATCTATCGCCGCCCAAAGTACATTTCTTTGACATTTTCTTAATCTTTTGCTTTCCTAATAATAGAATAGAAATATTATTTTAAGAATATTAAAGAACAGTAAAATCTCGTTCTAAATGGCAATTTTCTTTGAAAAATTTGCAGCCGTATTTAACAAAATGGCGAATAAGCGAAATTTCAAGCTGTTTTTACAAACAATTTTTGAATTTTCGAAAAAAGGATCATTAGAACCCTTTTGAAGAACAACTCACAAAAAAAATTGTTTACAAATTGCTGGAAATGTGCATATTAACGGTGTGAGATATCTTTCAAAAAAATACATTTGTGTACTTTATGAAATAGCGAAAAAATACCCCAAATTGAACTTTACGTCATATTAAAGAATTCAATTACCACTATCCGTTTCAAAACTTTGAAGAAACAATTTGGAGCCATTTATGAGAAAATAGCGTTTGACCGTTTCTGAAAATGCAGAATTTTGAGCTACTTTTCACGGAAAACGGTTGAGGTTTCGACAAACTTTACTTCACATTATTTAGAGCACATGTACTCATAAATATAATAATGTGAACAAATCGTACGCTAATGTAAATATTAACGACGTGAAAGACGAAGTCAAAAAAATTACATTTTTGTAATTTTTGAAAAAAAAAGAATAGAGCAGAATAGCGTTAAATCATCTCATAGAGTACATTTAGCACTATCTCTTACCAAAAGTTTAAAGAAAAATTTCGGAGCAGGTTTTTGAGAAAATATTGTTTTCGTAATTTCTTAAATTGTACATCTTGCACACAACTTTGCGCGCAAACTAATGAAAATTTCAAAAAAATGTGACCATAACCTTAATGAAAGACCTTGATGACCATAATGAAAGAACTTACTAAGGAGAACAAATTTTATTTGAAGAAAAAATCACTATCTTAAAGGTTGTAGTAGTTGGAAGAGGCCGAAAATAATTCAGATTTGTTCAATTTTCGAAAATCCATAGCTAACCGTGAAATTAGGGCATATGCCACCTTAATAAGTGTATTTTACTCTATTCTTGCAAGAAATTTAAAGAAACAATTTGGAGCCATTTTTGAAAAAAAATTGAAAATATCCGGGGGACTTTATATAAAGTATCTAAAGTATCCCCAAATTTTACGGAATCTTTTTCAAAATCTCAAAGCTGTGAGTCGAGCCAGATCGACAGGGGTTTCTTCAATTTGAAACAAATCCTACGTATGGCTTAGACGCTAGTAGTGTTCACAGGCGGACGGACGGACGGACGGACGGGTGGACAGACGGACGGACAGATGGACAGACCAACGGACAGACGGACGACCGGACAGACAGACGGGCGGGCGGACAGACGGGCGGGCGGGCGGACAGACGGGCGGGCGGACAGACAGACGGACGGGCGGAAAGACAGACGGACGGGCGGAAAGACAGACGGACGGGCGGACAGACAGACGGACGGGCGGACAGACAGACAGACGGACGGGCGGACAGACAGACGGACGGGCGGGACAGACGACGTTTTGTTTTCAATTGGTTTTACTTTCCCGTATACGTACGTATATACGGACTAATATACGGAGTAATATACGTAGTATAGGGAAAGTTATGTGATACTGCGCGAAAAAATGGCGAATTTACGCGAGAAACAAGTGGTGCAACAGAATGGCACGTACTTTTCCAATTAGTTTTCTGTTTCGTTTCGTCTCGGCTAACTATTCGGACTTACCAATACTATTGACAGCTGACATCTATCGCCGCTCAAAACTACATTTTTAAATTTTTTAATTAATTTTTTGGTTTCCTAATAGTAGAACAAAAATATTATTTTAAGAATATTAAAAAACAGTTAAACCTTGTCCTAAATGGCAATTTTCATTGAAAAATTTGGAGCTGTTTTCAAGAAAATGGCGTTTAAGCCGTACTGTAAATGCGAAATTTGAAGGTCTTTTTCAGAGAGAAGTTTTGAGTTTTTGAAAATCTTCATTTGAAGTCATTTTAAGCACTTACACTCACAAATTCAACAGTGTTTACAAATTGCTGAAAATGTGTATTTTAACAGTATGAGAGAACTTTCCAAAAAATGAATTTTGAAATTTTTGAAAAAACTAAATACCCCAAAATTAACTTTACGCCATATTAAAGAGTGCAATTAGCACTATCCGTTCGAAAAGTTTGAACAAAATCTTTGAAACCATTTTTGAAAAAACTATTCAATTTTCGCAAAACTTTATTTGACATTATTTAAACACATGTACTCGTTAATATAATAATGTGAACAAATTGCCGCTAATGTGATTAACGATGTGAAAGACAAGTAAAAAATTAATTTTTGCATTTTTTGAAAAAACAAAAGAATAGAGCAATATGACGTTAATGTCATCTCATGGAGCACATTTATCTCTAGTCCCTACCAAACGTTTAAAGAAAAAATTCGGATGCCGTTTTGGAGAAAATCTGGTTTTTATTTTTTTTTTAATTTCAAATATTGCGTACAATATTGCCCAAAAACTACTAAAACTTTCAAAAAAAAGGTACATGACCTTAATGAAGGAACTCACTTTTTACAACAAATTTTATTTGACGGAAATATCTCTATCTTCAATTTTGTAGTTGGAGAAAGACGCCGAAAAAAATTCATATTTTTGCAATTTTTGGAAATTCATAGTTATCCGTGAAAATCGGACCTATGCCACCTTAATAAGTGTTACTCTATTCTAACAAGAAATTTAAAGAAAAAATTTGGAGTAGGTTTTTGAGAAATTTTGAAAATGTCCGAGGGGCTTCATGTAAAGTATCCCCAAATTTTAAAGAATCTTTTTCAAATTCTCAAAGCTTCGACTAGAACCAGATCGACCGGGAAATATCCATGGTTTAGGCGCTAGCAGTGTTCACAGACTGGACGGACAGACAGACGGACGTTTTCCTTTCAATTGTTTTTTCAGTATCAAGGACCCACAAAAGAGGGGTACTGGCTACACCACTTGTTAGGGGATTTTTTTTCTTAATTTAGCAACTGGTTTTATCCACTTTTTCGTTATCAGTGCCCGGCAATGAATTTTTTTCCGCCGAAAATTGGCCATTTTTTCGCGCAGCATTACATAACTTTTCCTGTACTACGTATATCATTCCGTGTATACGTACGTATACGGGAAAGTAAAAACAAATTGCAAAAGTCATAAATTATACGAAAACATATAGCGTGCGTAGGGTAATATGTATTCGAAAAAGATAAATCCACTTTTTCTGTTTCAGGGCCCCACAAATAAGAGTTTACCCGAATTACAATACTTTCCCTTTACTACGTAAGTACAAAGTAAGGTGAGAAAATATAAAGTAGGGTAATGTTGATTGGGGGCTTGTATGAAAAGCCGAGTGTCCAATATTTACTTTATAGAAATAGATGTACCGTAGCATTAAATAACTTTCTCTGTATTACGTATATTACTCTGTATATACATCCCGTTCACGAGATTGTAAAAATATTGCCAAGGATCAGTTTGCTTACAACTCCGTAACAACAATCTCAAAACAATGGAAGACGTTTTTCCCTTTGAGCGTGCTTATAATATTTAGATACTTCGAACTTTCTCACTTTTGTTTACGGACCTAGTAAAAAATAATGTATTTTCGAGAGCCACTTAACATTTCACTCACGAGGATAATAATTACACGAGCAATTACTGCTAATAGTCTGATTTTACATTGTAATTTAACGATAATATAGTGAAGTCAATGTACGTGCATTAAAAGTGAATTTTATTTTAGCTAACACGCCCTGAACTGCCTCTCTACGCCTAGCTGCTCTTTACTTCATAATAAACTATTAACTTACTACTATATTGTATTATTCATTCTTACTGACATTGAATTGCATTATATTAGTTTCGAGGACATCCATATTGCAATATTGTAATTACGTGAACAATCGAAACTCGAAAGTCAAGCAGGAAATCGATTTTAATCAACAGCAAAAGTTGGAACCATGAAGACCCAAAATCCGGACTAGCAAACAAAAGTGAACGTGTGTAACTTCAAATTAATAATGAGAATCTGTGTTTCACCATTGCTCATTACTTTATTAGTATTATAAATAATAGTCTGTCATACGTCATAGAGTTTTCAAGGCACGAGAGAAAAGCAAACAAAATTTCGCAAGTGCCGCAGTACATAGAGTTAATCAGGTACATTTTGAATATATATACTGTATACCACTAACTAAATTTATCTTAAAATGACGATGTATTTCTGTGTCTTTTATACATCACTATTTAGATGAATGAACAAACTTAATTATTTAATACACTAAGTTATGTTCTTTTCAGCAAACGAAAATGATCATGAAACACTAACAAAATTTGAGCTTACCATTCCCGATATTTGAAATATATCTTGGGCACGATAGACAAAGTTTTAATTTCAGTACTGTAAAAAAGGTAATTTATAGCAAAATGCCATTCTTTGGAAACTCATTAACCAGAAAGAAGTTTCAAGATGATGCAACTGAGAAATCTGAAGTGATGGGTGAAGTGGCTGAAAATATAATTTCAAAACAGGTAATTTGTCTTCTTGATACTTTATTTTTATGCTTTTTTCGTATTATCCACAGATAAATAAAATCAATTGTAACCGTATTTGAAAACAAAATGGAAATTTTCATATGAGCTTCAAATAAAGTAACTCTTAACATTAACATGTTCACTGCCAAGGTCTTTTTCAGAACATTTTTACTGACGCCAAGAAAACTGTGAGATTGTATGATCACACGGAAAATTTCAATTGAAGTCAGCATGAGACGATGTGGCAGCCACTGTAGTACAATATTGCTTTCAAATTTGCAGGGGTTCAAATCGATCAGAGAACTCATTTTCGAGAAAGTCCTACGAATGGCATCCGCGAGTAGTTCAAACGAACAACACTGACGCGTTTTGAAAAATTACACTTTTTCGATATTAGGCACTCCCAAAACGAATATTTCCCACGAAATCGAGCCGAAGATTTGTTGGAACATTACAAAACTTAATGTTTGCTCTGCATGTTCTTTACTGCCCTACTCTGTATTTACAAGTTTGCATTGAAGTAAAAACGTGTTCATTTCATTCTAAAAGTAATGTATAGAAAATATTCTATTGAACTTTTCATTTCAAACCTGTCTTAAAAAATTCTTTTTTAACTTTTTAAAATAATAATTTTTGAATACTTTTGTAGCCTGAAGAAAAACGAAGAAAAGACTCTTTGCTTAGGGATTTTCGTGATCTACATTGCAGTATCTACCCTGCCAGAAAGGAGACATCTAGCAGTGTGATATGCACTTCATCATACTTCAATAATATCACAGCAGCAAGTCCTGGTGAGTAGATATTTCCATACATTGGAAATTGTCTACTTTCCAGATAGGTGAGCAAAAAAATAATTGATATATTATTTTAAAAACTTACCAGAAATTGAATCTGAAGAACAATCAAAATCAAATAAACTACTCCAAGAATTGTCAAAAGCTGATTTTCTTCAAGAAATTAAAACAAATGATCCAAGTATGCATACAAGCAAAACGAATGGATGACCTTTCTAAACGCAAAGTGAATACTTCAGATCACTACAGAGAATCATTAGAAGATGATGAAGATATAATGAACTTAATAGAGCACAATCACACCTTTAAAGCAATTGGTCATAAATGTTTTTTTTCTTGTGCTCTCTATGAATAAAATAAAATAAAGAAAATGGATTAGAAGTCCTTATATTGGTAGGTATTTCAATTTTTAATATACCATGTAACATACATTAAAAATTGAAATGAGTTGTTTGTATTCAACTATCGATTATGAAAATGAAATTTTTATATTTTACTATCAATTTTGTAGTTCACCTTTTAGTCATGGCTAAAATAAGATATCAATATCGCAATAAAAACAAGAATTCTGAAATAATCTCACAATCACTAATACATATAATTTGCTTTCATAGAAAGGAAATATAATAAGAAAATAATTTGTAATAAAACCAATTGTTCTTTGAAATCAATAAATACTGTAAAGTTTTTCAAAGTGTTCTATTCAAAGAAGATACTGCTGATTATAACCAGAGACATTTTCAGAAATTGAAAACTAAATAGACCTCCTCATTTTCATAATAAATTTATTTGTGATGCAATTATTGAAGTACATATTCTATTTCTATTGTTTTTACTGCAGACATTGACTACCATAAGGGGGGGGGTAACTTTGGCTCTGCGGTATTACCTTTTCATAAAAGATGCTTGCTAAAAGCGTTTGTTTCCTGTTCATAAAGTTTCCAGTCTAGCAAAGTTGTCAGATGCTAAATCAATTTGATGTAATCTGCTAGAAGTAAGCATAGTTATTTGTGAATAGCATAGTTATTTTTAGTGCCTTGATGTGGTATTCTAATACTGAAATCAAAGTAACTATTATATTCACATGTATTAATCACAAACAAATTAATTATTAACTACACCTCTCACAAAAAACAGTGATGACTTGAAGATTAAGGATGAATTCTTCATTGAATTCATTAGATTTTAAAAAAATCAATTAATGAGATAGGTACTATTTCTGTACACATTAATGGTCAGGTATGGTAGAAACTAAATAGTGTATTAAAAGGCTGATAATGTCAGAAATATTCATTGTGTACAAAAATAATTCAAATTGCAATAGGTTATAATGTTATTCTTACAATTTTGTATTTCATTATTTATCTTTTCTAATAAACATAAAACAGTAAAACTATGAAACTTAATAAAAGATAACATAATTTTAAGAAAATAAATCAGAAAGTATTTTTTAAATTATTTTTTTAAGAAACTATTTTTTTATTTTAAGTAACTATTAAATTACTGTTTTATTTATACTGAGCTGCTGGGTACAAATTGTAAGATAAAAGGTTAAAATTTTTGGAAAATGTTTGGAGATTTACAAGGCTTATTTGTATTTGTATTCCCAGTATTTGTATTCAGTTTTTTTTTGGTCTGCATCAGAATATGAGAAATCCTTAAAAAATGAAGGAAATTTTTTTTTTTATTTTTACTTCATTTTTGTTGATTGTAAGGGTACAAAATCAGATATAAATGCCTGAAAAACTCTCGAAACACCTTTATCATCTATAGAAAATTGTAAGGAGAATTAATTATTATTATCCTATTAATTATTAAATATAATTCATCAGCATAATATGGTTAAAAAAATTTGAACTTGTATAAGAAGCTAAAAAACACTTCTTTTTTTTTAAAGTACTCTAAGTAAATTGATTACAAATCCAGTGAAAAACTTGTTTTTTTTTATATTTCAATCATGCTTTTCGACATAAAAAACTTTTATGCTTAGGTGCAAGGTTTGCATTTCTTAATCTGCTACCCTTTGTTTGATAGAAAGAAAACTAATACTGACATGAAAATTAGTTGAAATAAATGCATTTTGTCCATGAACTTTTTTTTTCTACTTTAATCTTTTCTCAAAAACAAAATGTATCTTTTCCAATAATTTTGAATGAATTGTTTAAAATAGACATCTCACACAACTTGTGAAATAATGTCACTGAGTATGTTTTGGATGTATAAAATATTTTTGTTGACTGTATATCATATTTATCTATGTATTAGATAATACTTTTCAAATACACAACACAACTTTCTTTGTATTACTTTCACCAAGAGCTATTTTTCAGCATTATAAATATGTGTCGTTTAAGTTATTGTTTTTGCAGAAGATCAGAGAGAGAAACTGAAACCACACAGCACACAAAATAACTGTTTCCAACATTCCAATGTTGAAGGAGAAAAAGTGAATTTTGTTTCACCTAATTTGATTGTGAACTGAGATGTCTAAATACTAATGTATACAGTGAAATAAAATTTTCTTCTATATAATAGTATCATATTAATACCTAATTATATAATATAAAATAAAATACAATTGTTTGTCACACTTACTTAATTAGCAAGGAAAAACCAGTGACTTTTTAACAATTTTAAGAAATTATGCACTTTTAAGGAACATGTAAAACAAACAAATATATCCCAGAAATATTTACTTTCAAATTCATAGACTATTTCGTATTCAGAGGAAAATAACTCATTCTGCACAAACCTAACAAAGGAATCAAGCATCTAAATGTTTGAAATATTTTTAATAATTGAAGAAAATATGATCAGAATCATTTTATTTCATCAGAAGCAGCAGCATAATCTAAGGCCAATCACTGTTGAGTGTTTCATTCAGTATTAAGTTGAAATTAACATTTTACTTACTTTCAAATACTTCAAGTTTTTTTGACTTGTAATTTCAATAATTCACTTATTTTCAGTAGACCACTTATTTTTAAAGAGTTCAAAGTTATTACTAACATTATTTACCAGTTAAAAATTATGTTTTTTTTTTTCAGTAAAGACAAGCATTGTACCCAAAATATCTATGCAAAATTTGCAGCTTAGCATTGTTAAGTACCTCCTAATTTTACTATTTTCATCATGACTGAGCTTGATGACATTTAGTTTCTTCTTTGATGTTAAAATTGAAAAAACTTTCCACTTAAATTGTTTTATATCATATATAATATTGTTCAGATATAGTAACTAGTGCCATACCATAACTATTCCATGAAACTCACTATCTGATCTCAATATTATCCTTAAATTAGACCTAATTAGGATGATCATTCTTTTTGTTTTGACTAATGAAATGAGAATATGATTTCTGAATCATCACATAATAGTTTTCTGATCATATGTTACAAACAAAATTAAATTTTCTGTGGTTGAAGAAATAAATACATAAGGCAAATGGTCTTATGGCAAATGATGGGATGGTTCAAAAATGCCATCACCTCCCACCTCCCACTTCCTACCACCCCACCTCCCACCATCATTCTGGTGATTTCATCCCTCATCACCACCCTATCATTTCATTCAGTACCATCAGGGAAAGCAACAAGAAACTACCACCTAAATTACCTCCCTCCTTAAATCCTCCCAAGAGAACCATGACGATAATACTATGGAGCCATCTAGATGGGTCACGTCACAACCATCTATGGGAGAACAAGATGTATTTTAGTAACCTCACTGAAAAATTGAAGTATTCTCACAAGATGATTTACCAGAAATGAACCAAAATAAAATAAAAGAATGATTATATAACAATGAACTATATTTACTAAATTAGATAGAAAGGTTTTCCATGTTTAACGAGTGTGTTTTAAATTGCAAATGAGGAAGAAATGCATCAATGAAATATTATATTTTTAGATCACCAATGCATATACTTAAGAGAAGTCTTTGTCCTTTACAGAATTCTTTAAGCTATTTCCTGAATTCTATAAATGTGTATGTTCAAAAGGTAAACTGTTTGATTCTCCCTTTGCAGTGATATTGTTTCATTAAAAACACACCTTCCTCCTAAGAAATGAATGAAACATAAAGCTATTTTTATTACAAAATCAACCTGTTATATGAGTTGAACTTTTATTTATTTATTTATTATGTCAATGCATTTCTTACAGACATATTTGTTAATCAGATATACCAACTACAGTTCACACTCTCAAAAAAATATAAATAATTTCTTTGGTAATGTTTTTTTTATCCCTCAATTCATTAAAAATTCAAATGTGTTCATTGAGAAGAAACACATTTATTCATTAAGCATTAACTTTCTGTAACTACAAAACTATTAATATATTTTTCTCAATTAAACTCACCTTGAAGTACCTTTTGTAAAACTGGTAATTATACATGGTAATCTACATGATATTCAGTAGAGAAAAGTCTGATTAATTGGTGGTCTTTAGTAAAAAAGAAACCTAATATTTGCAGAAGGTACCAAAAAATAGGAACTGGCTATTTTAGAGTACACTCATTTACTGAATATTTAAAAACACATTTTCGGAATCACAACAATCAAAAAGTCTCAGGAAACAAATCAACTGTGGGATTATTAAAATGTTCATAAAAAATTTCGATTTTCAACATTTTCTTTCTGATATTTCTGCGAGCAATCTTCAACATTACATAAGAATTTTAAAATATACTAAAGAATAATTTTGGTTTTGTTTTCCTAAATAATTTTTGACAATATAACTATTATAAACAGAAAATGAATTTTTTTCATTTAATAAAACAAAATCGTTTTTGAGAAATCTTTGTGAAAGGCTTTCTCTCTTCTTACTGCAAAGGTGTAGTACTTGCTCATTTTCTTTTCATAAAAAATTAATATCTTACAATAATTTTAAGTTGGTCTCATAAAAATTGTTTTATGGTAAGTTTCATATCCCAGGAAAAACATTCCTGTCACCTCTAAAATATTTCATGAGTAATAATATTTGACCAGAATACTTGAGCTCTAAACTGACTATATCTATTTATTATGAAACAAATAGTAATTCAGTGCAATGCATTGTAAATTCGTTCTTAATACTACTAAGGTCTAGAAAATTAACGTTCTACATATTTAGAGTTAAATTCAATATACTACATTTCAAAAGAATATTGTTCTCTAACCTTATGAGTGATGATAAAGATGTATTGAATTATTCTTTCTTCTCACGGCAAACACAAATTCTTGAGAAATTTCATATCAAATTTAGAAAACACAGTTCATAAACATAACAAAATGTAAGTTCGTGTCAATATCTATCCAATACGCAAATTCCAAATATATTTCTTAACAAGGGAACTTAACACTCCATGACAGCCACTAGAAGATGAACAGAACTTTAATAATACTTTAATGCCTTTCTAGCGGACGAGATAGTGAACGTGAACCAATTTTTAAATCAACGGTACACTCATTTTTTCAATTAAATGAAGAGTTATTACGGACGTTGTTTACAGACAGCACCGGTGAAAAATATCCACAGACATAATCTATAAACATGTCGATTAATTTTCGATTTTACCAATAATATAAAAATTCCTTAAACTTAATTATTGTCTTAGTTCATTTCGCTAAATGTTGCAAAAACTTTCCAGTCGCGCAAAAACTTTCCAGTAGCCACATAATTCCATATCGAACCGCTTTACTATCACAGACGTGCACAGGCAGATGCAACGAGTCTACTTTCTTACAGAATGACCATTGACCTTGGAAAGCAAAACATTCACTCTTGTAGAGTACGAAAGCTTTTCACAAGAAACGTGCGCCAGTACAGTAATCCCTCGACATCCGCGGATTCGCTATTCGTGAGTTCCGAACATTCGCGATTAGAGAAATGATTCCGGTTTTAACATTCGCGACTTGGACATTCGCGAGTGCGTCTTTTTGTCGTACTATATTTTCATTGAAAGCGACCACATTTCATTTCCTTTATCATCAACATCATCTGGGAAACGAACTCAGCAGACCTCGGAGCTCGAAATATAACTTTCTTCAAAAATTTCACAGATGAAATGTCAATTCACATTTATAAAATAACACAATTGTAAAATAATTCAATTCGGTTGTGTAAAATTGAAGGTTAGGGTTTTGCCCAAATGAACAGAAAAGCCATTCAGGATCTGTGCAACTCTCATTATAATGAGCTCATTGTACAGGAGCTTCGGGAAATCATATGTGAAGGAAAACCTCATCGAAAGTAATGATGAAGTAACGAAAGCGAAACTGCATCCTGGAGAAACTTCAATGTCAAATCTGTTGATGGCGTTCTAAAATCAACAAGCTCTGGTGGAACTCGCATTCGAATGTGATCCAATATGGAAATTACTTTGATATTTAAGAGAAAATGGAAGCAGGAACTCTTCCATATTTGCATGTTAGAACAGCGAGAAAGGTGATGAAACAAAAAATTATCAAATCCTATATCCAACCATTTTCAACTTTGAAGTAGGTTTCAAACATTGTTTTATTTCATTTTGGAATGTTAATTGTGAATTCTGTTTGTAGTAGCGCTCAATCAGTTCTACTGTATTGATTGTAAGGTTTTTTTGTGTTTTAAAATAGTTTTTCGATATCCAGGAACCTAACCCACCTTTCTTCATTAAAAGATAGACTTAACATTCGCGGATTTAACATTCGCGAGGTTTTGGGGGAACTTAACTCTCACGAATGTTGAGGGATTACTGTACTAATAGTATAAACGAGTGGTGCTACAGATTGGCACAGACTTTCTCGTTCTACTTAGTTTCCCTGTCTCTTCAGTCTCGGCCGTCTTTTCAGTTTTGTCCCACCGTCTTCTCATCTGCCATTGGCGTCTAAGACAATTTTCACATTTTCTCAATTATCGGACCCTCAACAGTATATTTGAAGCATGACTTCAAGAATATTATAGAAAAGTAAAATCTAGTCATATATGCAAATTTTCCTTGAAAAAACTGGAGCAGTTTTTAAAAACAATTAGGATTGCCTCTCAAAATGCGCAATTTCGAGCTGTTTCGTAGAAAACTTTTGAGTTTTCGAGAAACAATTTTGGTTTGAGTTTCGGAAACAGTTTGATCCCTGTAACTCATAAATGCCGTAATGTTTTCAAATCACCGGTATCGTAATTATTAAAGAAATGAGCGTTATTTCAACAAGCTTATAAATTTGCATTTGTTTGGCAAATCAAATAAATACATCACAAAACTGTTATATCATGTTATTCATGACATTTAGCACTATGCGTATAGACATTTTCAAGAAAAATTTGGAGCCGCTTTCGAGAAAACGACGTTCAACGTTTCTGGAAATGGGAAATTTAGGGAAATACTTTTCTTTTTCACAGAACAGTTTTGATTTTTTGATAAACTTTATAAGACGTCGTTTGAAGCACTTGCACTCATCAAATGCGCTGACAAGTTGCCAATAGTGTAAATATTAACAACGTCAAAGAGATACATCAAAAACTTACATTTTTTAACATAAATTTACGCGAAAACTACTAAAATTCTTAAATAAATGTTCATTAACAATAATTTAAGAACTAATTGTGGAGAACAAATGTATTTCAAGAAAAAATTGCTGTCTTCAGTATTGAAATTTTAGAAAACATGCCGAAAAAATATGCAAATGTTGGTGATTTTCGAAAATTGAAATTAAAGTGTAAAGAGAACATAAACTACGTTTACAAGTATACTGCACTCTATTCTTATACAAAATTTTTAAAAAATTGAAGCCATTTTTGTGAAAATTTTGAAAATGTCCCAAGGGATTCGTGTAAAAATACTCGTAAAAATATAAAGAATGGTTTTCGTGTAAAGATTTGAAGAATATTTTCAAAACAGCAGAGCTTTGAGTCGGGCCAGATGGACCGCTAGATCGGGAGAGATGGCTCAGTACATCAATTATGTCACTGCAGTCCCTCTGAGTAGGAGGTCCTAGGGTTCGAGTCCCGACGGCGGCAGGATTTTTGACACTAGCTTGCCAGCTAGGTCGAATTCAGTCGTTGTCTGGAGGAGAATTCTAGCGGCCGGCTGCTCTGATCGATAGTTTCCCGTGATTTCTCTCATCAACACCAGGCGAAAGCCGGAACAGTACCTTAATAAACGGCTCACGGACCGCGAGTGGTCTTTCCTTTCTCTTCCTGTCCCTTCGCTGTCATCACCCCTTACACACACTTACACTAACATGCACTACACTACCACACATGCCGGGAGACCGGTCGGGAGCTTAGAGCTCGTCCCGGCTGGGGCGGTGCCCCGCTAATTGACGCCAGGAGATACTTGGATGAGGAAACCCTGCTAATCGACTGTAAGTCGGAGCCGGATCTCGCCATCCAGCGGGGAAAGATCGCCGCCACCTCCCAATGAAAAACACGCACCACACTTACGGGACTAATGACCTAAGTAGTTGACGCGCCCGGAATCACGAAACAATCAATCGACCGCGGATTATTCATTTTGCAAAAAATGCTGTGATGGAAATACTGGCAACAATTTTTAATCAGTGTCTACAGTTAAGTGACCCACCAAGTGAGTGGAAAAAGGCCTTCATTACTCCAGTTTTTAAGTAAGGAAGTAGGCGAGATTGCAACAACTATCGTGGGATAACTGTAATGTGCACAGTAGCAAGGCTTTACGGTAGGATCCTAAAATGTAGAATTGAACATTCAGTATACAGAATCAGAGGAATAGAATGGATTCAGGGTAGGAAAGGTCTTGTATTGATGGCATTTTCGCATTAAAAAATATAATAGAAAAACAAGTTGAAAGAGGTAGGAATGTCCATCTCATATTTGTTGACCTGAAAAAGGCTATACGATACAGTGCCATTAAATAAGTTATGGCCAAGCATGAAAGCAAGTGGTATCAGCGCCAGCCTATATTAATGCTATCAATGCATTATATAGTGATAATTACAGCTCTGTCAAAATAGGTAAACGACTCTCTTCAGAATTTCAAGTGAACAAGGGGTTAAGACAAGGTCGCTCATTAGCCCCTCTCTTATTTAAAATATATCTTAAAGAAGCGCTTAAAAATATGGAAACGGAAGTGTAGCGGAATGGGATTACCAATCGAAAATGATGTACATGTACACCCTGCTGTTTGCCGATGATCAAGTGGTCATAGCTGGAGACAAAGATGATGCGAGTTATATGTTTCGCAAATTACAAGAGGAGTATGAAAGACGGGTCTCAGTATAAACCTTAAAAAAAACCGAATATATGATAGCAGGAGAAAAATAATATGGGGACCTGGACGTCGGTACAGAGAAAACTAAACGAAGTGAAACTTTTAAGTACCTCGGAGTTACCCTCTCCTCGAAGGAAAGAAGTCTGATGACATTTCCAACAAGATTGGACAGGGAAAGAGAGCGATAAGACAGTTAAACTCTATTCTCTGGAGCAAAAGTATCACAAAACGGAAGAAGGCTCATATCTTTAAGACCGTCATACAGAGCATAAGTACCTACGGAGCTGAAACATGGACACTGAACAAAAGGGATAAATGTAGGTTGATGGCCCTTGAAATGGACTACTGCAGAAGGTGCTGCCAGGAGTCTAGGTTGGATCATGTTAGAAATGAAACAATAAGACAGATAATGAACGTAGAGAGCAGCATCTTGGATTCAATTGGAACAAAACGATTGAATTGGTATGGGTACCTCCAGCGTATGGAAAGCAATAGGTGGCCTAAGAAGATCTGAGCATGGACACCTCCAGAGCGGAAGAAGCGTAGAAGACCACCAAGAAGTTGGAGAAAGGACATCCAAGAAGAAATGGAGGCAAGAGACCTCAAAGATGGAGACTGGGAAGAGTGGAAGAGGTGGAAACTAGGAAGGGAGAAGCGGCGACAGCCGTAAAGAAAAACTAGCAGCTTATATATATATATATATATATATATATATATAATATATATATATATATATATTTATGATAAAAAATGCGACAGGGATTCTTACCCGGGAATGGGCTCCGGATTCAATCACGTGCACAATGGAAACTTGCGGGTAACAAGAATTTTTCTATTACTTGAATAATCACCATACCAAATTGGTGCCCTTGGTGCTCACAGAAGCATTTACTCTGTTCTTTCCCTTTTTTTTATTACATCCCATTTACAATTTCTCCGTTACCCTGGAGCTTCACTCCTTTATTATGATTCCCACATTTGGGGGGCCTCAACTCAAGATCACTGTTATCTACTGACTAGTTATTTTCTCTCCCAATCTTCCGGCCGCTTTTACTCACGATACTCCAGTCCGAATCACGCCGTTTCATGTCTGCCCCTCCACCGTCGGGCCGACGCCTCGCGCCGCACCGTCCGCGCTCGGGCCTCTTCGTGCCGCAGGATGCCAGCGCGGGGAGGGGAGTCCCGCGGTGCCGCTTGCCTTCGCCGCTCCTCCGTCGTCCCCGCACGCCGCCGACTGCCGGGATCCCGACGTCCACCGCGATGGCAACAGACCCACCGGGCGCTGCCCGCCTATCCCCCTCACCTCCGCCGTCCGTGACAAGTTCCTCTCTTCTCCGTTTCACAACCTACCGCCTCACGCTGCTCCTCCACAGTCACTTGGTGCCGTACCAGTGTTCATTCGCATGCGTTGCCCCCATCAATGTTGAATCCACCACTCTCAGTAAGTTCCCATAATAAATCTAGCTCACTTCACCGACGTCGCAGCTCCCACCTGTTCTCGAAGTCACGAATACTAAGTGCTAATGGTTGGACTGAGGTACGGGCGTCCGCTTTCAGTTGCTCCTGCGCGCTCGCCCACGTGGATATCTTGAAGCGGTGATATAGTCTTTAATTCACTTTAATAACATCCGCGTTTTACTTCACTTGTTCCCCGATCCACCGTCTTATCACTCCCGATGCCCATTCCTCACGATGATTCCGGATTTCGCCACTGTTCACACTCTTCCTTCCGCACGCTACGCAACCGTCCGCCTCCTACCTCCGCCATTGCTCTACTCCCCATCCGTCCCGTGATCCGTGGCCTCCGGTTCTTCGCACTGAACCGACTCCGGCACCCGACTCCGTCGGTGTGCCGGCCGCTGCCGTGCAGTTCAAACGTTCGATATGCATCGGAACGCATTGTTATCATATTAGTGATAACAATTCGTTTCAATATATATATATACATATATATATATTGTAATACCCCGCACACTCTCTCATCGAGTTTGGCGGGATGGATCTCAGGGCGTGACCCGACTCACCTGTGGATTTCCGTCTGCACTCATATGTGGCCTCATACGCCCGGCTGAAATTTGGACAGGACGCATGCGTGACGGGGCATTTTCATGCATTAGGCAGTGAAACACTCTTTCTGACTTTCTGGATGTAATTAAAACAAAAAAGGTAATTAACGGGGTGAATCCTCCTACAATTAATAACAATATCTTAACCTAACTTACAACTAACTTAGCTTAAAGTCCGACCCTTCTGGGTCATTGCCCAGGCGTTCCGCCCCTCCAAGCGCGGCATCGGCCCGTGGGTCGGGTGGCGGAACGGCAGCGATGTAGGCGGCGCGCGGCTGGCTGGCGCGCGGCTGGCTGGCGCGCGGCTGGCTGGCGCGCGGCTGGCGTTTGCGGCCGCGGCGGCGGCTGCAGCGGCTGCGGTGGCGGCGGCGGAAGCGAGGAAGCGCCGCCCTAATGCGTCCTTTAGCGGCGGCCGGCCCTCAGGCCAAGTCCGGACGCTCCTTCGTCCATTCAGGTCCCCACACTCGTACAGGGTTCCGACTCTCCCTTCAGGCGACACATCAGCGGGTGGCGAAGTGACGGCGATGCATTGCCGGCGGCGGTCTGGCGCCTCGCGGCGATGGCGTGGCCTCTCTCTCCCCCCGGAAAGCTCAACCTCTCGTTAGCATCGTCAACATCAGAACGGCCGAACCTCTCGCTGCAGTCGCCCACATCGGAAAGGCCGAACCTCTCGCTGCAAACGCCCAGATCAGAAAACTCGAACCTCTCACTGGAGTCGCCAACATCAGAATGGCCGAATCTCACCCACGCAACTACCTCCCTCGCTCGCGAGATCACGTGTCTCGCCCCCGCCTACTTCTCGTCTATTGGCGCAGCCGAATCGCGCGATGCGTGGCGGCCAATTGCCGTGGGGTAGCGACGGTTGAAAACCGTCTTCGATTAGGCGGTCTACGTCACTGCAATTTCCGAGAAGACGCGGGGGTGTGCGCTGACACAGCGCGGCAGAAATACCCAGGGCGTCGGGCGGTTTCTGAACAAAGGGAACCGCGCCCAGCGGCGGCCTGCTTGCCCCTCGCGCCGCTCAGGTAGCGGAAAAGTGCGCGTTTCTAGACATCAAGTTTTCCAGTACTCCCCGTTAAATAAAATATTACTTTCGCACACGCCGAAATCGTTACGTGCGCGATCGTCCCATTACAATATATATATATATATATATATATATATATATATATATATATATATATATATAAAATGCTACAGATTTTTCTTGTCCTACAGGACACATTTAGACGGACGGACAGACGAATAGACGAACAGCGGACGGACAGACGGACGAAGGGACGTACGTACAGATGGTCGCATTGGCAGACGGACGGACAGACAGATGAACGGGCAGACAGGCGAACGGACGGACAGACAGACAGACGAACGGACAGATGGACGTACAGAACCTCTAATGATTGGCACCTCAATATCATTCGAGGGGTGCTGAATGACGGTGTCATCGTTAGCGCAAGAGTCTGTTACAGAACAGTTGTAACGGAGTCGGGAATCCCTTTTCTGGACAGTTCCCCGAATCGCTGCGTGAGTAACTGTGTCGGATGATTTGGATACATCTAGTGCAGCATCGATTATTTTGCCTTGCTTATTTTCATGTCACAGCCTGTTTCGTGAAGAATTTGAACATTAGCGCTAACTCCTAGTTTCAGGGATAAACCTTGGTAGTGTGGACTGAACATCACCACGAATCGAATGTGTTTTTTGATAAACATCAGAAGATTCTGCTCAGTAGAGAATCGCGCAAGAATTGCGATTTCATTACAGGAGGACGTCTAGGGGCGAATTTTTTTGTCAGAAAATGATCGATTTCCGGCGCACAATTACAATACTTTCTCTTCTTACGAAGTAAGGTAAAGTGAAAAGGTGATCGGAGCATTTTGGAAGAATCCTCACGTTATAGCAGTTAGATACCAATTCTATCGTAGTCGTAAACAGCAATGGCAATCGTAGAATCATTGGCCTGGCGGAAGTAAAAGGCTTGGCCAGGATAGGCAATTTCAAGTGGGAGGGTGGCAAGAGTGCAATTTCAAGTAGGAGTGTGCATGACTAATTAGAGTCATATTGATATTCCAATCCATAGAAAAAGTTACTTATCGAGCTGGTAAAGCATTAAAATTTCAACATTATAAAAAATAATTGAGAGGATAATTATAAAGGAAAAACTCTAATTACATACATACATGACTCCTGCTATGTTTTTCCCATTCGCAGGACACCGCTGAAATGTCTTTCCGACTGTTCCGTTCACATCACTGACTTAAACATTCCATTGACTATACGCTTGGAAGGCGGGTGACTGTTCACTCCGCACAGAAAGAGCCAGATATAGAGTTTGCGATGTTGGCTGGCGGTTGTTATGTTCCGATGTTTATTGGCTGCCGTAGAACCATGAGACTAAATGCGTAGAACGAACGAAAACTCGGCCGCCTTCCGAACTGTCGCGCAGTATAGTTTGCCAGGATAATTAAATAAACTACAGTATGGGGCAAAGGGAAATAGGTATCAGAAAAGTAAGTGTAGAGGAGATGGTGCGGACGATCTTCTGTGCCGCTGTTTGATTTCAGTTGCGAAGGAGGCCAAAAACTGGAATAAGAACGTGTGACACCCGCACCAGGAAAGAAAGAAATAGTTTAAAAAAAGTCTGGTAGATTAAAATGTACTCGAATTCTGACGGCAGGTTTTCCCCCTTCAGGGGATTTTTCCTCAGCCGTACCTTATGGTCTCTTTTCCGCGGCTTTGAAGCAATGGAGGGACCATTTGGGGTGAATACGAGAATTCAAAAGGTTAGATCGTGATAGGATGTAGGTTTTGTGTTGGCTCAAAGGCCTTCAGCCTAGCGAAATTATAGCAAATTATGTAATTTATATATGGAATAATTACCTATTAAATGAAAAGAAGTATGCCACCACTGCAACCCAGATGATACAACAGTCCAGAAGCTACGCAGAGAAGACGCAACTGCAGAGTCGCGCGCTGCCGGGCTAATCGTTGCGGGAGAGCCAGAGAGGGAGTAATCGCCCCCCGCCGCTTCCCCTTATGCCCCAAGAGTTGGCGCCTTCTGGGGTCCAGGCAGGTACTCCGTGCACCACGGTGGTAGTTTCGCTCGAAGAGGTTTTCCGTGGCGAATACTTTATATATTACTAATGGGCCCGGTAATGCTTCGCTATTGCAATGTATTACACAACACACACTATCGGTCACGCGATAGTTAATCATGTTTTACGCTATGCTGTGCAAAAATTCTAATAGATGAAAGACTTCCTAGAAATTATGGGTTTGTTCTATGTCCTATTTTGAACATGGTTGTCAAGTATGCTATTGTTACAACGTTCTCTCTCAAATTCGAGCATGCGTTCTATATGACGCTATCTTGGAGAAATTTGATTTACTTGTTGGAGATTCAAGTATTAATTACGGACGGTATTTTTCTATCGCAGGGGCAGAATACTTCTATATAGTGAATACGCGCTTAATCCTTGACCTATGGCGAATTGCGTAGAATTCAGAGGCGCTTGAGTCGTTATTGACAAATAAATCATTATCAACAATGCCACGACATGTTCTATTTAATACCAACCACTTTTTAAACAATCCCATTATTAATAACAACGAAGTGTGAAAATTTCAGCGAAATCGGTCAAGTAGTTTTTGCGTTTATGTGCGACACATATACGCACATTCCCTTTTACTTTCCCGTATACGTACGTATACACGGAGTGATATACGTAGTATAGGGAAAGTTATGTAATGCTGCGCGAAAAAATGGCCAATTTTCGGCGGAAAAAAATTAATTGCCGGGCCGTGAAAACGAATAAGTGGATAAAACCAGTTACTAAATTAAGAAAAAAAGTCCCCTAACACGTGGTGTAGCCAGAAACCCTGTTTTCTAGGTCCTTGATACCGAAAACCCAATTGAAAGGAAAACGTCCGTCTGTCCGTCCGTCTGTCCGTCTGTCCGTCTGTCCGTCTGTCCGTCTGTCCGTCTGTGAACACCGCTAGCGCCTAAACCATACGTACGATTTCTTCCAAAATGGACATTCCCCGGTCGATCTGATTCTAGTCGAAGCTTTGAAATTTTGAAAAAGATTCTTCGAAATTTAGGGTTACTTTATATGAAGCCCCCCGGACATTTTCAACATTTTCTCAAAAACGGCTCCAAATTTTTTCTTTAAATTTCTTTTATGAATAGAGTAAAATACACTTTTTAACATTACATAGGTCCGATTTTCACGTACAGCTCTGAATTTTCGAAAATTGTGACAGTTTGACTTTTTTTTCGGCGTCTTTCTCCAACTACAAAATTGAAGATAGAGATTTTTTTTCAAATAAAATTTGTTTTGCACATTGAGTTCTTTAATAAAGGTCATGTAAATGTTTTTCAAAATTTTGGTAGTTTTCGTGCAATATTGCGTGCAATATGTGCAATTTTAAAAATTACAAAAACAAGATTTTCTCAAAAACGGCTCCAAATTTTTTCTTTAAACTTTTGGTAGGGATAGTGGTAAATGTACTCTATCAATGACATAAAAGCCATTTTGGTATATCGGTTGGTTTTTTCAAAAATTACAAAAATGTAAATTTTTTTACTTGTCTCTCACGTCATTAATATTTACATTATCGGCGATTTTTTCACATTATTATATTTACGAGTATATATGCTTTAAATAATGTCAAGTAAAGTTTCTCGAAAACACTACCGTTTTTTGTGAAAAGTAGCTCAAATTTCGGCATTTTCAGAAATGCTCAAACGTCATTTTCTCGTAAATGGCTGCAATTTTTTTTCTTGAAAGTTTTGTAACGGATAGTGCTAATTACACTCTTTAATATAGCGTAAAGTTTATATTGAGTTATTTTTTTTGTTTTTTCAAAAATTATATAAATGTAAATTTTTTGAAAGATCTCTCACATCTTTAATATGCACATTATCCGCAATGTGTAAAGATTATTATATTTGTGAGTGTAATTGCTTCAAATAACTTCAAATAAAGTATTTTGAAAACTCAAAAATTTTCTGTGAAAATGAGCTTCAAATTTCGCATTTTTAGTAGTGCTAAAACTCCATTTTCTCTTAAACGGCACATAATTTTTAAAAGAAAATTGCCATTTACGGCTAGGTTTTGTGTTCTTTAATATTCTAAAATTAATATTTCCGTTCTACCAATAGGAAACCGAAAAATTAAGAAAGTGACAAAAAAATGTACTTTTGGCGATGATAGATGGTAGCTGGCAAGAAAGAGTATGTGGCAATTCCGAATAGCTAGCGAAGACCCAAGAAAATAGAAAACTAATACGGGAAAGTTTGTGCCATTCTGTTGCACCACTAGTTATTTACGCAATGGATTGCACGTATGCAATTGCTTGTACGTTTTTCAAGAAACTGAAAATTTTGAATGTCTTAAGTGGAAAAACGTGCTAATGAAAAAAGCTCAATTTCTACGTATTTTTCACATTTGTTAGCAAAACCACTACAAAACGGAAAACTATTGTGAACGTAATTAAAATCGAACGAAAATATCCATTGGATGAACTATTCATAAATGAAATTAAATAAAACTAAGTTACAAATAAAAAACGTAAGTTCATGTAGTGGATGCAGCGCGGTGTGAAGTCCGTTCTGCGAAGCGACTACATACATGCTCAGATCAGGTTTCAGGGGATTGTTTCGCAGGGGCAAATGAAAGGCAATGCACTTGTGCATAAATTAAATTTAATTCTTGAAATATTGATTAGTTTTACAAGTAGTTAGGTAGTAAGCCGGAGGACTAATGAATGTTTGTAATTAAAGGTTTCTTCTTTCTTGAAGTTTACACTTACAGTTTGATGACAGTACAGCAAGCACCAACCCAGGTCAGACGGCTGAGTGTGTGCGTGCCGTCCGTAGAAATGGGCTGCGGATGTTACGGCTGGTAGGCTGGATGTCACCATGGGCGCGTACTCGCGTGCTGGAGCGGCCCGTACTGTTGATCGCGGCCTACTGGCCGCGCCGATTGATTGCCGGAGCCTTGATAGGCAGAGCAAGGACAGCTGACACGTTCGCAGGCTGTCCGACGAGTAGAGTAGTAGTTGTAGCAGCAGTAACAGTAGTTTGACGTAGAGTGACTGCGTAATAGTAGCAGTGAGATTGACTGAAGAGTGATTGCGTAATAGCAGAGTTTTGACGTAGAAGTGTGACTGCGTAGTTTTCACATAGTAGTGAACAGAGCAGTAATTGTAGCAGCAGTATGGTAGTTTGACTTAGAAGTGCCTGCGTAGTAGCAGCAGAGTAGAAATGACTTAGAAGTTTGACATAGCAGTTTCACATAGTAGAAATAACATTGAAGAAAATGACGTTGAAGTGCCTGCGTAGTAGCAGCGAAATTGACCGATAGTTTCACATAGCAGGAATGACATTGAAAAGTGGCGCGTGGGAGCGAAGTTGCCGTATTTATTGAAGCGTATGTTTCCAAAAGCAGAGGAGGTAGAGTCACGTGACAATTGCAGCTAGCCTATGAAGTACAGTGAGACGTAGTGTGCCACAAGAGATGCTCGCTATTCGTTGTTATGTTTTGAAGTGTGTCACGTGACTATGGGCGGCACTGGCTGTGCCCGCGATGGCTGCATCTCATTAGCAAGGTTTGGTATTTTCTCACGGGAACCGCGATGCTGGTTGAGAGAAAGGGGCGGTGAGGCGGGCGCGGTCGCGGTCGCGGGCGCGGACGCGGCTGCCTAGCAGATGCGTTCGTTGTCGGCGAATTCTAACGCCAGTATTGGAGCTGGAGGCACGTAGCGAAATTTGGAATGTTTGTAAACATCTGACCGCCGAAGACTGAGAAAGAGGCAGGTAAACGGCTAATGGCTTAAGGGCTGCGCGCCCAGCGCGCTGGCGGTGGGTAATGACCCTTCCCCGGCTTACAGTTCAATAGGTGGTGCGCGGTGCTTGCGGCAGAGAGGGCTCGACGAGAATTGTTTTGTGGCTTGGACATCTGTGTTTCATTTCTTATGTTTTTGTATACAAGTGTTAGAGCCGTGAGAAACTTTGAAGGTGGGGCAGCCGAAGAATGTTGGTCGCGCGGGGGAAAGACAATTTGAGGCTGCACCCTGCTGGCGAGTTTCCTTGTAATTGTTCGCGAGATTGAACAAAGGTGCCCGCGCGCGATTTCACTGGCAAGTGGAAAATCGCGGAAAGAAAATAACGTTGCGTTGAATAAACTAATTACTAGTTGTTCAATTGAGCAACAATATAGAATTTGATGTGAAGTAATGAGCAGGGGAAGTAGTTATTAATTGCCGCTTTGTAGTTTAATGCTTGTAAATTAATAAGTGATGTGACGATGAAGAACTGAAAGATTGCTGCATTTAGAAATAGCGGAGAATATGCAATGTGAGTGCGGTCTCACCTTTAGTACATAATATTTGTAGTACTTCTAAAATGCGAATTTTGATATCCTGAGTAGAGAGGAAAATTTGATAGATTTGACTGCGGCCTTGTAGATTGATTAATCGAATTGACGAGATGATTCTGAGGTAAAGGTCGAATGAAAGTTGAAGTTAGTTGAGGCACTTTAAATGTGCGTTTGCACCATTTTGTTGGATATGAATTTTGCGAAATATGAATTTGTTCTAACTTCTCGACGGAAGTTGAATACGTAACTTGAGATTTTGTGGATTTGCGAAAGGATTGTGCTTTCGCGTTGCTAGCCGATTTCGGCGGAGTTTTCGTATGTGAAGTCATATGTCCATGTTTGATAGGCTTGCTACTAGTTAGGAAACTGCTCCTCTGTGATTGAAATTTGGGTGACAAAGGAGGCTCGTCATGTAGCTCGGAGCGCACTTCCTTTGCAATTGCAAAATTTGATAAGACTCTAAAGTCGCGATTGCCTGATTGATAAGGGGAATATGAGCCGCTGGCGACCCAACCAAGTTTCGTTTGTGTTAGTGTAGGTCCGTTGTTCTCAATGCGGCGAATACCGCCTTCGTTAATTTCGGCGACGACAGAGGCGCCTAGCAGCAAATCTAGCGGTTTTTCTAGATGAAAATTTGGGTCCGCAAGTTCGCATTCGGCGGGCAAGTGCCAGTTAGTAATGTTCGCTTCGACTGCCGGAAGCGGATGGGAAATGGCGTCTACGACGATGAATTCTTGTGTAGTGCTCCAATTCTTACATCGGGAATTCAATTGTAATTTTGCGATCTTCGAGGCGGAAGATGAGGCGCGACAAACACTTTGAATCGTGATGGAAGACTTTGTGGGATTGATTTCGAGCATTTTCAGAAAGTTTTCAGATATCAAGTTGCAGTTTGAGCCCGAATCGAGAAGACAGGTGGCCGGGCGAAAGTAGCCTCGCGCCGTGACAGCGTTCACTATGGCGGTCGGCAGAATGCAGCCGTGTGAGGCTGGAGTCGAGCAAGCATTTGTGTATACTTCTCGCTGCACGTGTGCAGTGTTTTGGGGCGACGAGGTGTTGTCGTTCCCTTGTTGCTTTGGATTTTGCCATTCGGGGGAATGCGCGTTAAGATTAGAATTTTGTGGCAAATCTGATTGTACGGTACTAGACACGTGGGTCTGGGCAGCTGCCGCGTGATTGATTATGCCGGAAATGTTAGATCGCTGAGGTGCAGAAAATGATTCATGCAGGAAGCTGTGATGTTTGTTTCCGCAATGAAAACATTTTCGGTCACTACATTTGTGGCCGGCTACAAATTTCCGTAAACAGTTGTTGCAGAGTTTGTGGGTTTTAACAAAGTTTCGTTTCGCGTCGGCGCTGAGGGCGCGAAAACTAGCGCATTGATGCAGCATGTGCCTTTCGCGACACTTGAGGCAGTTGTCGGATGGTGGCGGCGTGCGTGCAGGAGCCGGCGCGGAAGCCGAAGACTGAGAAAGAGGCAGGTAAACGGCTAATGGCTTAAGGGCTGCGCGCCCAGCGCGCTGGCGGTGGGTAATGACCTTCCCCGGCTTACAGTTCAATAGGCGGTGCGCGGTGCTTGCGGCAGAGAGGGCTCGACGAGAATTGTTTTGTGGCTTGGACATCTGTGTTTCATTTCTTATGTTTTTGTATACAAGTGTTAGAGCCGTGAGAAACTTTGAAGGTGGGGCAGCCGAAGAATGTTGGTCGCGCGGGGGAAAGACAATTTGAGGCTACACCCTGCTGGCGAGTTTCCTTGTAATTGTTCGCGAGATTGAACAGTTCACTTAAAGTAACGCATCACATCACTTAAAGTAACGTACCACAGTAAAGTTCACTTAAAGTAACGTGCCACATCAAAGTAACACGTAGCACGGAAAGTAATGATAATACGTGGTACCACACAACGAAGATGACACGGAAGGTACAGAGAAACACGTTTCTTCCTCTTGGAATCAGACTGAAAGTGAAAGCGGTACCCAAAAGTACCTGGAAACAACACACATTAAGATGGCGCTGAAGCACGGAACAAACGCGTGCCTCTCCCGAAGCAAGTTACCTACAAAATTTGAACGTGCTAAGCAGGAACGTTGAAAGTGTAAACGAGTAATATAATGGAATTGGGAATGGGAATTGAAAATATGAACTTACTAAGAGGGAAAACGTGGTAACCGGGAACGTGCTAACGAGATTCCACAGTATATGGATTTACAATTAGGCGGGAAATTCATATTACAGCTCATCGCAGCCCTAAAGTGTTTCTATCAAGACGGGAAATTAATCTGCTTTAATTTTCCATGGCGGAAGATGTTCTAACATTTGACGACTTGGATAAATGCACTGTGATTAAATTGTATTGGACCGTTTTTGATTGCAGGTATTTTACCAGTGAACTTTTAAATCTTGCTTAGGCGTACTCTATACTGATACCATTTAAATAATGCAGTACGTTTGGTGTGATTTCGAAACCAGATGGAGTACCGAAACTCGTGCAGTTTTAAGAAATATGTATGTTGATAAAATCATCTTAGTACTGCAAAACCTTACTTCAGGTGAATCAAGAACAACAGATACTCGGAGTGATAGAGAACAGCTTAGCAAGCGTGTTTTGATATTAGAGTTTTGTCGTTGATAAGATTTTGAGATCTAATACTCAGCAAAATTGACTCCAGCAGGGGCTGCAACATATTGAAATTAATTTCTATATGGCCGACCTTGATTTTAATTCTCTGTGTATTTTTTTTAGAGATAACAAGATGGTTTTGTAAATACGTAGACTGAAGGTGTCAAAGTTTGCCAGAATTGTGATGCCGAAAAGGAGAAAAATCGCCCCCCAAAAAGAAGGAAACGTCTAAAGAACAATGCATAGTTGGGAAGATGAAATTAAGCCAAGATACATAAGTTTGTCTGCAGGGTGAAGTTACTGAAAGATTTGAACGACTGATAGATATGGATAGCAAGTTTGGTTTTCTACAGAGGATGTCGTTTTGAGGTTGTCTACATTTGCTTAACAGGAACCCCATATTAAGTTAGCAATTACTGACTCAGTTGAAGGCCCCTATCAATCTGATCATACACCAGTAAGCGCGGCTAGCGGATCTGGTTCCCGCTGCTCATTGAGATGCTAAACTGTACCTGCTTAAGAAAGTAGATGTAGACAACCAAAAATAAATGTGTAACCATTTGGTAGATGTTTATTTCAGGGCTGTGGATCGGGATCAGTTTTATGAGGAAATAAATGATTGAAAGAAGAAATAATGCTTTCAACTCGCGGAAACAAGAAAATTTATCGTCCTGACAAAATTTAGGGATTTATAATCCGGTACACAGAAATGACAGCTCTCTTCCGAGTCATAGATATGAATGGTTATTTAAATAAAGCTGACCATAGCTAGTGTGAAGCTGTGAGTCATTGCTAGTAGCGAGAGATCGTTCAATCTTCTTCGCAGATAAATGGCAAAGTTATTTCCATTGATCGAAAAAGATGGTATCTTTCTCAGATTTATCAATTTCTCCGGGATCCAATAAGTAATTAATCTTTGCGTGATACATACATCATTTTTCACATGAAATCCAACTGGTCCACTAATCTCGTACTGGTCCACTAATCTCGTAGTTCCCATGAGTTTGGTCACTCGCGATACCCTTGAAATGCAATCTATAAGGAACCCATATGATAATTTTAAAAAACATCTTTCAAATACTTAAGAAGCTAATAAAATAATTTAAAGAATACAAGTACAGAATTTGGTCTGTAAATGGGAAATCACTTTCTTATTCAAAGTATATTTAATATCATTTTGACTGTCGTATACACAAACAATTTACAGAAAATATACACAATCATTATTTACTAGATAATTGTGATACACAGTGACAAGATGTTTTAGGATGTCGTTTTAGTGGAAATAACATTGAACACTTCATGCTTTGTAAGTACACAAAGTGGAATCTTAAATTTAAGATTATGGTACTTTAATATCATTAAAAAAATTCACTACAAACTAATAACAAACACACAGGCTTTGGAGAATCACACACTGAAAATACATATTTACTATTTCATTGTTTCCACGTTCCTTGTTCTAATAAAAAAATGAAGTGTTTAAACAAATACCAAAAGACTAAATGAATTTTCATACACAGAGTAATTTGAGTAATTATTAACACATACTCGTTACCAAACTAAACAGAAAACTAAGGGATCGTTGAAGTACAACGATTGTACACGTTTACATCCCCAACAGTTCTGCTTGAATATTATTATTTGGTGAATTCGGCACTTAATGAATGACATCATTTTCTGAAGATGATCGATGGATCATTATAGAAAATATCTCACAGTGCTCCTATAAGTACTTGTCGTGGTCAGGTAACAGTTACTTTGGGCTATAATGTTGATTGTCCATTTTAATATTGTTATGTCGCGCTAGTCACGGCGCACATAAATTTGGAGGTGGCGCGCTAGCGTGAAGGCAGCGCGCCCTGACGGGAGCCGGCGGCGGCAGCAATCAGCTACAGCCACGGTTCGGCGGGCTCGAGCCATGGAGCGAGTCTCGCCGCCGGACGCCGGCCCTTTAAAGGGAGCCGGCCGACGTCCCGGAAGGCAGTTGGAATCTGCCCGGCATCGAGTGTACGTCGCATTGGAGACAGCACAGTCGACTACGCAACGCCCCCGAACCTCTCTCTCGCAGTATTACTTCGGACTTCGGCAACACCCTCGGCACGTCACCTGGACTTTGCAACGACCTACGCTCTTCTCGGTACATCTCCTGGACATTGAAGATTTGGCTACGACCTGGTTACTCTACCAATCGCTGGAACATTGTTGGTACCGAGAAAACGCTACTTTGTTAATAAACTTATTTTAACTGGATCTACTGGTTCTTTTCGGACACAACAAATATACAGTTTTAGATTAGAGAGGAGGACGACAGGTCCGAATACAGTTGCAGGCATCCTGTGATCCACCTGCCCCAGTGTATCAGGGCCAAATCGACGTTACAATGTAACCCAACGTAGATCTCTTTAGTCGTATGATGCAATACAATGGATACGGTTCACAGCCAAATTGTAATCTTTCCGGCTCGTCGCAAGTCGAAGTTGTCCAGACAGAAGGCTACCAGGTGCGACCAGATAGAAAGTTGCTTAGTGTAACCAAATTTCCGGAACGGTGTCATGAAATAAAGCAAGCCAGCAGATACGAGATCTCGCTGCTTAATTCGATAATCGATTTGTTATGTTAGAATGGGTGAAAAATATATTATTTTGAAAATTTCTACTTTGTTCAGATGTGCCAATTTCTATTTCAAACGAAGGAGAATCATCAGATTCAATGACTGATTCTGTAAGTTAGAATTCATGAAAAATATATTATTTTTGACAAACGATAACCGATTTAATTGCACCCATCCCTACGTACTTCAAACAAGTCAAATCATATAAATGAGTCTCCCAACCTCGATTAAATAACAATCAATGTTTATCTTACAATTCATGGCAATCTATGTGCCCTTCGCTACTAAAAAACACGACAATCTACCAGAAACGGAATCTTGGAGCTCGATTCAAGAATTCATTGTGTTAGAATTTATGAAAATTATTTTTCTGAAGGAATACCCCCATTGCTGATCCAGTTGAAGGCCCCCATCAAACTTATCATACACCAGTAAGCGCGGCTGGTTCCGACGCTCATTGACATGGAAAACTGGCGCTGCATCTCCTTGCTTCACTGTTCCCACTATTTGTGAGTGTGTACGTATATATATGCTGTGTGTGTGTGTGTGTGTGAGAGAGAGAGAGAGAGTTATTTGATCATAAGCTGGACTCGGTGGCGTAACGTGTAGGGCGCCGAGGCCTGCACAGGACGGGCGGCGCGACGCAGGGCGAGCGTCGGCTGCGAGCAGGCTGTTGAGGAGGGTTAGGCGGCGTTGAGTGGGTAGGGGCGCGACGGGGAAGAGGGGAGTGGTGGTGGGGAAGGAGGTGGGGCCGGGGCTAGCTGCGGAAGAGAGAAGCTGGACACCAGACGCAATCCGACGCGTGGCCCCAAGCCAAACACGCTAATGTTCGGGTTCCTTCAGAGTCTGCACTTCTTGCGGGCGGCTCGGTAAGAAGAAAGAAGATGGAAGTTCCCAAAAGACCGAGACAGATTTAGTATATACAGTTTTATTCAAATTATGTAAATTCCGTTAAAAGTCAAGAGAATTTAAGAAAGCATACGTCTGTCGAGCGTCTTGACGGGTTGATAGCGGCGAAAGCTAGGGAATCAGCCTTGCGACTCAGCCGGCGCTCCGGCTCTTTGCACAGTTAGAACATATAAATATTCACTTGATGTGTTACTGGTCTCTTCAGAATGTTGATGTGACATCGATGTCAATTTATTTCGTAGAAACATGTTTTAAACATCGATTTATTAAAGTTGATGTTTTTTACATCGATGCTTTGTGTTCGATGTTTTTACGTTTTCGAAGTTTTCTTAGTAAATGGAAAAGTTCTATAACCACAATTTTGTAAAATTAAAAATATGAAGTAACTGATAATACCATTGTCAGTTCATATGTTTGAACGAAGCGACCGCTATTTGAACTACCTTCTCGGAGCAGATTATCTCTCGCCTGAGGGATGACCCCGATGTCCTAGTATTTCCTACGTCTTCCCTCGCATTTTGCTTGCCAAGAGGCGGTCAACGTGTTTGTTGTAGGCTTAGGGCCCCCCCGGTTCTTTCCGTACTCTTCTCGGCGAATCGAGGAGTTTCTGGCTCCTTGGGACGACCCTGACCGCTCAAATTCGCAAGCTTTTTTGTTAACTAAATTTCTTATTATTTTTACTTTATTTTGTCATTTACATCTTAATTATAAATTACTAAACACAGCAAGTGTCGAATTCAATTCTCCCTCGCGCGAACACTAACGTTACAGGTTAACAAACCGGTTTTAAAAACATCGATGTTTAAAAACATATTCGGTTTTAGGGTGATTGTAATCAACATCGTTGTTTTAATTTTAAACATTGATATTGCAATTTTGAGCATCGATGTTTTAAAATATTTGGATTGCACACGAGCGTCGGCCAACATCCTTGTTTTAATGGACGTCGGTACTCCGAACACAAGAGCATTGCGTTCATAGACGTTTGACTTCATCTGCCGCTGAAAGTAAACAAAATGGACGCTGTGGAGGCTGTCGCATTTATTGTCTTAAAAATTGCTAACCAGAGCAAACAAATGGTGGTACCATCCTACAAACAGCCAGGGACACCTGCAAAGAGGATTGAACACGTTGGTTGTTTCGCAACGTCCTATGGTCTTTAGGTGACATCCGTTGCCTCGAATGGGCGTCGCGCAGCGTGCTCGTGTGCCATGCTCCATTTGTATCTGTAATCTTTGTGTCGGA
Organism: Acheta domesticus; assembly: GCA_031308135.1. NCBI lineage: Eukaryota > Metazoa > Arthropoda > Insecta > Orthoptera > Gryllidae > Acheta > Acheta domesticus. Next base: position 83,750,435 of record JAHLJT010000631.1, on the reverse strand, counting down.
GGCATTTTATGGTCCGTTAAAGTGCGCCCGACCTTACAGTCCGGATGCTGTCCGCTGCAGCGTGGAGCAGACCGCATCGGCGCAGAGCGGCGGGGCCGGCGCGGCGCGATGGAAGAAGCGCAACAGGCGTAAGCCCGGTGCCAAGCCGGATTCGCGAACCAAACCCGCCAGGGTATGGGCAAATTTAGAGCCTGAACCTTGGAGACCTTGGACTGGGACCCAGCACAGGGCCGCAGGTCGAGCGTGTGCTAGGTTAAGCGCACCCCTTACGGCCCCGTGGCCATGTGCCAGGCGCTGTTCTCAGGCGGCGGGGCCAGCGGCGCGCAGGATGATGTGCGTTGGCAGCCGGAAGCCCGGTTCCGAGCCCGGCTCGAGAACCGGACTCGCCGGTGTATGGGCACAATTAGAGTCCGGGCGCCGTCACTAAGCGTGGCTCGGCGCGACGCCGAAGATCGCCCTTTAGGTTCCCGTGGCCATGTGCCAGGCGCTGTCCTCGGGGGGTTGGGGTCGGCGGCACGCAGGTAGCGCAAGCCCGGTGCCGAACCGGGCTCGCGAACCCGGCTCGCCGGTGTATGGTTAGAGTCCGGGCGCCGTCGCTAAGCGCGGCTCGGCGCGAGGGGCTTTAGGGCCCCGCGGCCATGTGCCAGGCGCTCTCCTCGGGCGGGGCGGTGCGCAGCAGCCCCCAGCGGCGCAGGGCGGCGGGCCGGCGGCGCGCAGGGAGAAGCGCGGCAGCAGGCGCTCGCCGGCGCCCAGCGCGCGCTCCCCGGCCAGCGCCAGCAGCGCGCCGCACGCGCCCAGCGCCAGCGCCGCCAGGATGGGCGCCGTGTCGCCCAGGTCCACGGGCGGGAACTCGCCCTGCGACGCGTCCTCCGCGCTGCGGAACGACGACGGCCGCGCGTCGTCCAGCAGCTTCTTCATGGTGCCGCAGCGCTGCATGCGCACCAGGCTGCGCAACACGCACAGAGAAGGCATCCGATAGTGGCATAAGATTTTCAGAGAAACGTAGCACTAAAAATATCGAAATCGAAAAATTAGAAATAGAATGTTATGTCTTAGTCTAATGTAAGATTTCTATCGCTGCTTGGCTGTCCGGGAGACGCCGCGTTCTAGACAGAGGTGTCAAGACACCTATGCCTAGGACTTGGCGTCTCCCGGACAGCGAAGTAGCTATTTACTACGGCTGCGGAAGCCTACGCTCTCAAGATTTATATCGCTTATGAAATAATCCGTGTAGTGATATCAACGACACTATGTAATAATGGATTAATACAATATGTTTAATGTGAATGATTGGCAAAAGCCGGAAAAGTACCTTCAACAACGGGCTACGGAGCGCGCGCGATTCTTGTGTGACCCTAACCAAATCTGTTTCCACTTCCACACGTCGATCCTGGTTATGTGCTGAACCCCGTTCATCTTCCATTCTCCATTGAGTAGAGAGACTCCGTCAATTTTGACAGAACGCAGATGGTGGCCAAGGCACAAATTTGCCTCAAGCGCAATTAGAATTATGTAAAGAATTAGTTTATTAGTGTTTAAAATGACCATGTTTTGATGCTACGTGCAACCAGCCGCTTGTAAAACACACTTTGCAGAGAGGTTTATCGTGAAGTGGAAGCTCTGTGCAGCACAGTATTTGTCGACATTACGTAAAGATTATGGGAATGAATATAAAAAACTCGAATTCAAAGTTTGCGAATGTGTTGCAGGACAAGGAACACTGCGGAGCCAATAATGCTTTATATGCACAATGTGCATAAATAATTTATTTTAATTAATAGATATATGTATTCCCGGCTTAATTACAAGAAATTTCAAAAAAGCACAATGAAATGGAATGCTGTGTAGTAGGAAATGTGTCTCCAACGAAGCAAAAGTGGTCATTTGGTATCAAATAGAAACCTGTTGTTTTTTTGTATTGAAATTTTTTCAATGAGTATACATCCGCCATGTACTCCAAATTAATACATTATCTATATTACTGATTTCTAATTCACGCTAAATTCATCCAGAAACTCGAGAAAACCCAAAAACAATGAAACACTTAATTTTGACTGAAAGTGCAAACATTTGGTTGCGTTATTCCGCTTATCCTCATAGTGTGCATACCTACTGAATTCTCATATTCCGTGCGTCACTGCCTCCAACAGCTGAGGAGCGAAGGAAGAGGACGTCCGCCATTAAATGTATGCCCTCTATGTGTTGTGTTAGGGGTCAGCAACTGTTTTGATGTTCTTAAAGCATTTATTAAAGAGGTTGTACTGTGTATTCGTACGTACCATACTATGTTACTGTAGTATTCCATAAAACTGTTTTTTGATAAAATACTTTTTAGTGTTATACGAGAGTTATATTTATTCTTGAACATTTCTGCTGCTGCAAAGCACTGGTATATTTAGCAACATTTCATAATCTACAATACATAGATCCAGTACATATTTTTGCACTCTCTCCCGTGCTGCTACCAAATAATTTTCCAGCTTGAGGCACATGCAAGTAAGTATGATGGTATATTGCAGGGTATAGCCGTGCGCATTGTTAATTGTACTGGAAATTAGGTTTCTTTTTCGAATACGACGTCTATTCTGTGAAGTAATCCATTTTCAATCCATTTTCCGTAGAGATTTTCTAATGATTGCCAGGTGTTGTGGTAAAACGGCTTTCCAGATGGACACTCACGTTATTAGTGATGGTCTGGATTGAAAATGAGGGTATTGCATTTTCATCAACTCATCAAGATAGAACATTCAAGTATTGCTTCTTACGGACACTGACACTGCGCTGTAGAATAATGAATTGCGATGAATAACTAGTAGGCACGAGAGCGTATCTACGAACCAATCTTATTGATTCACAACAAATTAAGCGCGTGTTATTCATCAAAATCGAGCAAAAACTAACCCTAAAGAACACAACTCCACCCAACTATACTTCGGTTTTCTTTCTTGGCGCACGGGGGGTGTCATCAAATGGCAATATCTCACGGTATTTCTCTGTTGTGCCGCCAAGAGTCGCATGAACGCCAAGACTGCTCGATAAAGTCGCGATCATGCGACTCCTAGCGACAACAACCGAGAACGAGCGAATACAGTGAGATATTCCAATTTATTGACACCCCCCCGTGCGCCAAGAAAGAAAAACCGAAGTATAGCGACCGTTCTATTTCAACCGCAGCAAGTGAAGCACATTGTCGCGTGCGGTGTCCGAGCAACGTCTGCACCGGCCCAAGCCCCTCCACCGACACGGGCCCCTCGGCGTGCGCAATGTGATCGTCAGGCGCGGGACGCATGACGCGGGACGTGTGACGTGGGTGGCGTGAGGTGAAATGGGGCGAGATGGAGCCGCGCCGCGAGCGCTGGCTCTCGGTGCACGACGTGTGCGGCGGCGCTGCAGCAGGTGGCGGCGCGGCGCGGCGCGTGCGAGGCCGTGGAGGTGCTGCACGCGCTGTGCGAGCTCTTCCCGGCCTTCTCCTCCGAGGGCGCGCTGCTCGACGACGTGCAGCGAGGGCTCGAGGAGGGCGTCGGCCTCGGCTCGTCGCCATGGGTACAACTCCCCTCCCCCGGTTGATCTCGATGATTAGTGATTCCGGGCGCGTCAACTACTTAGGTCATTAGTCCCCGTAGTGTATCGCGTGGTGATATCCCGGGAGGTGGTGGTGTTCCTCCCCTCGGAATGTGAAATACAGCGACGACCTAAACGTCCTACTTACCTCTCCCGGTGTTTACTCTCTAGTTATCTTCGTCAATAGGGTACCATCCCAGCCCAGACAAGCTCTAAGCTCCCATCTATAGTAGTGAGATGCACGTAGGTGTGCGTTGTAAGTAAAGAATGAGAATAGGAAAAGGAAGGGGAAAGAAAGATTAGTTGCGTGTCTTGCGTGGCCTTTTTGTTATTGGTACTGATCCCGGCATTCGCCTGATGTTGATCAAAGAAACCACAGAAAACTACCGATCAGACCAGCCGGCCGCAGAATTCTCCTCCAGACGCCAGACAGACGCTTAATGTGGAAAATTCGCTACGAAGGGACTCGAATCCTAAGACTTCCCGGTCAGACACACTTCTGTGGCATCAGCTGTTGACTTAATCTATCTTAACTGATAGTTAACCGTAGGAGACCTTGACAGCATTGAGTTAGTTTATCAGTTAACTAAAGAAACTCAGTGTCCCTAAAATTGTTTATTCGTAAACGATCCACAGTGAAGTGGTCAGGGTGCCTCTGGCTACATCAGGATTTAAATCTGGATGGTCCTCGTAGAATCTGTAGTAGACTGATCGGCTTCGAGGCATGTTTCTCTGAGTTCTCCCTCTCACTCCATCCATCATTTAAATCATGTCATCTGTAGGTGACGGATTTTCGGCCTAAATTAGATAGCTGAACCTCATTCAACTACTATAAGAAGTATTCTTGCCGCCGGCTGCACTGATCGGCAATTTTCCGTGGTTTCCCCGAAAGATACTAGGCGAATGCTGGAGAAGTACCCAAGGGGCAGGATTGAAGGCGATCTTTCTTTCCTCTGTCTTGATCTATCTTCTCCCCTGACCAATCCACACTTATACTTTCATGTACCACATTATCACACATCCCGGAAGACCAGAGATTAGCTTGCAGCTTCTCCTGACTGGGGCGGTGCCCCTCTGGGGGAGATTCCTGGAATGGTAAAATCCCTGCAACAGTCATGCAGGTCTGCGTCATATCTCAGTTTCTGTCGGGGTGGAACATCGATATTTCCAAGGTTATTCGAGTAACATTCATTACACTGACGATACTAATGACCATAGTATTTGATGCGCCCGGAGACATCAATCAATATTCCTATCGATCCTAAGACCTTGATGTGTCAGTAATTACGTAAGCAACTGTTCAATTGTATCAGCTAGTTCGGTGTTGTCAAGATCGATGCCACGAGCGGAAGTCCATGGCACGAGTGCCTCGACGAAATCGCCCCTCGACACAGTTTATTACTCCGCCACCAGAGACAACGCCATCCCTATTATAAAACGGCGAGGTTACTAATAGTTGCTTTCCCCGACGCTAGTTGCGCAGAGAAGCTCGTGGCATAGCTACTGTGCCACGACGCTTTCCACTGCCACCAGTAGGAGACCTTGACAGCATTGAGCTAGTTTATCAGTAAGGCAGTTATTGATGCGGTGCTGTGCTTGGCAGGTGGGGAACAGGTACCGGCCCGCGACCTTCCCCGGAGTGCCTGGGACGCCCGAGCGCGGCTTCGGCGGCGGGCGAGGCTTCGTCCAACACTCGCTGCTGCCTCAGCCGGAGGGCTGACTCCAACACCACCGCCGTTACCAACGCCGCCAATAGAACACCTTTATCCAACGTCACGGTGCACGCAAGTGCCGTCAAGCCCGAAACCGATATCACTCAATATTCTTGTCTCTAAAAATTATTTAAAAAATAGGCAGCAAAACTGATTCACAGCAAAAAATAAGCACTCTTCAGTAATAATTACATCAATGTACGAAAGAGTTTTGGTATGAGGGCCTTGGTACCAAAAACTCATTAACTATGTAAATGAATACTTCTATAATGTAACTAAAATGCAACGATGTAGAAAGTAACTAATACGAATGTACAGAATAATACGAATACGAATGTACTTGAAACTATTATGAGAAAAAAACAGTAAAAAGGTTTTGAAAGCAATAATTTTCTTTCAATAACTAAAGAACATTTGTTCCAACTGCGCAGCCAAAAATTTGAATTCTGTAGAAATTACAGTGAGAAACTGCCAGAGAGGAAAAGACATGTAGGAAAAATTACCAAAAAAACACCGTTAGTTAATACTTCAATGAAATCTTGAAATTTTTAATGGGATATTTAATTGGCAATGTCGTCCAATTTTTCATAACCACCTGTACTTGATTGGGGTTCGCCGTCGATGGCTATCGCTGCTGACATCACAACGACAGTCGAAGAGCTGATGGAGTGGTCACATGAGTGGTGCAATGTATTTGACGATGGAAATAAGTTTCTTAATGAGACTTGATGGATGATTTTATTGATCCAACCGATGGCAACCGATGATTGTCCTTTTATAACTCACAGTGAATCAAGTAGCAGAGTACGGAATTAAGCATCAATTTCTCAAGTACCGTAGTAAAGAGAGAAAAGACAACTTGGGACAAAAGTACCCAAATCATTTTTAACGTTATCTAATCGACTATCGACAAGAACACTGCAAAATGTCAAGGGTGTACCAATGCCATTCTAAACCCGGAGAATACCAATGAGCTGTTGACACATAATCACGTGGTTATTTCCAAGTCAAATCAATATCATTATTGAAAGATGAAAATTAAATTATAATCACATAATATTAATACACCTAGCATATAACATATGTGGATTACCAAAGTACAATAATGAAAAATGTAAGGACAGATGTATCACAAAAAATTGAACTGCAGGGATTTGTATGGTTCACCATTTAAGGTCCAAAAAATAAACTCCATTTTTTCAATATTTATTGAATTGGTTGAAATTAAATTCCATTATTTGACGTGTTTATTAGATGAATGGAGAAGTATTTATTAGAAGTGAATACTAGACTCTTCAACCGAACTCTTTACAGATGATCAAATTGTCAAAAAATTTAGAAACGCATTTAATTTTCGGTACGTAAGTGTAAACGAATGACAGACATTACCATACCTTGTTCATTAAACTAGTATTCGGATTATAACTATTCAAATAAGTGACTTTTGTATATTTGTAAGAAACATTGGACTACCGCACCTTCTAAGATACTGTAAAAAGAACATTCTTAGGAACAGGATCGTGTTACTGCCATGTTAAGAAGAGATGCAGCAGGAACAGAACATATTTCAAACGGCTAATATAAAATCTAAATAAAATTGTGTCATTATTTTTTAACCTAAAAGTTTCTCTCCACGGAACCTTCTTGATATGAACTGTCCGACGCGTTTGAAAGGCACACCACCAGAACATTGGAGCACTCCAACTATAGTGGCGAAGCAAGCACTATTGCCCGAGCAGAGAGAGGAAGTGAGAGAAAGAGAGCACAGGGGAGAAGACTGAGAGAGAGAGAGAGTGAGTGAGAGAGTAGGAGGGAGGAGACAGAGAGTGAGAGTAAGAAATAGTAGAGTAAAAATGGAGAGATTCAAGCGATCCTTTTGTAATTCGATGTGTAGTATGTTATTTATCAAACCATCATCATTGTAATATTTCAAAATAAATTGTTTTTGGTTATTTTATGCAGAACCCCAAATTTTCTTCTACACAGCACATACGTTACCATCAAAACTCAAAATTACTTAAACCTAGTGAAAACTAGGTTTAGAAAACCGTTTCGACCTACTTGTCAGAATTATTGAAGTGAGAGAGGGAAAACAAAGTAATTTTGATTGAGCTCAATCAGTTCAAAAAGTTTTAACAGGATCGTTTTCCCTTGAAAATTTGGATAATTCTATTTCTGATCAGTAAACATTCGTTTTTTTAGACACTTGTGGACTAGTTTTAACCGATTTCATGTTTCGGCGATGATATATAAGTTACGGCTAATAACAGAAATATAGCTAATAGTAGTAGTGCTGGTTAAACCGTACATCAGACAGACGTCGGTAGATAAGTATGAATGACCGATAAGCACTTCATTTCGAACTTAAACCGGCAAATGTTGGTGTCAGACACAAGGACACTGATAAAGTTAAGATTGTCTGAGGGTCAGGTCTCTTGTGTGATCGCAAGAAGTATCTTGGCATAAAATGTTTTGAAAATTTATGCGTTGAAAAACCCAAGATTGTAGTCATGTAAATCTTGAAGGTCAAAGTCTCGTCGCCTCAACTCAGAATTACGTGGCACAGTGTCAACTTTGAACAATGAAGTTGTATTAAATGGTATCCCGTAAAAAGAAATTTACCAATTACATAGAGGAATCGAAATTTCACATCTGGTCACTCTCTAGCATTACAAACCTCAGCACTAGAGGTCTGATCGCTAGCCACGTCTTATTGCCGAATGCCAACTTCATTCGGCTTAAATTAGACCAGTTGTATATCAAAAACGTTCTTTTTTGTTTGTTTTTTTCACCAATTTTGGATAATGTTAACATTAACCGGCTAATTCTGGAATTAGTTACATTCTCACTTAACATAAACAGGTTCTTGCCTCAGAACAAATGTTACAAATTTCCTACCACACGTTTATTGATAAAAAGTGATAAGCCCTAGAAGTTTGTAACATTTATTCTGACACGTAACACTCACCGTGCTGGATACTCGGATTATCATGGAATTTTACCAGCTTGTTCAGCACCTTTCAAAACCCTTACATACCAATTTTTACTTGCTATGAAGCATTGCAAGTAGTGTTTTTTCGACAATTAGTCTTGAGATCTTTCCTGACCTTACAACCTGTGGGAAGGGCGGAAATCACTCGCTGATGGTGGCGGCGCGGTGTGTGAGTAACGGCCGCAGAACCAGCGGCGAGCCAGTGATTTCCGTCATTTCACGGGCGGTAAGGTCATGAAAGATCTCAATACTAATTGTCGCAAAACACTTCTCGTTACACTTCATAGCACGTAAAAATTTGTATGTATAGGTTTCGAAAGTTGCAGAACAAGCTGATAAACTTTCATGTCAATCCGAGTATCCAGCACGGTGAGTGTTGCGTGTGAGATATTGCGTCCACTTTCCAAGACTCCACTACGCTAATAACCAGAGAACGCAGTGCTGCAAGGGCCTTCTCACTTGTGGTCGAGGAGCCCGCGGTAGGGCCAGCCGCGCCGCGCGGGGAACGCCTCCACGGCCGCCATGGAGAAGCCGGGCAGCGGCGCCAGGTCGCACGGCAGCATCTGGTTGAGGCGCGCCGTGGCGTCGCTGTTGTACATGAGCGCGAACTTCTCGTTGCACAGGCGCTCCGCCGCCTCGGGCAGCGTCGACGGGCCACGCGTCGCGCAGCGGCCCCGCCGGCGCCACGTCGCGCAGCAGCTGCATCTCCGGGTCCGTCGACACCTGGCGGCACCGTCGACAGATAGCTTTCATTGTTGTTTTGTTTTGTTTGTAACGTATTCATCATTTGTCAATTGGTTTATTGAAGCCGGACAAGAAATTAAAAAGTTCGATACATTATACAAAGAGCGATTTTGCAATGTTCCGAGGTCACTCCAAAAGTAATGCACATGAATTTTAAAAAAATCATTTTCTTTTCTACGTCTTTGCTTTTTATGGTTTTCGATAATTCTTCTCGCTTTAATTCAAATTTAGTTCAACCTGTTTCCTCTAGTATTGCTCTCGTAGCACTCGTTTAAGATGACTGCTGCACTATTATGTTCGTCGGAAGCAACGTGCTGTGAGAACGACACCGTGACAAACATTCATAAGAGGTTAAAAAAAGTGTATGGATATGATACTGTTAATAACAGTACAGTTGGTCCGGTGAGATTCAAGATTATTTGGTGAATTAGGGCAAGCGAATATTCAGGATCTCCCGAGCAGAGATAGACCGCGCTCATTCACATTTTTCTGAGAATGTGCAGCTCATTCACAACATCGTTTTGGCTGAAAGAATTGACAGTGAAAGTTGGGATAGGAAAAGCGAGTATGGTCAGAATATTGAAAGAACTACAATTGAAAAGGGTTTTTGTCAGGTGATTTCGAGGAGATGAATGCGTCCATTGTGAAGGTTGCTTAACAGTGGCTCAGACGTGCTGGCCCAAGCTTCTACCGTGTGGGTATACACGCTCTTCTTCAAAGGCGTCGCAAGGCAGTAGAAATAGAAGGAGATTATGTGGAGAAGTGACATTTTGTTCCTCAGGAATAGATCAACGGACTGTAAAAATAGCAAAGGTATGGAAAATAAATTGTATGTTTAAAAAATTGTTGTGCATTACTTTTGGAGTGACCCTCGTATAAGTAGAAGTACATACAGTACAAAACAAGATTTTTCTTGTTTGTTTACATACATACTCGTGTTTCTAATACATTGTTTTAAACATTTTTCAGTTTATAATATCTGCTGTATATCAAGATATTGTGAAAGTTGAAACTAATTCGTCATAAATTTGGCATATAGTAAAAATGTAACGTAGTATTACAAGTAGCAAATAAAATAATTTAATACTCTTCGAGGCATACACTAGTTATAAGTATAGAATATAATTCATGTTTACAATTCATATCGTTCCTTGTGTATTAAGTTTCCCAATCGTTCGATTTTATGAAAAATGGAATCAATTATTCTGTGTCGTCATGACAGAATGGACATTTAGGAGGTTAATGAGCATGAAACTCACCTCCCAGAATTTACGGAATATAACAAAATTATTATCGGTACTACCATATGTTTCATTACCAACGAAAGTAAAGAACGTCTGTAATGCGTATCCATGTAATAAAATGTTAAGGTAAAAGGATAAAAAGTAAAATGTCTCGGAAACAAATTCCACACTATGACTCGTAGGTGTAAGAAAAGTCAACTAATAAATTTCGTTATATTGTGTTGAAACGTTGAGATTTACACAGAAAATGACTAACTCATTGTTAATATATTAGAAATAAAGAGATTTATTTTAAGCTAATATGTCGTGACAAATATAATTTCTGATTTCCTGAATCCATTTAAGACTCAAAGAAAATTTCCTCTAACCAAAGTTTTCTACTTGGAATATCGAGTCTTTTTCTTCAAAACGTAATTGAATTTTAATCGCTTTCTGCTAAATTGGTTCGTGCCAAAACCGTTACAACTCAACCAAGAACACGTGCATGTCTAATAATAGTTAAGCATTCAGTTAATTAATACTGCTGTTCAAAGTAAAAATAGACATTATTGAGCACTTTTTATATTAGTTGCGTGGAGATAAGAACGTTAGAGAATAAATTTACTTCTCTGCCAAAATAGGTAAACTGTAAATGCAGAATATTTACTTCATTTAAAGAGCTTTACCTGTGTTCACAACTTACGAAATCCCATTGAAGAATATCCTTAGCCTCTGAAGAATATTTCAAAAACGTGTCTTGATTTTCTTAACCAAAAATAAATTATAAAATAAATATAATAAATAATATAATAAATTATAATAAATTAATATTTAATAAACAAATATAATAAATTATATTTGAAAGAAGTTCAACAACGACCTTTGAGGAATCCAGCTTATGCTCAGAAAATATTTCAAGTGAAAATCCTTGACTAATAAAAAAATCGTACACTACAATCTTGGTGTCTTGAATGCAAATCGAAAAATAAAATTAAATTACCAAATGTTACTGTGTACTAGGTAACATTTTGGTTTAGGAAATTGGAGACTTAGAGAAGTAAGATTTTTTTATTGATCGTAATAATTTAAAAAATTACTTCATCCAGAAGTTGGTCGCTGGTCCATATTATCAGCAATTGTCTTCATATTTTCATTCTGAGACTGAATTTTATTCGTATTCAGAAGTAGATGATGGGCTAAAGCGGTAGTATTTATTTCATGCCATAACTCATATTAAGTTTTAAAAAAGATAAAATGTCTAATACTATAAAAAACCTCGAAACAAAAAGTCTAAATGAAAAACTTCAAAGTCCTTACCAAAATAATAGGCACTATATTTTGTAAATTAGTATGAAGGACTGAAAAAATAATCGGCACAGCTGGACCACTGGAGATATTGCTCAGGTGGGATATCAGTTCTCGAGTATACATTTAAAACTGAAGTAGTAATCAGAAAAAAATTAAATTGTTCGTTGGTTTGAACCACAAAAATTCCAGTATTCAGAAAACATGAAAACTGCCTGGCAACAACACAGAAAATTTCGAAAATGGGTGATGACGCTCTCAATGTGGTATTTGCTGTGTCCGCGGTGAGCGAAATTTAGCCACTACTAAGGAATAAGCAGGAGTAACTCACGTTCAAGGGCACACGGGCGTGTATTTTGCAGCGAGTTATTTTAAAAAAGGAGCTAAAATTGGGAGATAATATGTTTAACATTACAAAAACGTCGAATCAAAAGTTCAAATGGAAAATCTTAAGTCACTATATAACTAGAGGCGTGATTTTTAATGAGCATTAACAAGTTAACTGCTATGAGGTATGCATGTGTACCACGGCTTCTTTGCCTTGAGTGCTATGAGGTACATATCTGTACCTCGCACAGACCACCAAAAAATCTTCTGTGGTACTCATTGATACCTCATGTATGGAAGTTTAACACACTGAATATACATAGTGGATATGAAGGAAACTATCGGTATGGTTAGCATTCAAAAATTCTCATTTGTTCCATAAATACATTGATTTACATTAAAACTGACTTTAAGAATAGTTCTTATTTTTTATCGGAAAATTAATTTGAATCTTTTACACGTTTCTAAACACTTTATATAAGATACAAAACTTGAGTTTTGAAATTAATTTGTGGCAACACTATCGTGTTATCTCTGATCATATTATTGTTAACCGTGCCTTTTCTCTCTGTCTAGTAGTTATATCAGACCATTTTGATTTACTTGGAGCTGTGTGAATAATCTTGTCTTTATATGATATTTACTTGGATTTGTGTGAATAGTGTTGAAAAGTCTTGTCTTTTACAACGTTTGGTGTTTAGATTTTTTATAATGAGTGCTTTACGTGACGAAGAAATTTTAGATGAACTGGAACATTCTTCCGGACTGAACAAGCGATGAAGTAGCGGAAGTAGACTTTTCGTCGGATGATTCCGTTTATGATCCAGAGTATGTTGCAAGTGATGATGAGTTGTCTTATGCGAGTGATTCGTCACAAAGTTCGGACTCAGTTGTTGTACCCCTCGTGCAGCGGTTGGGAGCGGGTCGTGTGACCATTCAGAATCAGAATACGAATACTATTCTCTGGCACAAACCTCGATGGTGTAGTGAAAGATATACCATTCAATCCGAACAACGATGATGTGGGTATAAATCCGGGTATAATTGAAACAATGTGTGATGCTGCAACTCACAATTTCTTTGAACTTTTTCTAGACGATGAAGTTCTGATTTTGTTGGTTACAGAAACTAATCGTTATGCTCAACAGAAGTTGCGTTCCACTAATTTACTCCCAAAAAGTAGACAGCGTAAATGGATAATGGAAAGATATTCTGGAGATGCGAAATTTCTTAGGCATTATCCTCTATATGGGACTTTGTCAAATGCCGCAGATCAGTGTCTACTGGAAAAGGGATGGTATCATGAAATCGAATTTGGGAAGTATCATGAGTCTCAATAGGTTTCAGCTACTTCTCACCATGTTTCATTTTAATGACAATGAAACTGCAACTGATGGTAATAGATTGCATAAGATACAAAATGTTATTGATCTCATGACTAGTAAATTCCAGCAATGTGTAATTCCAGGCAGAATGGTCTGCATAGATGTAACGATGGTTCCTTTTGTTGGCCGGTTATTATTCCGTCAATATATAAACAAAAAAGGCACAGATACGGAATCAAAATTTTCAAGTTATGTTCTGATCCTTGCTACACTTTGAATATGAAAGTTTGCGCAGGTAAAGAACATGCGTATAATATCCAGGGCCCCTACCGTCAGTTTCCAAGAAAGTTGTCCTAGAGCTTATGAAAAATTATTTGCACTTCGGACGAGTACTAACAGTTGACAATTGGTATTCAAGTGTCGATTTAGCTCATGAGCTTATGAATCGGGGAACACACCTCGTTGGAACTCTGCGACCTAACAGAAAACTTACCCCAAACGTGGTAGCAAAAGCGAAGTTGAGAAGAGGTGAAATTATTGCAAAAAAGAGTAACACTGATGTGATGGTGCTCAAATGGAAAGACCGCAAGAACGTGCTAATGATCAGTACCTGTCACACTGATGCGATTGTTGAAGTCAGAGGACAAAGGGGAATCAAACAGAAGCCGCAAGTGGTAATTGATTAGAATGCTGGGAAGTCATTTATTGATTTATCTGATCAAATGAGTGCCTACAGTAATCCCTTGAGGAAGACTGTAAAATGGTACAAGAAGATTGGAATAGAAATTCTTCTGAATGTAAGTAAATGCGCAGATACTCAATAAAAAAGTTACTGGAAATAAGATAACAATCACTGCCTTCAGAGAATAACTAGTGACCTACCTGACAAGAAAGGAAGAGATACAAGCGCCTGCTCCAAGACATGTCCAACAAAAGCTGGTTTTTGGGACTCGAAAAAGCTAAATCAAGTGTGACCAGGAACTCGCTGCCCAACAAGGGGCGAGCATAAGCACAAATCACGCGAAGCGTGTGAAAACTTTGTGCAATGTGTGCAAGAAATGTTACTGCACAACATGTTTTTTGAGGATCACTAACTTTTGAAAAGATATGTACAGATTAAGTCTACAAAAGGAACTAATATTGTAAGCTTTTCCAAAATAAAATAAGCTGTGGTACATATTTGTACCTCAAATTGTGCATTTTTCTTTGTGCAACACGACCTATCTTGCCATCAGCGCTACGTAGTACACATGTGTACCTCAAGGTCAAAGGGCAAAAAAACGCTGAATTTGGCATTTTTATATATTTCACCATTAATTTAATTTCATTATTGCAGAAAAAAATATTAGAAGAAGTAATATACCATTTTTGGTATAACATATAAGTTTTGCCATAGCAGTTAACTTGTTAACAGCATAACTTTACCTTCAATTTAAAAAATCGACACAGTTGTACTGCTGGTTACATGGTTCAAATATGACTGAGCGACTGAGAACAGAGAAAACACCCAAAATGTCTCGTATGAATGATCAAGCGGTCAACGTAGCTTTAATGCTATCTACTGTAAACAAAATGTATCCACTTTTGGCATCTGAACAGGGTAACTAAATCTGACTGCAATTTAGCGATTTGTGTGGTAACAACTTCACAGTGAAAGTATTATTAGCGAGACATAATTCTCCTTGCGTATGTTCCTGCATTACACACATTTTCACCTTATAAAATGCTCGTTACTTCAAGCTTAGAACAACTTCGCCTAGTGTTCAAGAGGAGTGACTCACGTTCAAGAGCAGCTCTGGCGTGGAGCCGCGCACGCAGCCGAAGGTGTAGTGGCCGTCGGCCAGCAGCCCGCGCACGTCCTGGAAGGGCATGTCCCACTCGTTGGCCGTGAGCGTGGAGATGAGCGCCGCGCTGTACGCGGCCATCTGCGTCACGGCCGTCATGTACGCCACCCAGTACACCAGGCGGCACGCGCAGCTGCGCGGCGTCAGCTCGTGCCCTGCGCACGCACACGCGCACGCGACGGCTCGCTTCCTTGGCGCTTATCACGATTTCGCAAGGCGCACCTTCATGCGAACGTATCGTTATTATCGTCAATAGGCTCTCAGGTGCCTCATAAGAAGCGTGCTTGTTTTTTGTGTGGCAGATCCAGGTTCAATTCCCAGATGGGGCAAAAACGAAGTTAGCTTTGCAATGCAAATCGTTTCAGCTTCTATGGCTGTACGACGAAAGAAAGTTCTGGCAGGCCAAATAAACTAGGCACGTTGATGAAATTACATGTTTGCCATATGTCTTCCTTTCCTCTATGGTGGAATTGATAAAAACAAGGCCCGTACCGGGTAACAACGCTAGCTGGGATTAATTTGAACCCCAAATACATACATGCAATGCAATTGGTTCAACATGGAGCAAATGTCGGTTGAAGCGCATAAACCGAGGCGGTAGCCAAGGTTTTTGTTTTGGCATCTTACGATCGGATTAACCCGTCGTAAGCCAGCCAGGGCTGTTCCCAGGCATCGGCCTTGTTTTTTATTTAATACCCACGCCTGGGAGTAAGGGAAACCTATGTCGAGTATGACGTATTCCCCTCACCGTGTCAAGCTTATTTGGCCTGCCTGAGCTTTTTAGACACTCAGGTATTCACACTGAGACGATTGTAATGGAAAGCTACAGTATCAATTTCGCTTCCGCCAGGAATCGAAGCCGGTACCGCCTCCCAGAAAGCCCTGACTACACGAGGACCTGTCGAGGTTTACAACAAGCGTATCCCTTTATTGGTGGTACCGTCTGTGTGTTGTTTAATACTTTTCGTAAGACCATTTTCTAAATAAAACATAAAAATAAGAAAAACGTTTTCTTGGAATAAGAGTTCTCTTACGTCATCACGTTACAACTCATTTCGACTACCCTCAACAGAAGGCGGGCTGTTGAATTCTTCTACGGATGCCGACCGCTAGGAGTGCCCTTTTAGTGTGAGTGAAGGAAACCACTAATTATATCAGTCGATCTACAAATCGATTCTGGCAGGCGTCACAAAGGCACCGATCTTATGCACATCAAATAAATGAATGGTACCTCCCAGAAATTACCGAATTACAGGTACATTTGACACGTAAAACGATGCCTTTCCTCCCACCGCTATCAGGGTCATAAATCCAAAACTTGTGATTATTATGAATGAAGCTTTCGTAATACTGCACTCTTGTAATATCGACTTAATGCAACCAGAGGAAAGAAAATCCACTCTTAACGGCCGGCATCTGTTAAGAATGATACAGTCCACCGTCCGTTAAGACGAATCGAAACAAATGAATTGTAGCTCAAGATTAGATATGAGTATCCTTTTTCCAAGATATCATATTTCTTGTTTAAATGATTTTTGTTATAAGAAGATGGTATTACAATAAGTATTGAACGATACAGGGTCAATAATACAAATAACAGACTAGATTCATAATAAACCTCAGCTACCGCCTGGATTTTCAAACTTCAACTACAAATAACACACGCCGTTCGTCGTTTACACATGACGTCCTTGAGCAATGCGTCGCACCTTGCAGGCAGAAGGCGCCGAAGACGACGAAGAGCGAGTGGGGCGGCGTGTAGACGTCGGAGTGCTCGGCGGCGGCGTCGCCCCAGCGCCGCACGGCCGCCGCCGCCGCCGTCAGCGCCGCCGCCAGCAGCAGCAGCGCGCACAGCACGGCCACCCACAGCCCCGGCGCGAACGGCGCCAGGAAGCTGCCCCAGCGCAGGTACGCGAACGTCGGCCGCTCGATGAACACGCGGAACCTGCGCAACGCCAGGCACCACAGCGCCCTCAGTGGCGACCGCCCCAACGAAATGATACCAAAGAACCTCAAATATTGACGTTATATCAATGATCTAAAAGAGAGTTTTTGCCCTACAAGGCGTTAAAAACAATCGACAGAAATATCGATATCAAGAAGTCGAGAAAGGGGTTTTGCGCAAACGTTTCGGTCGAAATGGAAGGTGTTACGAACTGATGCGGCAGAATGTGTTAAATTTCCATACTGGCACATCCTCTTGATTCGCATTTGTTCGCCTAGAGCTGTCCAGCAACCACTCATGGATCTATGAATACACGGAGGTGGCATTGCCAACCTCCCCTTTTCCGCAAGTGAAGCCAGGGACCGGTGCCATCCACCATATTGGTGTGCCCAAAACACGGCTGTCAAATACAAGAATAAATGAAACATGCTCGTTTTTAAATCAAATTTAATAATCTTTGGAATATTGAAGACTATAATAACAAACTGAGAAACTTTATTACAAATTAAGGGGGCACTGTAAAATATTTCAAGTGCGTGAAAACCAAAATTAACCATTTTCTACATTGTTTAATTTCACCATTTCCTTACCTTAACATTTCCTACTCTCATCTAAAGCCAAAAGAGCAGGGTTCTAAAGTTTGGAGTTTGTAAATGGACCAGTAATAAAATTGATGCCAACATTGTGCAAAACACTCGGGTTTCTTTGTAGGAGACTGGGAAAGTAACGTTAGTTATCCGTTTAAATCTCTCATCTTCAGTGAATAATTATTCTTACACAATTTGATTCTCTTAGGTGTGGTGGAAAAGCTGCTAAGCTGTTTGAGCTAGCATCTCTCTGTCTCGATATTTTCTAATGTGTTCAGGATACGTTGTCCGATTTAAATCATGTAGATAATGATAGTCCTGGCATCAATTGAAAAAAAAGTGTTACACAGTTTTGTACAATTATCGCACCGTTGCACGCAAGCGATATTGGGGGAGGGCGACGTGGAGCCGAGAGTGTAGGCATTTGCTTAAGGTCATGTGCCACTGTCAGCAAGGTCATGAATATAGCGGAGTTTCTCTATGGGGAGAGAAAGAATACAGTATCAATACAGGCAGCTATAAAAATAGTTGTAGTAATTTATTCACTAAGGGTGTTATAATGGTTCTAGTGATTGAGCGGCGAAAAAATGTCCGAAGACCTTTTCTAGAGGGCTTTTTGTCGCCTGAGATCATTAGAACTAGTAACACCCGTGGTACGTACATGATTTTATTTTTTTACGTAACTTTATTGATTCAAATTTATTTATTTACCTATTACGTGGATGACAACTTGACGCGATTTGTCTTTTCATATTTCCCTCCCATAATTCCCTTTAATAATTCCCTCTCATAACTTCCTTCAGAAGAGAACATGTAGTATCATTCACCTGTTTCCATATTTCCCTCGTAATCATTATCCTTTCGATCCAAGTAAGTTATTCAGTGTCTATCGAACTCCATATCGAAGGCAATAACAAGCTATAACGTATCAGTAAAAAAAATAGTAACATGAATAACCTGAACACTCGTTTTAAGTTTTCTTTCCTACTAAAGAACATTATTTATTTCTAAATCAGTTGTCATAAGATGTTTTACACATCATATGACAGTTTCTTCTTCTTCTTCTTCTTCTCTAGCTCTACAGCCCTTTGTGGGCCTCGGCTTCACGCACAACAGCATTCCAGTCTTTTCGGTCTTCTGCCATCTTTTTCCAATTCTTTATTTTCATGATGTTTAGATCTTTAGTACATCATATGACAGTTTGGTTACGAATAAATTGTTTATTTTAAAAAATATATAAGAGGATTACCATTTTGGGATTCAAGTAAATTTTGGAACCACATTGGGCCAAAGTCAAATGTCACAACGTCCTGCAAACTCATCTTTTTTCTACAAATTGCAAACAACTTTTCTACTAATACACATTTCCTTGCGTTCCTTTCCGTGCGTATGTCCTAAACATTGCGGCAATCTGAGCTTTCGGTAAGGAGTTAGATGGGGACTATCAGAAACATCAGCTTGATCTTGTGATTAAGCAGTGAAATATTAGGTCGGACACGCAGGACGAGAGAATGGGTAGTCGAAGAGCAGAATAAGTTGGGAGTGCGCGCAGGATTCTGAGTATAATCGAAGATTATGCAATGCAAAAAATAGTGATGGTAGATAGCAAAATATTCTCGCTGGTCTTCTCTATTTGTGTGAAAACTGAGACAAAATAAATAACGGTAAAGCGATTGTGGCGAAGTATTGAGCAAGGAAGAACGTAAAATGAGTCCAATTCACCGAATTTCGTCATAATTTAAACTATTCTTCTTTTATAATGTACTCCCAAATCAAAAGCTCATTTTTTTATCCTAGAAGGCTTCCCTGCAGCCATACAAAATAATTTCACATTAAGAATTTGATGTTGACTCATTGCAACCGGTGCTTAACATATTTTAATTTTTAAATAATTATTTTTTATTAAATAGACAACACATCATAAATTTTAAGATGTGTAATTCCGAATAAATATCTTCAATTCAATGGAACTGCAACCTAATGTTTGAACTGCAACCAGATGTTACGTTTCATAAAAGTGCTCGAACGAAATACGCAGAACATTGAAGAGTGACGGGTTGCATACTCTGACGTCATATCACGGCGCGCCACTCCTGCATTATCCTAGTCCAGTGCGTCGTCCTCGAAAACCAGAGCAATGCCATTTGTATCAATTAATTTTCTTCTATTCCAATTGAAAACATTCGTTTTCCAGAAAAAAATTGAAAATGTTACAGAGGCTTCATGAAGAGGCCTCCCAAAAGTTAAAAATCTTCGAAACGGCACAATGCGATCTTACCCCGACGGATTAGGATTTTTGCCATATTTACTGCCATACAAACGAAATTACAAACTATAATTTCGTTTCACTAGACTCGTTTCAATAAGATTAATGTTATTGTGAAACAGAACCATTCAACTTCACACTATGTTAAAAATTAACTTTTTTTTTAAATACACATATGTCGTGTGTAGTAATTACAACGAACATTTATCTCAAATCCTAATAAAATCGAACAACGCTTTGGTTGCTATTGTGTAGCAAAGACGGAACATGAAACGGAACCGATAAAACGGTCTCCATCCTTTAATGAAATCTATAAAATTTTCTAAATGTCCGTTTTTTTAGTAATTTAGAGGTACATTCATTCCAAATTCTACAAAAATCGAATAAGGGTTTTAGTCGTAACTGCAAAACAAACAAATTTACGGACAGATGAAATACCGAATGTCAAATTAAAACAAGACCTCATTTTGCTGGGTGAAAAATTATGAGAACTAAAATTAAGACCACTCTTGAAATTAAGCTCAATTGAGTTTAAGAATAAAAACTGTATTAACAAATCATAACAGAGATTTGCAAAAACAGTTTTCTTTATCGATTTTAATTATCTCTTCCTACTTAGTGCCCAAACATATGTTGCGATTCAATGAAGTCGTAGGCTTCCGCGGCCGGAGTCATGTGGATGATCTTGGCTGTCTGGGTGACGCCGCGTCGAAGGCTGTGTTGCCGACGTTTCGACCATCTTATTGTGGTCTTCCTCAGGGCTGGTCTTCAGACCAGCGTTCGAAGTTTTGTGTTTAGAGTGTTTTTTATAAAGGATGTACCCTCTCAACGTAAAAGAAGGGTCAGAAAAGTAATTTTGTAGATATCGTCTTTGAAATATAGCTCAGCCAAAGTTATACGAAAGACACGTTTTAGGGGCCTAAGACATGCCGATTACGAGTTAAGCACGATGATAACGTATTTTACAACGTAACATGGGTTTTATATTGCATTTGCACCTACTGAGTTTTTGCAGAAGGGTCAATAAATAAATATAAACCAGGGGTTTCAAACTGTGCGTCGCGGCTCCGAGGGGCGTCGCGGCCAAATGGTAGGGGCGTCGCGGTGATTATTAAAAATGATTTTAGATTTGATTTACTTTAATCCTTGTGTCATTTATGTTAACAAATAAATTTTGTACTATCATACTACACGTTATTTGCAACATATCGTTAACTCGTTTGTGTTAAATCTTAGTAGTTCTATATTAACCTCTACATTTGAAACTTTTTTCACGGGAGCCGCGAAAAGTTTCCTTAGATCAAGGGAGCCGTGGACGAAAAAATTTGAAAACCCTTGATATAAACAATTATGTTCTATGTCTCCGATGTGCCCAAGGTGGGTCAATCCCTACCCAACAGTTGTACACTTATGGGTATTCACATCGATGACCTCTTATAAATCGTAAAAAACCTTTATCATTGACACGAATTATGTGGATGAAAGCAAATAATGATAATATTGATAATTTATTGATAATCCTTTTGATTTCTCTTTTTTTAATAAGCGAGCCCAAAATAAACAATTTTCCTGCACTTAAAGAATATCTCATACACTGACGTAGTTGACAGGTAATGCAAAAAAACAGTTCATTACAACAATAGGAATAAAATATTTTAGTTATTCACACGTGGGCGACTTCAATATTTAAAATCTTATATCTTGTCAATAACCTATAATTCGTCAATAAGATTCTTCAATTGCCGAACATAAGTTGAAGTACCGCCGAATCGATTGCCATTTCCTTGCGTTGATTCGGGTTTTATTCCCATCAGGGTCAAGTTACGATGTTGACCCGACATTGTGATGACCACTGGGAAACGACGTCAATGATTTTAACGACTGAAAATGTAGGTCAGAGGAACTAAATATGGCTGATTTTGTGGGAAACTCGTGCTGATCATACACAAATATTTCCACTAAGGCAGGTATTAAGGGCAAGTGTAACCTTGAACTTTTAGTTCGTGCATTTTTAATGTCTCCCAAGGCCCACCGTCTCTGGATAATGAGTGTGCATAAAGAAGAGAGGCTTACTGGGTGGTCATGACGGGCAGCGAGAACTGCACGCGGGGAAGGCGGTCGCCACGCACGGACGTGCCTACCAGGCCGATGTCCACCACCCCCTCCTCCAGCATCTCGATCAGCTCGTCGTTGGACACGCTCTCCTCCAGGGTCTTCGCGATCAGCGTCCTCCAACACAGAGAACATCTTGATTACATTAGCCACTCCGAAAATAAGTGTTTCACATGATGTGATTTGCTTCTGAGCAAATGCTAAAATGATCCGTTGTTTTGCTTCTGAACATAAATGAACCTTTGTAAGACAAGTTTTATTGAGTCCTCCTTTTGCAAGTTGCGATAATAGTATAGCAAACTATTATTAATAGTATCTATTAATAAACTAAACTATTATCAATTATTCTCTGGGGGTCTCCAAAGTACAAAATGTTCTCATATACACATTTGCATATCTTAAAGGAGACTAGCCTGCCTTCACCAGCGCTGATCGCGAACTCTGAATATATTAGCTTAACTTGTTGTCAGAAAGTTGGGCCAATATAGAGGCTGTCCGGGGAGGAAACGTCGAAACTTTGAAAATAAGCTCTTAAGACAATTCTAAGCATATTTTGTCTAATAAACCACGTGGATATTCCTAATGGTTGAGCCACAATAAGCACTCAAAAGTTGGTTTGAAAAAATGATTTCTAGAAATAATTTGCATTATAGAAGCATAGAAACACTTCAGAAACATGTCAGTTTATTTACAAAAGAAATGAATATATTTGTTCAGAAAGAAAAGTTAAGCGAGAAATAAAAAGCACCCAATTTGCACAATTCGACTCCTTTTTTATTTCTCGCTTAATTTTTCTGTCTGAGCAAAAATATTCATTTCTTTTGTAAATAATAAACAATTTACATGTTTCTAGAGTGATTCTATGCTTCCATAATGCAAATTTTTGCCTACAAATTATTTTTTCAAACCAATTTTAGAGTGCTTATTGCGGCACAACCATTCAGAATATCCAAGTAGTTTATTAGACAAAATATGCTTATAATTGTCTTAAGAGCTTATTTTCGAAGTTTCGACGTTTCCTCCCCGGACAGCCCTTTATTGTTTGATACGTTAACTTGGAATCAGTACATGTGGAATTTTTGCATATACAGGATGTTATGGAATATGCATTAAGTAACATACGTATGCATAAAACTAAGTAATATACTTACGAAAAATTCATTCTTCGCTCCAATATTTTCCATACTCTTCCAATATAACCCATTACTTCTGGTATGCTTGAATTTAAATTTAAAACTGCAAAAGGCGGATGCTGAAAAACAAAAGTAAGTACATATAAACGACGCCTACTGAAAATTAATAGTATGGGATGGCTTTCAATCTGCACATTCTACACCATAAACTATTAACAATATAGAGTTTTCATCAAGAGCATTTTTTAATCTTAATGCATGCTCCTTAAAATGTATCTCTGTGACTTCATGACAATGAATCAGAGGTGAATAATATTTGAAAAATACTTAAGAAATATGACGATGACGATGACTAAATGTTTGTAGCATACAAATATTAGTGCTCAACCATTATTTAACACCACAAACGCTTTAACAAACTCAATCGAATTCATTTCACTGTTTATAAATAATTATGGAGATGTACAATATGTTTTACTACACTAATGGTAATTCTAAGAATTGAGCCGTAGAAATTGCTTTGATAAATGTCACACTTAATATTTCCATTTTATCTTAATTCATTTATATTCATTCAATTTAATACATATTATTAATTCATTTATTATATTTTTTCAAAAAAGTGGAAGTTAATACAAATAAACCAAACAATTGGATTCATAATTTTTAATCAACTATTAGGTTGCTGGTCATTAAACAACCATAGTAAAGTTTAATTGTCGTCAAAGTGAGTAAATTTTCTAAGCGATAAAATTCCTCAGTAGCTAGGACGGACTTTGAAAGATTTCTGAATAAACGCCTGGAAAAAATGCAATCCTCAACAATATCCGCTTTAATTGCACATTTTCTCAACTAGTAAAATATATAAGCACACATAAGAGGTTGATGTGACATTTTCTGGCTTCAATTATGATAGTCGTTTACGATAAGAACCCTAAAATAAATTAATAGCAATTACCAGGTAACAAGCCTATTTGAAAAAGTATCCGTAAATGGGGTCTCAGTGTCTCAGAGACTTGAAGCGAAGTGGAATCCTAGCCGTTCGAGTCCCATGTATGGTGTGGGTGTTTCACGAAGTAGTTGTCATGCGGTTACTTTTTCATGCTACCATGTTTCCCATCAGTACATCATCTCATTTAGAATTACTCATCATTTTCCCCTTACGCTACTACACCACCTTCGTCTTCTTTTCAGTTATAGTCGCTGCGAACTTTGGTGAGGCTATTTCGGCTCACCCTTCTTCGCGATATCCAAAATGTCTTCCGTGATTCAATTCCTTGAGTGGGTACAACATCCATCCGTGACGTGATAAACTCAGGAAGCCAGTGGACCCATCTCAACTGTCATGAGCCGAGAAGGGAAGGTATTAGGACGAATTGATTAACTGACCCTCCAGCATCTTTGTTCTATGCAATAACACAAATGAGAGTCGAAATAAGATTTGGTGCTGTGAGATGGTCTCCTTACCACGAACTTATGCTGAAAACATCCACATCTTACAGGGGATTCGAAATTACAGGTGTAACGGGAATTTTGAACCATGCATCGGTCTCATGCGCTACCAGACCGGTATGATTATCCTGTGCATACATTGAAAGGCTAAGGCAAACCATAAATGTGACCATCGCCCAAATAAACGGAAGTACATAAAGTTGCAAAATTTCTCCCTCGCTTACTCTCAGAATCAAACGTGTCATTTACCACAAACATGTAACGTTAAACGAGTCAGAGCCACGAAACTAAAACGAACAGATTCCATACGATACTAAAACGAACAGATTCCAAAGATTTGCTGATGGGTTGCACGAACAGATTCCAAAGACTTGCTGAGGTGTGCGCGAGTCCGCGTGGTACTCACGTGCTTGGCGACGGCGCGCACGGTGAGGTTGTGCAGCGAGGGCCGGCGGTCGTAGAAGGCAGCGGGTTGAGGCGCAGGCGGCCGGCGTGCAGCGAGCCCAGCCAGTTGTGGCGCAGCGGCAGCGACGGCGCCACGCGGTACACCTCGCGCATCTCCCATCCCGCGCGCGCCCACGCGCTTCGCAGACAGCACCTGCGCACGCACGCACGCACGCACGCGGGGGGTGAAGGTGCTCGAGCGGGCGCTGGCGGGGGGCTTGCTGATTGATTGGTAGACAAGTTGCTTTGGTTGTAGACCTCACAATCACTACTTGGTGATTCTGAGCGCGTAAACGGCTAAGGTCGCTAGTCCTGTAAGTGTAGTGCATGTTTAACCCGTTCGGGAAGTTACGGTGATTTTCTCCCGTTGGATTGTGAGATCCTTCCCGTCATCTAGTGTTTAGGGAGCGCTGACGGGGTACTTGCTGATTAATTGGTAGACATGTTTTGGTTGTAGACCTCAAAATCACCCCTTAGTGATTCTGAGCGCATAAACGGCTAAGGTCGTTAGTCCTGTAAGTGTGGTGCATGTTTCACCCCTTCGGCAAGTGACTGTGATCTCCCGCTGGATGGTGAGAACCTTTCCTTTGGCTAGCGAGGTTTTCCCCAACCAGGTACCTCCCACAAGCAGGGCACCGCCCCAGCTGGGACAAGTTCTAAGCTCCCGACTGGTCTCTCGGCATGTGTGGTAGTGTAGCGCAGTGTAAGTGTAAGTGTATGTGTAAGCAAAGGATGAGGATAGTGCAAGGAAGAGGAAGGAAAAATCGGGCGCAGTCCGTCGTCCCGTTCAGTAGGATACTGCTCCGGCATTCACCTAGTGTTGATCAGGACAAACCATGGAAAACTACCAATCAGAGCAGGCGGCTCCACCAGACAGCGAGTTCTCCTCCTGAATTAGATCTATCTACCTAGCTATTGTCGAAAATCCCGCCACCGTCGGGACTCGCACCTAGGGTCTCCCGGTCAGAGGAACTGCGTTGACATCAGTTCATGCTCTAAGCCACCTCTCCCGGTGGGTTCATGCTGGGGCATCTTTGCATGAGACGTACGTAGATGGATGGGGATGTGGCTTCATCGCCAGCACTCACGGAATTCTTTACACAACTGGGACCCGAATTCGGGCCCCGGTCAACCCAGATGGAATTCTGGTAGATCTCGGCAGAGTTTTTTGGAAGTCTCGTGTTGCCTCTGTCACTCATTTGCCAATTTCTCCACTATTATTTGCCTAAGCATCAATTTCACTATAAATACTCATTAAACCATCACTCATGTATCTTACGGTAGTGTAATCCTAATCCCAAATAAATAAGACGTACTCCTAGAGTATTTCCAAAAGAAATTGCAAAGAGCGACATAAAAATGAAGGAATTATGTGAACGTGAAAGAGTCCTCCAAATCAGTGAAACAAGATATTGAATAAAGAATTGCAACTGAAGCGATATATAGACACAGGATGAGTCAGGAGGAAAAGTACATGCTTTGAGGGGAGATACTACTGGTGATTCTGAACAAAAAAAACTTCTAATAAACACATACCCTTTTCTTAACCGTTTCCGACTTAAAAAACTGGAGTGTGATGGAGCAATTCTGGCTTCAGATTCGTATTCAACGCGTCGTTATACATAGAGAAACTTGTGTCAAGTCTTTGGGGCTTACAACTTTGTGTGTGTGCGTGTGTTTGCCCTGTGTTATCAGAATAAACTTCATCGTTCATATATCATGCAATTCCTTAATTTAGAGATAAATCATTAGTTATACTCAGTATTGAGTTTTTACGTGCTGTCCGTGTTTTACAACACTTGTATCAGATGTAACTGATGCAAACAATTGTGACCTACACGTCAGAACAATCCATTTAAAAAGCCTAATTCTACAGGAGAAACGTAACTGAACATGTTGCATCATTTTCTTATCTCGATTTGATGTGTAATTATCTTATGTTACTGTTTTTGTAAATGCACGAATAATTATTATAAATCATCCCCCATTGAACACATCATTTCATCCCACAATCATTCTTAATTGGTTTTAATGTTGTTGACCTTTTATCTGTTTGATTTCCACATATTATATATATAACAGAATTATCTTTCTATCATATTCCAACAACTTTTTACCGATTATAATCCTTTAAATTGAGTGCTATCGTTTGAAATGTTTATCAAGCGCGTTGAAAACTTCGATTTATGAATGTATAATTTCTCTATCCAAAACCAAAATGATTCATTTAGTAAGATAATAGAAGTATTCGAACATGTGTGTTCCTAAACTTTTGCTATGCAAGTGTGTCTGCGGCCAAAAAATTAACATACGTTCATGATGCTTGAGATATCTTTCAGAACAAACCGCAAATTAGTAAGCGCACTAATTACCTGGAATGATTAAAATCTTATGAAAACTGAAACGAACCCCATTTAACTGCACGAAAATGTCGGCAGTAACATGCTACTTATGATAGAGAGGGAAAGTCAGAAACTAAAAAAAAAAAAACACGAGTAACTTGGATTGTTAAAATCAACTCTGTGCTCGTAACATTGGGAACAGTGAGTATTGGTGACAAACTAAAAAGTAAATTATATAAAACCAATGGGAAATACAGTTTTACTTTCTCGTATAAGCACATGTATAACGAAGAGTATACATAATACACAAACATTCGTAATAAGCTAATGCAGCAGGAAATCCATTGTAACGGTAACCATTGTAATTGTAACGGTAATATGTTTTGTAGACCTTTCATTCCAAATAAGTGGTTCTTTACTTTCTCAAATACTACGTACTTAGCACTGTTAAGTATTGTAATACTGCAACAAAAACGGTGTTTATGCAACACAAATGGCGGTGTGGTACCGCATAAGTAGATAATTCTTGCTTCTGTAGGTAGGCTCCTGTCTGTCCATTTTCCTGTCAGTCCGTTGGCCCGTCGCGACGACGGTCGGTTCGGTTCGACGGTCCGTACGCAAGTCCGTCAGTCCGTTCTTCTGTCCGTCCTTAGATCCATCCGTCGATCCGTCTGTCGTTCCGTCTGTCGGTCCGTCCGTCGTTCCGTCCGTCGGTTCGTCTCTTCTTCCCTCGTCCCTCCTTCCCTCCGTCCCTCCGTCTGTCTGTCCGTCCGTCTTCCTGTCGGTTTGCCTGCCCGTCCGTCTGTATGTCCATCCGTCCGTCTGACCAACCGTCTTCCCAACGTCTATCCGTCCGTCCTTCCGTCCACCCATCCGTCCACCTGTCCGGTCATTTATGTATCCTTCCATCGGTCCGTCCGCCTATCTGTCCGCCCGTCTGTTCTTCCCTCCGTCCATCCGTCCGTCTGCTATTCCGTCCATCCGTCTGTTCTTCCCTCCGTCTGCCTATCCATCTCCTCTCTCTGTCCGTCTGTCCGACTATTCGTCCATCTGTCCCTTCGTCCTTCTGTCCATCCGTCTGTCCGTCCATCTGTCCGTCCATCTGTCCGTCCATCTGTCCGTCCATCTGTCCGTCCATCTGTCCGTCCATCTGTCCGTCCATCTGTCCGTCCATCTGTCCGTCCATCTGTCCGTCCATCTGTCCGTCCATCTGTCCGTCCATCTGTCCGTCCATCTGTCCGTCCATCTGTCCGTCCATCTGTCCGTCCATCTGTCCGTCCATCTGTCCGTTCACCCTGTCCGTCCGTCGCTTTGATGAAAAATCTTAAGAGAAATGGAAGAAGAAATAAGAATTATGGCATTGGAATTAAATAAATGTCAGGCAATATATAGAATATATGAATGTCAATTTAGTAGGGATTGATTATTAATAAAGACCGGATTTTCGTGCAATAAAACTCTCTAAAACGTGTATTAAAAACACCAAAACATGCAAAATTATGCAATAAAAGATCAAAAATTTGCAAAACGTGTTATGTAGCCTAAAAACTCCAGTTAATTCACTTATCAACTTATTTTATATTTCGGATGAGATATTTAGGGCGAATGAAAAATGATTTTGGTGTTTTTATTATAATTAAGTTAAATTATTATTTTCTTTAAATATTATTCGCACACAAAATTATTTTAGCATAAAAGTAAAAAAGGAAATACAAGAATTGATAAATACAAATATACCTTCAGAAATAAAAAATAATTAAGTTCCAGAAGAAATGTTCTTAATTGTTTTCCTTATAATTTACAATTATGTTTGTACTTGACGCGACAGCCCGCGTGCCGCCCAGGTACCAGCAGCGCCCCGTCCTCGCGGCCACGGGTTAAGGGGTACATGTGGTTAGCACGAAGACATCCCCACGCCATATTCTGGTCTCAACCTGAGAAGTGAATTTTCTCATCGTTACACAGCAACATATTCTGGGACGTTGCAAGGAAAGCGCACACTATTAATTTTCCCGACCGGGAATTGAACCCGGGATCGCGTCAGGGGAAAGCGAAAACACTGACCAATGAGCTAGAGCCACAACTATAAATTTTTCCAAATTAGTTTTTGAGAAATTATCATTTCTATCAAATAATGTTTCAGACGGTAAAATTTCGTTCTACATTTAGTACGTTTGTCTGTGTTCCGAGCCTCACTCTGAAGTACATGTGCACGCAGCTAAAAGCGGTCAAAAATTGCGTTTATTCTCTCTCGATTTCCCAGAAAATACTCTGTCTCGAATATTTAGATGCGAAACGCAGTGCGCTTGCCACCAAGCTTCGCGCCCGGTCGTAAGATCAAAGACTCGCGCATGCAGTCTCGTCGTTGGTAAGTTCTGCGAAGACTGACACAACGGATATATGATCCGATTGGGAAGATGGACCCCGAACTTGGTTGAGCGGCCTCAACCAAGGGCCGCGGACCTATAGTTCGTGGTAACACCGCATATCCGTGCTGCAGTAACTCAGAAATTTTAATTAGACAATAGGCATCATGAAATGTATAGACGATCACTTCATAGGGCAACAAAATGTGCAATTAATACAAATTAAATGGTTTCACAGACCACACGAATGCATTACTGTGTTATGTCATTAAAACGTTTTTCTTAAATAAAACATTTAAAGAGATGAATCAAAACAAGTTAATAATATAAAATTATATTTTGTGCAATAAATTATGAATCTTGCACATTCGTCCAGTAAAATTCCGAAATGCGCAATTTTCTGGCAGCATTACCTTAAACGTGCAATATCGTGCAGTAACTCCCAAATCGTGCTATTTCGTGCAAAATACAACTAGTACTAAAATAACGTCCGTTTCATGATTCAAATTTCTGTCAAGGATTCATTCAGTTTTAAGTTAGCAAACAAAAGATGCAATTACACGGGAATCCGGTCTTTAATTATTAAAATTAATCAACTTTTCTACTTTTGATACAACCTATTCGCGACTTTATAATATCACCACAATCACATTCGCATTCAGTGTCACTTAACTAAATATCTATTCTCCACGTCTTCGAGTTATATCAAAGTTTACCGAGGATACTAAAGCAATTTCTTAGAAAATTGAGCAACAGGAAGGTTGAGATGCGTTGAAATAACCCGATGTTCTCGGGATAATCCATGCACACCTGAAAACGATGCACGTTTTGTCATCGCTATTGCTGTAGGAAAACTGGGCACGCGTGATGCTCGCCGTTTCCTTTAGACCGTACATGAGCTGGTAAGCTCCCGGTCACAGTTTGCAAGTTGTACTACTGACACTTGAGTAGACTCATTGCCACCTTGTCGTAATTGCTCTGAACGTGCTTTCTTGTCCGCTGGGCGGGGGGGATGCGGGGCTCACCTGGCAGTTGAAGGGGATGTCGACGCCCTCGAAGAAGTCGCGCAGCGCGGCGTCGGTGTGCGCGTCCATCAGCAGCAGCCAGAGGGGCCTCTCCAGCATGGCCGCCGTGTCGTTCCAGTGCTCCGTCGCGCCGTTTCAGGTCCCACCCGGGCTCCGCCGCCGCCACCTGCCAAGCGCACCCACCGTAGAAGAATGCGCCCAAGGCCCGCAGCAGACTACACCGAGAGATGCGTTGCGGGAAATGTGCGACGAGAAATGAGGAAAAAGGCTGCGTCTTTCTAGAAATAGGTTATTCGATGTCTCGAAATGTCTTTATGTGCCACCAGCAGGTAGCTATGTGATCAGTTGCGAGTCCCATTTCTTGTTTGATTAAATGCTCTTGTGTAATTTTAACCCATGATATCCTTGTTTTGTTACCATAATCGTAAATCATATGTTTAGTGAGTTCCAATTGCCTAAAGAGAAATACATTATTGCATTGCATACAAGTCATTATTTAATGTAAAAAACAGGAACTTATATGACGTATTATAGGGAAGAAGTAAAATCTGTGCATAGTTTTTTGAGCTCCGTTATCTCTACCCCCCTCTGTTTTACTATATTTGTGGGTTGAAGGGGATGAGCCTGCCCGTGAGTGGTGCAAATGTGTCCGCAAACGCAATTGTTTATTGTGACAAACCAACCTAGAACGGGTGTTCGCACAATAGCACATGCTTTCGGGGAACTACGACCAGTGATATACACGATAAACGATATGGGACTTCCCCAACTTGGACATTGGTCAAAGACTTTGGGAATACCCTCAGTGGACAAGACAGATGGGAAGGGGAATCACGTTGAGCGACGCAACATTCGGGGACGGACAGATAGAAATCGGGGATTCACCTGTCACGTGACTAGACGGACGAATTACGACGAATTTACGAGACGCAGACCAATTAGAATGACGAGAAGGAACACGTGACGAGGGGAGAGACATCGGCAGGCTGAAGTCGCCCACAGCGAAGAGACAGAAAGATACGGAGCGCGAGGAATGGCGGATGTACGAGAAAATTACGGGCGCGTCAGACGCCAGGCGGACGAGAGAAGTGTGTAATGGGTGCTTAAGAGATATCCGGAGACTTATGAAGTGTGAGAGGGACAGAGAGAGGAGCGAGGCACCAAGACACGCGTGAGAGAACAGACATGTGTGATGAGTGCTTAGGAGCTGTCCGGATGTAGGATGTGTGGCAAAAGACACGCTGGAAACTGAACTGTGTCCGGAACTGATCCCGGTAGTACCCGGCTGTCAAAGTCCGCCGTCGGTATGAGCCCACGGGAGACGGCGACGAGGCAGCGGAGTACGGAGCTCGGGTGCAGCGCGCCCGCGGCCAGCAACTCCCAGGGAGCAGCCGCAACTGTAGGGGGCGTCGACCCCTGCGGCGCCGTCCGACCGACACTACCTGACAACAACCCGACAACTGTGCAATTTTGCGGTGTCCGCGCGCCTAGCGGACGATTGTAATCATGCCAATAAATGTGGTCGTGTATGGCGTGATGTCATGTCAAACCAGGTAAGCCCCTTTTGCATTTCCCGAGCCAAGCAATCCTGAAAGAAACGCCCCGATTTGAGCTCGTCTCAAATCCAAGTGTGGGATTGCGTCCGCTGGCGAGAGCTGTCCGGACAAACAGCGAGCAGTAAAGTTCGCGAGGGATCGCTCGCGAGTTGATCGCTGAGTGCGGTGGTCAACAGGTCAGCGAATCCCGTGATGTCCGACCAGGTGTCGACGGTCACGTAATAAATGGAGAATGGTCAAATATAATTCGTAATCAAATACACAATAAATTCACTCATTTAATAATAAATAAAATTTAAAAAATTTGAATTAATTCAATTCTTTTAAAATACCCCTTCAAGTGTATTGCTTCAAATTATAATTTTCATATTGCTCATTATGAACTGGTTTTATACGAGTAAGAATACCTTCCACACAGGTTTTTTTCTTGTTCATTTCCGTTTAAAGAGAAAATTCAAGTAAGCAATTAAAAACCTGGTTGCTTATCACATCTTTTCTGATAAATATTATAACATCACTTAGTTCTACGTACTGTTCAGTTTTTTCCAGCGGCAGTAAATAACTAAATGTCATATTACAAATGAAGGAGTAGAAATGTGTCCAAGAAAATTCGCTTGCTGACCGACTCGAGCGAAGAACTCTTTCGCTTCCGCAGAGGCGAATGAGAAACTCTTTCAAATGTGTGGGAGTCTATAAGTGTTCCTTGTTTCGATTTTCCACATTTCTTGTCATACATTTTTCGCAACGCATTCCTCGGTGTAGTCAGTTGCGGGCCGAAGAATGATCCAAAACACACGCACAGTTCACAGTTCGCTAAGCAAGTGAACATCACATGTAATTCAGAGAAGTATCCCTCCGCCGCGATAGCTGTGCAGCCACGCCTCTTCGTAAAGTGTTTATGTGTGTTTAAGGCTCCCGTTAAGACACCACGGCTTCTCATGGTTCACAATCGTGTAATTGTATAAAAAAATAATTGATAAAACGCAAATCCGGAACGCTCTCGATCACAGCTCGCCACCTTACTATACAGGAGCAGGAAACATGTGCACCAGTACTCATCTCACATTCAATACTCTGTTTTAAATAAACATAATACTTATCACACAAAAAGTAAATTCAATGTAAGGTTTACAAAAAATAATTTTTACAGAAGAACTCATAGCACTGCCGTTCCTAATTTCAATTATTTATCGTGGTGTACTATGTTTTTGTCGGACGAGGCCATCACAAAGGAAGCGTTGAAGCCATTTACAAGTTAGCCAACTTCAAACGAACGAATGGAGGAAGGAGATTCTAATGGACCCAAAAACACAGCGACCACAGAACCTTCAGTTATGTTATCAGCACTAACTGTCAAACGGTCCTTTCTTATGAAAATCGCTCTATAGAATACGCGGCCCTCCAGGGGCTCCAACATACGCTCACGAAAGGAAAGAAAGATAGAAAACTAATGCAGTTTTATTATTAATTTTAAGCAATTGAACATCGTATATGTGACGTTTTTACGCAGTACTTAACTGTATATTAGCAGTAAATTAGAAAGTTGTATCTTATCAACAACTATTTACAGTTTCTTAGATGTGTAGAAAATGAGCCTCTTGTTCCGCATATTATATATGTGTCATGGATACATGCGCTCTTGTTCCGCATATTTTATCTCAGTACAATAGTATTTTAATGATGAAATTATTCAAGATACAGTCAAACGGGGCGAGACAGCCATATGGGGGGACAATATGCCAGGCTCCATTTCCTGACAAGTACGCATCCTATTTACTGACATCGCAACTTTACTCTTTCCAACTTGCACAAATAGCTAGCACGATGATCCCGGTAAATCTTGCTTTATAAAAACCATTCACTTTCATGCCAAGTGCCGTGCTAAATGTATGTATATAATTGAAGCGTCGGCTGGAATAACATTGTAAGCGACACATTTTTTAATTTGCTGATTTCTGTTGAACAATGTTGTATATGAAGCTGTTCTCCCAGTGACATTTTATTAAAATGGTTAAGTTATTTTTGCATAAAAAATCTGGCTTGAAATATTGGATAACGTGGAACAACGTTGTATGTGTTGGCAAGGTGGCGCGAAACGAGCGTATGAGTATTTCACCGTCCTCTGTAAAAAAGAGTAAAAGGGACCAGAAAAGAAGAAGGAATGTCGAAGAGAAAGTGTTATGTAAGAAAAAGTTTTATAGATTCCAGTGAAAAATATATAAGCTCTAAGAATATAAGAAAACCAGAATTGAAGCGTTCGAACGAGGCGGTGATACAACGTTGTATTCGCCACAACTTATGCTTACACTGTTAGTTATAATTCGTTTTTGCTGAATATAATATTCAGCAAAATGTATTTAAACTGGTGTATACATTTCAGAATGTATCCTGTAAGTGCAGGGTAGGATACAATACCGAAAAAGATTGTGGCCTGAAAGGGCAGCTCTTTGAGAAGTTCCGAGCACTATGTTATGATGAACATTGAGCATTTCTAGCACATCAGCGTGTGATGATCTCAGAGCCTAAATGGACGAACTTCAGTGAATGTGTATTATGCATTGTACCAATTCCAAAAAGATCGACCAAGATTTGAACCTCTGTCCCGCCGAGGAAAACCGAGAAATTACACAAAAGGTCACCCCTGATCAAAACTGGGTACCGCAGCGTAATAGTTTCGGCGGCAGCGACGTGCGGCAAGGTTAGTTCGAATCCTGCCTTGAGCATAGATGTTCGCATTCTTGCAATGCGCATTCTTGCATTGTTGAGACATGGTTAAACATACCCCAACCATAGTATATCACCTTCATTACTCCAATCCTTCCCAAACCTCTCCCTCCCCGAACAGAGTATAAATATTAGTGTGACTGCACTAACTCAAATGTGACTGTCTGCATGTAAAGGGGGAAAAAACTCCTTATTGAACTTAAGAGCCGCGACGTTAATGTCACCTGACCGCTACCACACCTCCCTACTCGTAAAAGGGTTCAAGCGCCGCCAC
This sequence comes from Acheta domesticus, assembly GCA_031308135.1. Taxonomy (NCBI): domain Eukaryota; kingdom Metazoa; phylum Arthropoda; class Insecta; order Orthoptera; family Gryllidae; genus Acheta; species Acheta domesticus. The sequence goes on along the minus strand of JAHLJT010000631.1, from coordinate 83,715,176 downwards.
AATCTTATGAGCCACAAGTGGCTATGAGGAAGTTCTCGGACGCAATTGGCTTACGAGCCACTGCGGAAGTGTGAAGGTTGCAGTCCATAGAATTATTTGGAAAGTTGAGTCTAAAAATTCTTATGTTACATACTTTCCAAATAATTGTTTGTGAATATAAACATTTTTTAATGTGGAAAAACTGTTGTTAGAATGATTTGTACACTTTACAATACGATGTGTATAATTTGAATCAAGAGTTATATCAATTTACATCAGGTAAGCTAAAAAGAATTTGAACAAATAAATACATAGAAAATATAATGTATTCAGTTAAATGCCTATAACAATTATTTTTTCAGTACTTGTAAATGACAAAAAATTATTGAAACGTTGTACAAATGAGTAATTGAAAAAACTAAAAATAATTTATTATTTAACTGTTTTTAAATTTAAGGGGATAAATAATAATATTTATTGGACAGTTACCACTTACAATTAATTGACGTAAATTGACCAATGATAAAGATGATGATGATGATGATGATGCCCTGATGGGGGAAATATTGCCGAGCTCACCTGCTTGAGAAAGTCTTTTGCGAGAGGGTCGGCGCGCAGCACGACGTAGAGCGGACGGCTGTCGCAGCGCACGGTGGGGCGGTGGTGCCGGAACTGGTGGTAGGAGATGGTCGCCGCCGCCACGCCGCTCCACGCCAGCGTCCGCTGCGCGTCCAGCATGCTGCGCTTCTCGCTCAGCCCTGCGCACGCACAAACGCACACGATGCCGGACTTCGCTGACACTCATTCCGCCCGGCCAACATACTTGTTTTTGCAATATTCACGTCATGTCGCCGGTCTCCGTAACGTAATAGTTATCGCGAAACCCGCGGAGCTGCGGGACCTGTGGGGGTTGAATCTTACCTCGGGCCTGAATGCTTGTGTGCTGTGGTATGGTTCTGGCTTTGTTACACCATACGTTCCCATCCTGTTTCTAAACAAAAAACCTTCCTTTCCCTTCCTCTACCCAAAAATTACGTGTGTTTTCGGGTAACCACCCAGAGGGTAAGATGAGAATGTGCGGTCAAGGGGATTGCAAACCACAACACTGCAGTGCCTCTCACCGGGATATCCTAGCTTCGAGTCCAAAAGCTTGCAAAATATCAGCATATCTGATGCGAATCGCCAGAAGGGACACTAGCTTGTCAGCTGCTGTCAATTGCTGTCTGGAGGAGAATTCTAGCAGCCGGCTGCTCTGATCGGTAGTTTTCCGTGGTTTCTCCGACAAATTCCAGGCGAATGCTGGAGCAGTACCCTAGCAAAGGGGCTAGGGAGCCTAAGCAATCTTTCCTTCCTCTTCCCTGTCCTATCATATCTGTAACGTACACACATTTACACTTACACGTGCACTGCACTACCACACGTGCCAAGAGACTGGTCGAGAACTTAGAGCTTGTCCCGACTGGGGCGGTGCTCCGCTGCAGAGATTCCTAGTTGGGGATAGTCCCACAAGACGACTGTAGGTCGGAGCCTAGGTTTCAGGGGAGAAGATCAACGCCATCTCTCGAGGATAAAGCATGCACTACAATTACGGGACAAATTACCTCCGCCGTTGGCGCGCTCGGAATTACTAATCAATCAATCGAATCACGGCTTGCGACAACGCCATCTTCTCACCACTTAATTTAACAAACCCTAACTGTTTCTAAATATTACTGAGAGCCTATAGGATGCAAGTGTTCACTGAGTACCGGCCGCAATGAACCTAAGGGCTGCTGTAGCATAATGGGAGGTTACTGCTTCACACCTGAGTTCATAACTGAGGAGAGAGGACTTTAGTGTAAGCTCCAACAAGCCTACCGCTGAAACCAGCCCGATGATGGGCCCGCTTAACCAGCCCACTTTATATCGCCGGAGCGCAAGAAAAGAAACAACTAAGACGTCCTCATATTTTAATCAAGATAAGAAAGTGTTTAGAAAATAGTCTATGCTTACTAGAAAACATTGAATAAAGTTAGTTCACTAGTCAGCCGTGACCCAGAATAAAGTACTTCTGTGTTTGGTCGCAAAATAAAGGACACAGCTGAGGATAACGCCTTTCTGCTTCAAAATTAGATTTCTTTAGAAATGTTACTTTTTTCTGTGCACCAGAGATATTTGGCAAGACATATGCAGGCCCATGAAGTGATGAGACAATTCGACATCTCGGTGGGTCAGTTGTAAACGAAACTGAGTACAAGCTAGAAGACGCGATTGAAGTCGAAGTGACTAATGCTCGAAAACTTTAAGCATAAGACTTTTTAGGGAATTTTCTGTCTGGACAAAGTCACATCATACACAGTGTTACTATTGTTTTGGATGTTATAACGTATCCTTCAGGGTGGATGCGCTTTCCATTGACTCCGTCAGCGGACGTGTTCGTCTTATGGAAAATGTGATTTACAAAAAACTAAAGCACAATATCAAATGCCTTTTAGAAGATACGTTTTTGTATTTTGGTCATCGTGATAATTGTACCACATTTTTTTACCTATGCCACGCAATTTATCATATATATCACAAATAAACGCGAGACCTTTTCTCTGAAAAAAGAAAATCTGAAGCATGAAATTCGCTTTCATGAATTACAGTACTTCTACGTTAATCTGTAGTATCACGACAAGGCCTTTTAGCCTGTTTAACATTCTTGATTAACGTGTGGCTAAAAGGAAAGTGTTTTATGTTTAAGGGCGATACATCTTGTGCTATGAATGCGCACCTCGTAACAACACAACATGCATGCTTTACACGGGATTCCAAGCCACAGCCTACCTACAAAGCGTGCCCCAATCCTTTTCATCATCTAGACCGACCTATAATGGAAGGATTGTTTTCTATATCTAATGCAGGTTACATGCAAAAGCAAACTCTGCTAAATATTCTGATGAGACACTGAACTTAAACAGCAGACTTCGTCTTTGCCACAAAAATCAAATCTTCGCCACATGATTCAATTCAAAGTTTTTTTTTTAAACTTGCCAAGATTGTGTCTATTCAATACTTCCGTCCAAGGTGTATGGACTGCTAAATGAATATCAAGAACTAAAAGCTTCTAAAGGTAATCGTTTCTGGGACCAGGATCAAATAAAATGAGTGTGCTGTTATTATCAAGAACTTCGAATGAAATTTATTCAGTTTGAATTTGTGTAATAATTCACGTGCAATGATAATTCATATCCATTATTCTGAGAAAAAAGTGTTTTCTCACCACAGGACGCCAACTTGTCGCCTGAACGACAATTAAACTAAATTGATTTTTCCTGACATCTCAATAAAATTGTACACAGAATTTTTCGAAGTAAAGTTAGAGAGAAATAATCATGTACAATATGAAAAACCAAATAACAATGATGAACTTTTTAAAAGTATTTTTGTTATTAGCATAATTAATATTTTCTCGATTATAATAAGGAAAATAAAAAATGGAATATGAGAAATATCTCTGACGTTAACCGTTCTATGTATTGACATATTTTATCTTCAATGATGATCTGATACTGACCCTTCACAAAATAAATGTCTGAAAACAAAACATTGATGGCCAAAAGTGTGTAAATGTGAAGCCATTTTACATTTTATTCAGACATTTACTTGAGTACTATTAATACTTCGTATGAAGAGAAAGTTATGATATCACTCCGGTAAACGGCGAATTTTCGCCAGAAAAAACTCTTATAGCTGGGGCCTGGAAACGAAAAAGTGGACAATTCTGTGGCTAAATTTTAAAAAAAGTCCTCTAACTCGTGGTGTAGACAAAATCCATGTTTTGTTGCTTCTTGTTTTATTTCAAATAAAAATTTAATCAGAAAATGACAAATGAGAAAGTATATTGGACGATTTCTTTGGTGGCAGCTGAAATATAGTGATAATTTATCTAGTTGTAAAGCCGATTACGCAAGCAGGGTTTTTTATTGCTCGAATAAGCGATAAGCGTATGAATATTAATGTACATGAGTGGAAAAAGTGAAATATTTATACTCTTTTTTTTGCTCGAATAATTGTTGGGTGTATATCAATGTGTGTGAGTGGAAAATCTAACATATTTGAGTTGCTTAAGCTATTTTTAATAGCATTTCTATAAGGTTAAGAATATAAGAAGCGAAAATAATGTTCCAAACATAAGGTGAAAAGAGACTTTTAAGTCTTCATACATGTGAGGTCACGGTATGTTGGCAACGTGTTGTCTACCAGTGTTGTTGTAAATAAATGCAAATAATTAGTTGCAACGAGCAAATGCATAATGTGTTGCAACTTTGCGATAGAATCCGCACACGTTTTCCTTGAGCTCTCATTTCGCTAGATCCGAGAGGCATATATTTGACGCCAGTAACTAAAGTTTTAAATCTGTAGCTCATTGTTTGGCGGAAACAATTTTTATTGCATGGGGGCAAAACTTTTATGACGCTAGTTGCTATTTTTTTACTCATATTTCAATTAATGTTGATAAAGGAAAGGGGATAGTATAGAATTCTGGTGCTCATTGTGCAATTACATGCTCTCATGGATAAATACATGACACCTAGAAATATTAAAAACATCATTCATTCACGAAAAGTTCAGAATTTAACATAAATTAAAACCAAAAGCTTTTGAATCAGATAAAAAGGTGAAGAAAAGGAAAATATATGCATGTTTATTCTTACTTAAAGTACATTTTTTGTACTAGTACTTTTTGTGCACTTCTGTACTACTTGAAGTAATATTAGCCAGACAGACTTCTTTTAATAATTTATTACATGAAAGTAAGAAACAGAGTATTTCAGAAATTAAAAATATTCTATCATCAATGGATCTACAACAGATTTCGAAAAAAGTTTCAGAAGATTTAAAGTCAGTCACAGCTGAGTGAAACTAAAAGAATACGTATCTAAGTTTCGTAGATTAAACACATATCGTTCATGAGAATAAAGTAAGTAGTTTGCCGACCTGAATGGCCGAGGTGGCTAAGAGCATGTACCGACTTAGCGCTTCGGTACGAAGGGGCGCGGGTTTCGAGTCCTGCCTAGGGCATGGTGGTTTGCCCTTGCCTCTCATGTAAGTGTTGTCGCGAAAGGCCTTGCGTTCTGCTGATCACATATCAGAGGAGACCGCGAGTGCGTTAGTGTCTAATGTATGATCGAAAATGCGCCCCATCGGATCGTAATGGGTAACGGCAGTCGGCTGGATCAAAGGCCTAGAAGAAAAGGAAGTAGTTTAGGCTCTCATTTTATTTTCTAAAGAGACGCCATCTTCTGGTTTGAAGTATCATAATATGAATAAGAAAGAGATGAAGGGAGGTATTTTGAGACTACATTCCGCGATTGGAGCATGTGTCGTAATCGTGCTTCAAGATCATTATCTGTCACCGATACTGAATGCGTGACATTACATTGAACGACGGACGGAAAGGTAGATGGCTGGCCGGTGGCATATGACAATTATCACTAAGGGACACTATTTTTACCTCCGGGAAGGTAGAATGCGTAACATACTCAATTGTATACGTAGATTACGAATATCATAATAAAAACGTCATATCACGAGACAGTTTTAAATATACCGTATCTTTATACGGTATCATACCGTATTTTGTTATTAATGAACATACATTTAAATCGCACCTGTAAGATATGTAGAATCAATACGCATAAAAATGTATTTAAAAATAAAATATTTGTTCAGTTCATGTATGACACTTTCGTGAGATAGCAACAAAATTTGGCTTTCGTGTTTGTTTTTTCTTACCTTCTGAATTCGAAGATTGCCGTCTTTATTCTCGTATCTGGTAGCCGCGCTCAATTACGAGTAGGTCTTAGTGGTCTTAATAGGTCTTAGAAGATGTTTGAAAACAAGTCACGTGCACCCTCATATTTCCTACTGCGCATCAGTCATCGAAAGGGAGTATTTTATCCCGTTACCTTATCACAAATATACAAGTATCCAACTGTTGGGGTGGCAGATACTGAGTCAGTCGATGTCATCCGGAACTGTAACTGCAGTGCGCGTGAAGTTAGTGTTTGGTTGGCGTATGTCTCAAATACATTAATACAGTATAGTTATGCGTTTTTTTATAAAGTAAAATTTACCATGCGATCTATAGAATTGAATTGTTCGACAAAATGCAAATCGTTATTTCACATTGAAAGTGTGCGAAACAACCCGAAAATTTCTGTTATGTTTGTGAAATATTTACACTCTAACTTCAAAGGAAAAAAATATATGAAATTTCAAAACTTACGTATTGTTTATACTTTGGCTGTCGTGTTTGCGATCAGGCCTAACTATGGGCTGCTCATCAGTGTTGTGTGACCTGTACAATGAATTAGGTTGTGGTTGTAGGGAAAACTCAAATCATTGTCGTTCGCTCTACCAATGTTGTGGAGAATACCAACAAACCATTTTAATATCTGCATATTAATGCACGAATATGCATATTCTATTTTTAACTTGTTCTTATCTCGTATGAAGCATGCTCATAAAATTTTGAAGTAATATAACCGGAATAACAATGTGGAAATCAGTATAGAATTTTGTTTATTTCAAATACTAATTATGTTTAGATCTTTTAAACCTTGAGTGATAGCAACTTTTTATAACGATTTTCAAAATCAGCATGATCGTTTCCTTTGAAATCACCATCATTTATCCTGGAAGAACGAAAAAACATTGTTCCTTAGTGTTATTATAGAAGGGGTACAGGTGCTCACCAAGCTCAGTGAGTTTCCGATGTAATTTGCATTTGTCTTCAGTGGTGATTGTTAGTTCGTTATTGTTAATAAAATTATTGCGAATGGAACAAAAGGGTATATAAACAATTGAATCATTACAAAAACGTGTCCCTAATAGCATTAATAACAACCACTCTGCATTGCTCTTCGCGGGTAATGAGGTTCTTCGAGACAATCCTGCAATATTTTTTTATTCCTCTTTTCGAGAACATAGGACAGGCGTTGCTCGTTGCTTACGTGAATGTCCAGGAATTTTCATAAAAAAATATAGCTAAATCATACACTCAGTATGAAATTTGGTAAAATGTTACCTTCACGGACACGACAGGTTGGAGTAGAGGGTACACATTCATAATAAGAGCGTGGCCTGGAGGTGGTCGTATGACACTATGAATAGCGGAATTTCCTCGATTGCCCAGAACGACTGTGTACTCACCTGATGTAAACATCGTCTCGAACTGTTTACTCTCGGTAATGCCGCTACCGAACTGACAAGGTAATATCGAACAGCTCTCAAGCCGAAGTGCTCCGATTGCCATGCGAATGCCTCCGAAACATCCGGGCGATCGCGCGGCCGCTCAAGAGGAAAGAATCCCGATGGCGACACGCCAAGATTGATGCGAATCGAAGAAGAGTGGTCGGAGACTTTGGAAGAAGACGGAAAAAACTTACGATGCACTCACAATCTCTTATTTACCCGTTTCATTCCTCCTTGCCAATGGGGTTGTTGCGGGTGCACATTTCCACATTTAAACTTCTTTTAAGTATTTACCTGCTTTGAAACGTTTATTGCCATACACATCGTAATTCAATTAAATCACAATTGGTCAAAATTTCAAATCTGGTGGGATTTCTCTGCCATAATTCGAATGCATTTGATTGATGTGTGGAAATCTAAATTATTTGAAATGTTTAACTCATTAATAACGAAACCGATTGCAATGAGTTTTAAGCATTAGTAATGAATATTGGTTTGTGTGGGACTTTTAGTATGTTATTTCGTGTAATGAATATATTATCAAAGAAACTTTTCATCTTGTTAAAATATACAATTCATGGGCTAATAGGTGATATATTAATAAGCTTTTATATTTTTATCAAAAGGAATTGTTTTGTAGTTTTGTGCGGAATTCCGATATATTACCTTATTAAGCATTTTCTTTGAAAATCGATTTCTAAGCTTCTATTCAGTCTCAATTATTAGGACAGGAACAATGAATCTGTTAAGTAATTCAGCTGCCCATGAATACGCTGCTCAGAGCAACGCGTTCTGGATAGAGAAAAAGAACAATAACGAAGGCAATTTTCTGGAACCAAATCGTTATAATTTGTTAATAACATTGTCCTAGTTATATAAATAGAAATAAAAATATCATGAGCGCTGCCAAAATTACTTTTACGGGCAAAAAAGAAAATAATACACGCAATAGAAGTATTTTCAGTTTAAAGTGCGATTTTTATTAATATCGATCACCCCAGTTTTAGAATCAAGAAACACAATATGTAGTTCAAATTCGAATATGAAAGGAAAGCTTGACCTTGTTTTTGTTGTGTAGAACAATTTTTGCACTAACGTTTAGTTTCTCTAGAAAATTACTGTTCCTGTAGGTTTGTAAATGAGCAAGAAGTGACATTTGTGAACATGTCATAGGGCATAATACAAATGTATTTATGCCCTATTTAATTAAACATAGTCACGACCTACAATTGACAGGTACTTAGAATAATAACACAACCACCAATAATTAAATTTCTTTGAAAGATGATGTTAAGTCTACCCCTAATTCATTTTCAGTCAAAAATTAATTATGTTTGAATAAAAAATTAACATTTCAAGCAAGTGATCAAATTCATTTTGAAAGGTAAGAGACCAAGCAGAAAATAATCCTTGCACTCAGCGTCTAAACATTAATGACGCACTTACCAATGAGGCCAGAATTTCGAAGAATAATTAGTATCCAAACTCCCTACCATGAACGTAGAGCTACCAACGAACATTGTGATAGAACTCTCTTGAGAAAAATCAGGAATTCGCAATAATATCAGTTTGCTGCTGAGGTGCAATACAAAATTTACTATTGTAAAGACTAGAATGTGTCATTCGGCTGCAAGTGAGATCTTATACCAGCTATAACAGCAGTTTCAGTCAATTTCATTTCTGTCTCTGTTTTAAACTCTGTTACTAACTTTCCACATACATGAACTACAGCAACTATCACCCAACTAGCAGCTTTCTCCACATGATGTCACTTGAAACGTCACTTGTTTGGCATTGTTGGTTTTAGCTGGCGCTTCCTAGCCAAAAGTATGAGTTGATCGATGAGTTTTTGTTGAGATGATCCACTCCACCAAGTCTTAGAAAAACATCGCAGGAAAATCCTCGATTTAATTCCATTTTCTAACTGAGACAAAATTTTTAAGACCCGAAACTATACAAATAGAGTCCGTAAGACAAAACCTTCTGAGTACGTCTTACTTTCAACAATGTTAATGTAAGACGATCCTTAGGAATACCATGATTGCCGAGTACATAAATAGCAGGGCAATAGCTTCGTACTCGAAAGATTGTAGAGCTCCTCATCACAACTGTCGAATGGCTACGTGACCACAGTGGATACGGCCATTGGCGGCCGTCACCGGTCATGGAAAATATCAAGACAGGGTATTGTGGCGGTGCGGGCAAGAGCTAGCGGTTGGAGAAGTGCATTGAAGACTTGCATCATTTCCATTGGCAGAACGAAAGTCCAATTTCGGAGCAATGACCCGAGAAATGAACTTGTAGCAAAATGCAAGACAGAAGATTCAGTTCCGGATGGAAGGCACTAAGTTGGCGAGAATGTTCTTTGAGCGAAATTTTTTTCTTATCCCAGAAGCGTTTTCAAAATTCTCCTGAAATAACTCACACTCTCTCTTGAAACAGTGAAAATTTTCTAAACTAAAACAATGACACTTCTATTCATTTAGCGTCAAAAAATTGAAAAGTGTGTGTTACGTTAAGGGAGAGGAGCAAGAGGAGCGATCTGCGCACTTTTTCTTGAGCTCTGACATTCCTGCTCTAACTCATATACTATATTAAGTTGAATGCACAGGTTGTAACGAGCGGTTTTAGCAAGATTTGATAAAAAATATTCTCACCCGTTTAATAAAATTTGCAACGGCTAAAGAGGTACAGATTTTTCCACTTATCTTCTTATCGTTCCAGGGCTGTTCTTGCAAAATGGCGCCCCAACGAAACAACACACTTGAGTGAAAGGCATCTAGCATTATCAGGATATGAATCCACGAGCCGTGCGTTTGGAATCGCATTCTGCTACTCACGCATGTTCCAGGGCTGCATGAAGAAAGACGCAGCGCGTGAAGAGGTGCGCTGCAGGGCCGCCACCAGCGCCGCCACCGAGAAGGGCTCCTGCGCGCCGGCCGCGGCCGCCAGGAGCGCCAGCAGCGGCGCCAGCAGCCGGAGGAGCGGCGCCGAGAGCATCAGGCGGCGCGCGCGCTCATCGCCGCAGGCGGGCCGCGCCGCGGAGGCCGTCCTCGGATGCCCCTGGGCACGCAGCAGGCAGGGCGCCTCAGCCATTGCACAGAAAGTTTGTCTCCCGAGCGCAAGAGCTTGAGAGGCATCCTGATTGTTTGGAATGAAATAAGCGCAATTAAATCCCGTTTCATCTGTATACCAATCACTATTTACAGACTATTTTTCTTTAATTTGTTGTTGCGTTTCACACACACACACGCTTCTTCTGTTTTGGTTTGGAGTTATGTCCCTCTATGACTAAATGTTTCTATATTTAGAGGATAGTAGGAGGCAATGATACTTCGCAAACAGATGTTCTGCATGGTTCGGGGAGGCTAGTGAAAGAATGAACGAAAATTTTATACTCACTTTATGCCGTTACTTTAATTCCCCCGGGATTAAAATATCACTTTAATACAAGAAGTAGTAAACAGATTCTTTAGCAAAAGGCCCTTAGGATACGACCACTGCGAGGCCCCGAGAAGTTCTTCCGAACGACGAGGCTCACAGAAATAGCCCTATCTTTTATATATTTTAAATTTTAAATATATTAAAAGCCGGCTTTAATCACCCGTTTTCCTTCGCTAAAGAATTTATTTACTACCGCTAGCATTAAAGTGACATTTTAATCCCGGAGAGATTAAAGTAAAACCATACAGTAAACAAGGTGTTAATCCATTCTTGCACTTGTAGCTTCACTGAAGGCCCTTGGATGATCCCTGCGAGACTCCGAGTAATTCTATGGCGAGGCTCCCAGAACTATTCAATATCTTTAAATTTAATATCATTATTTTATTAAATATCTTTCTTTTTAAACATGATTAAAATTTAACTTTCATCACACGTTTTCTTTTCCTGAAGAATCTGTTTACTACTTCTTGTATTAAAGTGATATTTTAATCCCGGGGGAATTAACGTAACGGCATGAAGTGAAGGTGTTCGTTCATTATTACACTAGCCTCCCCGAAACCATGCAGAACACCTGCTTGCGAAGTATCATATTGCCTCCTACTATCCTCTAAATATAAGAAACAATTAGTCATAGAAGGAAATAACCACAAACCAAAACGGAATAAGTATGTGTGTGTATGTGTGAAACGCAACAAAAAAATAGATTCAAAATAGTGATTGGTATACAGATGAAACGGGATTTAATTGTGCTTAGTTCATTCCAAACAATTAGGATGCCTCTCACGCTATTATGCTCGGGAGACAAACTTTCTCTGTAATGGTATTCACACTCTTCCTAAATACTTATTATATACTCGTACTATAAAATAATTATTCATTATAGTTATATAACACATTTTTTCGTTTGTCTTTACAATTTTATCTTTACGTTTCGTAAGTGCATGTTTTCTCCGTATTTTCTCTGTATTTTGTATTTCAGTTAGTGCTAAGTAGGATAACGATGATTTAAAATAAATTATTTGGAAAGGGAAAAAGTGCGTGTCCTTCATTGGCGTCAAAGAGCTCTGCTCCCTAGATTAACACCAACAGCACATACTTTCTCGCATTATTCAGAATAGTTACGTAATATTAAAATATTGTAATTTCTGCCATACTAAAAATTCAGTTATAACTTGAAAAGTCTAATTCAAACGAATCGTCTCTCGTGCTTATCTGCATTGATTTCCATTGAGAGGAAAAGTAAACTCATTAATGCCCAGCGTATGATATATCATACGCTAATTTCTGGTCAACTCAATTTTGCTTCTTTTGCAATACTTTGTGAATTTAAGTTAATCAGTAAACGTAGATATCGTAAGCGAAACCTACAAGTAAGATTTTTCATTCTTAAATGCCAGATGTTGATTTAGCTGTGATCGCTAAGTCATTGTACATCCTGGCCAGCCCGGGTCGGTTCGAATCTTCATCTAAAACCGTGCTCAGCTGCAATAAGCCTGTGGTTAAGTCGGAGGGAGAGGAGCCGATGTAAACAAACGGTGGTTGGTCCACATCGAAGTTAACGGGCCTTACGCAGCGAAGTTTCAACGGTTTTGCTTCTTCTTATAGGAAAAAAATACACAATAACCACCGTTTGGCGCTTCACGAGCGCTCAAGTAGTATAATTTAGGAGCATAACAATTGAATAGCACTAAAAGTTGCATAAACATGCTACCAAAGGTCTGCAACGGCTCCTGTGCGCGCGAACGAACGCGACAACAATGGGCGAGCGCTATGCGAACAAAATCATTCTAGGCAGTAATGGGTTAATGTCTTACTTTTAGAAATGGAAACAAAAATGAATAAATTTAAATGTTACTATATTTACGGAACATAACACAGAAAAGCAAGAATAATTTCACACAAGCCTGCCTTGATTACATCTGGAGCAAGGTTTCAACATAATATTTAGTCAAAATATTTCTTAGTGAACAATTAAAAAGATATCACTTTAAAGCCAGCCAATTTTAATTTTATTCTCTGTTGACAGAATACTAACAGAAAAGGAGTACACCACGAGATATCTTGGTCTCGCCAGTTTATCTTATGAGACATGTTTCCTAATGTGTTTTATGGTGAAATTTGCATTTTTAAAAAAAGAAATAATGATAAGAAATACTGTATTTTAGGGTAAGCAACTGTCCCCTGTCTTCTCATGACGAAAAAATACAAGTATGATCGGATTCTTTGACACGGAACTGATATAGTTGCTTATCTGTCTGTATTCTTTGCTAGTGCATGACCATGCTGTAATATTACTACATATATTAGATAGATTCTTAATCCAGGTGGTCTAGGTGTTGCGACCTACTTAAGTGAATTCAAACTCGTCTGCAATGAACTATTAGGAAAGAAAATGTATGCAATAAATATTTGTATAATCTATTCATAATCTTTGTAAATAACACTTATTTTACTGATTATTACTATTCATATTTTATTATTATTATTATTATTATTATTATTATTATTATTATTATTTATTATTATTGCCTACTGACTAATTTCCTTACTGTTGCTTTGTTAGTTGAGAGTTGTTTTACTAAGTAAGTTCTTAAGGTAAGAATAGATTCAAGATAAGAATAAGATAAGAATTCAATGATAAATAAATGGATATATTACACTTAACTATATACCATTACTATGACAAGCTATTAAAATCCGAAAAAGAGGCAAAAGAAGCAGAATTGTCACCCTTCAGAATTTAAAGTTCTGTTAAGTTAATAATATCATGTTAAATTATTTTGGCGGATCGTAAATTAGTGTATTAATGTTGTATGAATTATACATTAAAAATCATGTGCTACAAACTGGTGAATAAACTTTTCATTAACAGAGGATACTTTTGTATATTAACAATTATTAACACTGATATTGAAATGGTAAAGTCATGGAAAAGAAGAAAATGATTCGAAGCTTTCACACAATGTTAAACAAATGATATGAACAAATAAGTTTGACTTACATAGTAATGTGTAACATGAGAAGTCTTCGAGTAATATTGGCTTAAGTACAATACTAGGAGTTTTTAAACCGGTGGCGTTAATATTTTATCTTGCCTTTGAAACACATCACACGAGGTTTTCTTTGTTCACAACTGACAAGGCGTTTTAATCACTCCACACCGCACAAAATCTAAATATTTTGCCTTATTAGTTTGCATTTATGCGCCTATGCTGCTGAAGATATTTGCGTCTCTTCGCTCCAAGCTCTCCAAGAAGGCGATTTGCACTCCGAAAAATAGAATAATAGTTCACAGAAACAAAGTAAAGAATATTGTGCCCCATTAATTGCATTTACGAGTCTATGCTGCTCAAGATCGTTGCGTCTCTTCGCTCTAGGCTCTCGGAGAAGGCGATTTGCACTTCCGAAAAAATAGAAGAATGATTCAAGGAACGAAGTACTGAATATTGTTCTCTGTTAAATCGTATTTGCGCTCCTGCGCTTACTCCTCGATGCTTGCTAGCCTTCTGTAAGGGCAGTTGTGTTTCAGGGCGGACGTACTTCGCCGCAGTTGCCGCGACGACGGCCGCGTACGGACTGTTTTGGATCATTGATTATACCTATCTCGCCGGAAGAATCAAAACAGCCTTCACCGCGTTGAACAGCTTTGGGAAGTCAGAGTAGGCAGTGAAGTGACGTGTTGCTCAATTCAAGGCCTGCAGAATTCTTACGTTGTTATTGTTTATTATAACGAACGATTGCATTTTCTCAGTTTGACACTAACAATAAACCACCGTGAGTGTGTAATAAGTACATTTACTCCAATAACATGAGCATTTTTCAGAAGTGTTTACTGTAAAAAATGCCAAAGTAAATAGAAAACATTTCTCTATTTTCTTGTAATGTAATTATAAACACTGGTTGAAATAGGCAACAAACACGTTTTTGTAAATTTCTCAGAATATTCTGGCCGAATCAGAAAACAAATTATCAGCTCCCCACCAGCAGAACGAGATACGTTGTATGACACCTCACATGTCTCGATTGATGTACGTGGTGTAACCGTGAGGGATCCTCACATACGCATGCACGGACACTGACAGTTCCTCAAATACTTCATAGAGATTATAAATATTAATATTGTTACCAAAAAGACTGACTTATATGACTAACAGTAAAACACTACTATGAACTATTTTGAACAGAGATATTAATCGGAGTACTGTGTATAATTCATGTCGTTCGAGTCGTATGTACGCAACGCAACTGCATCAGGCTTATCTGAGTTCATGAACCATGTGAATACTGTAATATTTCACTATAAATGTTTGAAGGTTACAGAGGGTTTGCTTTACCACCGATTTCAATGCTGACCTACATTTTCATTTCAACATCTCAAATACTTTTAGTTTAGTGGTACAATCAGTTAAGAGAATAAAAGTTGTTTTTAACTAATTTAAAAAAACAATCGTACATTCGTTAGATTTTTTTAAAAATTTGTTTGGCCAAACCTTTTGCAAATGAACCCCTATGAACTACATTATTTTTCATTTTCTAAAAATGTATAATACCCATATAGTACCGCGATAACTTATTGATTTCGATGACAGGATTCGAAGATCTAATAAATAATGAAGTGATAAAACCTTAATCCCTGCAAATAACACTTCACTGCAAAACCATATGCCATCTGCATGCCTTTTCAAAACTAGGTATTCTTCATTTTATCTGTATCCGGTTGAGGGCTTAAGAATTTCAAAGACACATTTTAACAATCAAGGTACTTATCTGGATTTTACACCACACAGCTGAGATTTGCTCAAAAAGACTTTATTGTTTCTTTTCGCCTACTACGTACTTACATAGTAGAGATACATTATTGCAATGCTCCAGCGGAAAGTGGATATTTTCGTCAGAAAAAACTCCTATTGTGAGGTCCAGCTCTATTGAAAAAGTGGGTATATTTTGTTCCAATTCCTGGTAGACAACTTCCTCATAAGAAGGTGATAATGTCGACTGCCTTCCGTTCCCGATCAATAAACTAATACTTTAATAAATAATACATTTACATAATACATTTGTAGAATATTAGAATACCATAGAGTTAATAATTACTATTGTCATGCTTCTCGAATGAGACAGATGCTTTACCGAAAAATTGGTTTACGGTAAAGCATCTGTCTATCTGTCGTTGGGGATACTTTACGCGAATTTTCAAACATTTCTAAAAAATTATTCAACATTTTTGAGTTAAATTTTCTTCAGACAGTACGCTTATAAATTGCACAGCTATGTTATATGCACAGTTCTTATTTTCCTTGAACTGTGTTAATTTAGAACTAGTGGTGCTAAAACAGCAAGTATTTTCTCGACTTTAGTAAAGGTTATGTAATACTATTTAAACCACAAGTTCTCTCCGAATTAACACATCTCAGTCATTTGTTGTAAAACTCATTTGAAATCGTAGAGCATTGGGTGTGAAAATTAAACGCAAGTAGTTTCAAGCAATGCACTTTTTATTCAAAACTTAAAATTAAAATATATTTCTGACACTGAATTCATTGTATAAGGTATGCAGTGTATTCATAAACATATCCGATGAGTTTTTTAGCCAGACAATTTTCTGCATAAGCAGTATGCAAGATAGTAAAATAATTAAAAGTTAATAAATAATACGATACTGATAATGTGGCAAATGCAAATAAATCGAAAAAATATATAATAGTAATTATATACCACAATGGTATTGTGATATTCTTCAAGTAAATAATAGCATTAGTTTATATTATTCAAAAATTTTTTGTGTGTTGAATTTGAGCCTGAGAAAATATTGAAAAATGTTTTTTCTGATAGTACCAATTATTTCTTATTTATCATATTTTTCAGTCAGATAAAATAGTGTTAAGTTGTCGAAAAAAATTGTAATTAAAAAACACATTTTTGGCTATATAAGGGTGTGGGTGGTGGGATGGGGCTAAGAAACCTTTCAAAAATATTATTTTTATGTGAGAATATAGTGTAACAATTCATATGCAATTTGGTTGAGAGGAACGTTTTACCATCTTATCGGAGGGACCCTTTAGTAACTGGATTTATCCACTTTTCGTTACCAGGGTCCTGTAATAAGAGTTTTTCTGCATAAAATTCGCCTTTTTTCGCGCAGCATTACATAACTTTCTACTGCATAATCGGTTAGTGAGAAAGTAAAATGGGCCAGCAGGCGCCACGATGGACAGACTAGTCTTGGAGCAGTTAGTCATTCGTTGAGCGCGTTAGAGAGTTTGTACTGTGACGTCTACTGAAGATACATTTGACTGTTTTGTGCTCTGTTTGGATAGAGGTGGCCATGCTACGTTTGGGGACTTTTCCTGACATCGACTATTGGAATTGGACTTGATTTTTCTCTCCCACACTCGGACGACTCTTATCACGATTTTGGTATCAGTGTGGATTCGTAAACATTGTAACAAAGGTCACAATAAACTACTGTTATTGTTAAGTGTGTGTGTTCCTTATTTGATACATTTGCAAAAGGAGTGACTGAACATATTTTAAAAAATTAACGACTAATACTTGTTTTTAAATTAGTTAAAAACCACTTTTTATTCCAGCTTTATAAACGACCATTTTCTTAACAAGAAATCGTCCATAAAATACATCTTATGACACAGATGATG
>JAHLJT010000631.1:83668151-83697776 GCA_031308135.1 Acheta domesticus | reverse complement strand
AAATGTTTCCAGTTTTGGCTTTGCCAACCATTTATACTACCCCAAGAGCAAAGAATCAAAGTCATTGACATTCACTGCGGCAAGGTTGCCCCAAAAAATATATCCCACTTCCTTTCGTTGTTAACGAAGCAACGAACGGGATCCACACACAGATCTACCACGCCAGTCATGCCGTAAGAACTCTGCTCCACTGCTGCCTGATAAGCGCCGAATTACCAGTGCCCCCCCAAATTGCCACTGACCACGGCGACGATATGCCAAGACGCGCTCGAGTCTCCTGCACTCATCCGGCACACCTCGTTCGGCGACACCCGCTTCGATTTTTTTCAATGGTCGCCAAGTAACCCCAGTCAACACCCGTTTCCAAACATTAGTATGCAAAAACTATTCAAACTTCACAAAACTCAAAATTAGGATTAACACGCGCGCTGGCATAGCTTATATATTACTACTAAAATAGTTCACATCACACGGATACAGTTCCGCCACCTGCGAATACAAGTCCGAAGGAGCAACACCTTCTCGAAATTTTATAACTGTTCGCAGTGATTAAATATATATCACGAGTGACGCGGAGTACAACTCGCACGAAGTTATAATCACTCCTCTCACAGTTCATAACTAGCTTCAACTAGTACGACATGTCCAGAGAAACGAGCAAAAGAACACTTCATCAAAAATTACAAATCCAAATTTTTAAAATTATCTCTATGCAACAAGCGACGCGGATTCTGCCTCTCGCTACAAGCTATTCCCCCATCTGACCCCATTGTTGTCCTAAGGCATTTTAATAGCTTTTTCCGAACAAAACAATAGCGCCTCTACTGTACTCCTGCTTTATAACCCTTATAAAATAGTTTATTATTAATATCTCTAACACTTCCAGGATTGTCTTATTATATTGTAAAAATTCCCAATTAAAATTTCGTATCCATTCCACTTCTTAGACATCACTTTTACTCGCTTCATTTTGTTAAAGAATAGTCTTTTTTCGTGCGTCTCATGCCTACAAACATCGCTCGTTTATTTCTCAATTAACTAATGTCAACATAATGTTTATCTATTAATGTTCGGCGTTCCTAAAATTGTGTCACCACGTTTTTAATTTGGCCCGTATTCCACGGAATACTTTGGTATATGCCAAATCTCGTAGACACACTAGTTTTCGTTTAATTTATTAATATATCCAAACTTTCGAAGTAGTGACGTCACGACCATTGTTGTTTTCGTTCTTTAACATGTAAAAAGTCAATGTCGTGATCACAAAACTCGCGATATTATGCGTTTCTGTGACCCGATTTAGCTGAAACAAACTTTATTCTGTTCCTTATAATTTTGCGCGTTGACTAGTAACAACGCAACCATTAATTCCCCACTGCGTTCACATGTTCGTCCGAAATACTCGTTTTCTCTTAGATCACCTTCACTTGTTTTTGTTCTACATTCCGCTCTGGAAGTTTCTACATAAAGTTCTATACCCGGTTCATAAACCAAATGGTCACTTCATGTTATTTACCTATTTCATTTGTAATAGATGGCTAAACTATTACAGTACTTGTAGTCCTTGAAGTTATTATTTTCTTTTTGTTATCGTAAATTTACTACCTTTATTTCGTATCCACATCCGTAAAACAGAAATTTACAAAGTCATCTACAATTTATAATGTACCAGATACAGTTAACATCGTACTTCACAAATAAAATACTTTGCCTACAATGTTTAAATGCCCTTAATAGACATTCTGTTTTGATCTGGGACTCTGAACTGATTGCCTATGTGTAATGTATTGTAAGATACCTACAATTCAGAAAAAAATAGTTCATGAAATTATTATACTTCTTGTATTTATTTTTTGTTTTGTAATTAGTTTGCAAATTAATCGTTTCTTCCATACAGAAGAGCTGATGATTTGGCCAAACATAACCTCGTGAAAAAAATCTCCATCATCATAATTGGAAGAAAACAATCCATTCTCTCCCGCACCCATCTTTGTCTTCGCACTAGAGTCTAATCACCGCTGGAATCATCTTCAAATACCATAATTTACAATCGTCGAGCCCAGAGGCGAGATTTCGGATCTTTCATTGGGGGGGGGGGCAAATTTGGACGCCATTATAAACACGAAAATATTCGTTTATGTTATACTTTAAATTAATTGTGCTGCAATATAAAATAACTATATATATATATATATATATATATGCATAGTTTTCAATTTTGTTAATTATTTAATTGATTATTATTAAATATTATTAATTAGATTAGTTGAAAACAAAGATGACTATCTTCAAAGTTATTAAACTGTCCGAAACAGTAAATTAACGATGCATTTTTTTTCTCAGTGAATCATATCGAAATATAGAAAATGTTTATTATTTATTATGATCGCAGATGTTTATACATAACTGTGCCATTCTGTAGTATCACTAGTTATTTTCTCGTTATGGATGCTGTTGAAAAATCGATTTCGAGATTTCAATGGAAATACACGTTTGGGGGTCCTCTGAGGTCGCAAAAGTTTTTTTTTTTTTTTTTTTTCCAAAACGACGTCCGTCCGTCTATTTGGTGTATGTGAACAACACTAGCGCCTAAATTATGTATGAGTACGATCTTTCCCAAACTGAATAAACCCTTGATTGAAATTGATTTTTCTATAACTCGGGACAAAGCATTTTTTCAAATATTTTTATTTTTCTAAAAATAATTATTTTCTAAATTCATTTTTCGTTTTTGTTTTAATTTTTTTATTTTAATTCTGGCTCTCAAGAAAACGTGCGCAGATAAATTTCTTTTGCCCACACGTCATATACAGTTTTTACTGTTTTTTGACAATTAAATAAATAAATAAACCCTTGTCGATCTGGCCTGAGGCGAATCTCTGCGATTTTGAAAAACATTCATTAATTTTTGGGGATCTTTACATGAAGCTCTCGGGATATGTTCAAAATGTTCTGAAAATGGCTCCAAACGTTTTCTTTACATTTCTTGTAAAAAGAAAGTGCAATACATTACAAAGATGGCATAGGTTCGATTTTCACTGATAAATCTGAATTTTGAAACTTGTAAGATATTGATTTTTTTCGGCGTATTCTTACAACTACAAAATTAAGATGGAGTTTTTCTTTCAAGTACATTTTTTTCTTCATAATTAGTTCTTTCGTTTAGGTCATGCACAGTTTTTTAAAATTTTATTAGTTTTCCTGCATTATTGCGTTCAATATGTGCAATATTAAAAATATCTAAAAGATTTCCTCAAAAACAGCGCTAGATTTTTCTTTAGTGGTGGATAGTATTAAATGTACTCCGTAAGATGACACAGACTTTTTTCTATTCTTATGTCGTTTTCCGAAATTACACTAAGGTATTTTTTCTTGTCTCTCACGTCGTTAATATTTACATTACATGCGATTTGTTCGTATAATAAATGCATTTATGAGTGCATGTGCATCAAATTATGTCCTATAAAGTTTTCTCGAAAACTCAGTTTTCTGTGAAAATGAGCTCAAATTTCCGCAATTTCAGAAACACTCATTCACACTTTTCAAGTTTTTCGAAATCGCAATAGTTTTCTGTGAAAAAGAGCTTCAAATTTTGCATTTACACATTTTCATATAGGACAAAGTTTTCCTCGTCAATAATATTCTTAAAATAGTTTTCGGTCTGCCATTAGGAAACCGAAAAATTGAGAAAAACGTGAAAAAATGTTCGGGCGGCGATAGATGGTAGCTGGCAAAAGCATGGGGCACGACCGAAAAGTTAGCCCCGACCGAAGGAATTAGGAAACTAGTACGAGAAAGTCTGTGCCATTCTGTAGCTCTACTAGTTCCTTTCTGTTTTGGCCCTAAATCTTTGGTGGCATCTAAAACAAAAATTGTACGAACACAAGTTGTAGTGTATGTAATAAGAGCCAGTTAAAGTTTGAGGCTCATATACGAACCATAGTTCGGGGTTCATTTTACAACCATCGCCGTATTAAAATTCTGCAAACTAAAACCGATCTTTGATAGTTTCAAATTACAGATTGCATGACCTCGAAATTTTAGGCACAAAAAAGGTTTGATTAAGCACCTAAAACAGGCTACAAAATTACGAAATTATGCACTAATAGGTATTAAAATCGACGTTTTAGGCACTTAAAATAGGTTACAGAATGACTACGCCAGGCAAAAAATGGACATGAAAAAGTTATATTTCTGGCTTCTAGAACTAATCGCAAAATGATTAAATTAGGTAATTTTTATTATGCAGGAAAAAGTATTTTTACAATACATTTTACAAGTAGAGGCTAAAAGGATATTAATATTTAATCAATATTTTCTTCAAATTTTCTACAATAAGACTGTCTTATCTATGAAAACCATTTTGAAGGCTGAAAATAAACTTTTCACTGACACAAATTTATAGGAGCAACAAATTTAGTTACATTTCTCATGCTCACTTCTCCTGGAACTACTTCACTCGTCCTTCTTCCCCACAGAAGAAAAAAAAACTTGTACTACTCGACCCATTTAACCATATATTTGTAATCCTTGCCTGTCCGAGAGTAGACTTCTTGCCGAACCTGTGACTTTCCTCGCCTGGACTTCGCAGAACATCGCGCTGCGGCGATAAGCCTCAACCTGTCAACAGCGCAGCTGCATCAGGAATGGATGCAATTGCCTACCAAGTGCATGCTGATCGGAGACGAGCGTGATACATCCTTATTATGTTGACTTGCAGGACTCCTTTTGTTCGGTGTTTTGGGGTGAAAGATTTCAGTGCGTTATCGATTGCGTATTAGATCACAAAATATTTGCATTTCGGAAAAGTTTTTGCGTTTCCGTAAAACAAATTTCAAAATTTAGCATTTAAAATATCGTTCTTGAAAATCGCTTGTTTTAGACAGTTTTAGGTAAAAACATATTATAATAGACATCAACCACCTTTTTAGGACATTTTAGGCACTTTTAGACGCTTTCAGTAGATCTATTTTGTCATGATTCGTAACCATCTGCAATTATTTTTCACAACATCCTAAAGGAACTAAATAGGCATTTGTCCTAAAATCCAAAGTCCAAGTTATGACTCATTATTTAAGGCATGAAACAGTTTCATTTCCAAGTAAATAACGTTTAAAGGCAAATATAATTGAAAGAAAATGTATTAATAAAGGATATTAAAAATAACGCTGAACACTATTCCACTATTTATAATACTGAATTAAAGTTCACCAATTTATTAATGTATGTTATTAGCTCAGCTTCATAAAATTATTGTTCGCTTAATTATTATTATTATTATTATTATTATTATTAATATTATTCCTCTAGATAATGACTAAAGATGTTATGTGTCGGCTGAATATAAAATCTACTCCAGGTTGCAACCAGCTACCTAAGGAGTAGATCTATGGTCTGTCGGCGCCTCTACAATAATTTGCGCAAAATTTGGGCTGTTCCAAACAAAGCTATTTCTTGCACTTCCCAGTCTTTATAATTACCTGGGAGTTTAGACAAGTTCTTACACAACTTTTGCGGAACAAATCCCAGAGCTCCGATCACTATCGGACGACCTGTGCTTTTACGCCCCACATTCGGCTGATCTCGATTTCCAAACTCTTGTATTTAATACGTTTCTCTGCCTCCTTGGCAACAATGTTTTGATCGCAAGGGACAGCAACATGGACAAGTAAACACGATTTGTTCTCCAAATCCCGGATGGCTATATCCGGTTTGTTTGCCGCTATCCTGCGATCAGTTTGAATTTGTTGGGTCGAACAATATCGTACACAATCCAACAGACGTCACCGGTTTCGGTGAGGGTTCGTACCACCTGGGGCATGTGTTTGGAACTTCGAGGGCGGTACAGATTTGCCAGTGGAGGTAGCTACACAACCCTGTCGTGTCTTTTCACGTATTCGGTCTTTACTAGGATTGCTTTTGCACACTTGTCAAGACCAAACTTTATGCAGATGTCATTGCTAAAATCATTGATGACAGCATTTGGGAGAGAATCGCTTCATTCTTAGCAAACACTTTCAGATCATCCATGTAAAATAAATGTGATACAGGCCTTTCGTCACCATGGAGCTTGTAACCAAAGTCAGTGTGCGACAGCTGTCTCGATAGAGGAATCAAACCAATGCAAAACAGCAGAGGGGATAGTGAATCTCCCCTGTTAATCTGAATATTTCTTGTTTCTACTACTCCCTTTCCGCTGTGGATTAGTAAACTGGTGCTCCACGAGTTCATACTAGCCTTGCAAAACTCAACAAGTCTAGGAAGAAATCGATAGATCTCCAGGGTCTTCAAAATCCAATCGTGTGGTACACTGTCAAAGGCCTTCTGGTAGTCAATCCAAGCCATGCTTAAATTACGTTTTCGTTTCTTTACATCATTCAAAATTATTTTATTCAGAAGCAAGATTTCCTTACAGCCATAGGAACCTTTACGACATCCCTTCTGTTCAACTGGCAACAGATGGTTCTTCTCTAGGTACCAATACATTTTGTCAGCTATGGCTGCAGTTATAAGTTTGTACATTACTGGCAGGCAAGTAATTGGCCTGTAGTTCTTCGCCAAAGTGGTGTCTCCTCCTTTGGGTAGCAAATACGTGATGCCGCGAGTGAGCCATTCGGGAGTTCCTTAGGGTTTTCTAAAATTTTATTAACAGCCTTTGCTAGATGAGAATGTACTGCTGTTAATTTCTTAATCCAGTAAATCTGGATCTTATCAATCCCAGGGGATTTCCAGTTTCCCATATTCTTAATTGTTTGGCATAGGTCCTCTTTCGAGAATCCTTGAACATGTTCCACTGTTTCCACGAGTCCATTGGCAGCATCAACTTCAGATTGCAGCCACGATGCGTCTTTGTTGTAGGATCTGGTTTCCTCCCAGGTTCCTGACCAAAATGTTTCGACGTCATCTTTGAAGGAGGGGCAGCATTGCCATTCGGTTTTTGAGTCAGACTGCGATAGAATCTCTTCGCGTCTGTTTCAAACAACCGGTTCTGAACACGGAAATCTTCTCTACGTTTGTACCGTCTTATTCGTTGAGCCCATGCTTGGATTTTCTCTTTTAGCTTTTCAGCTACCATTAGCCTTGTTGTGTCATTGTCAATTAGGTATTTTTTTTCAACATGGAGTATTTTTTGTTGAACTTTATACGTGTGGTTTGACTTACAAGATGCCTCGGCTAGGAGTGATATTTCACGCCATGTGTCGGCTATCCGTTTCATAATTCTTTTCATCCATGGAGGTACGGAGCTTTTTACTCTGTCTGGCTGTCGGTCATCGGTGTTCTTGGCTGGTCCCAAGATTATCTGAGATACTAGATATCCAGTTGCATACACGATGTGATTGATTTCAGTAATATCTAGATCTCTACTTGAGGTCTGTACAACCTCATTTAAGACAGAATTCGCTGTTTCTATCACTCTCTTAGCTTTAGCATTTTCGTAAATTCTCCTCAACGGTGCACGAGATTCGAATGGAAGTAGACGAACTCGTTCTATCTCGCGTCGGAGGAGGTCCCGCATCATGTCCTTATTGTGTGACTCATGGCCAGATGAATTTTCACCACTGACGGATGTTTCATTTGGAAGAGATGAACCTTGAAGGGGATCATCGTTTTCAAGGATATTAGATGGTTCTAAATGTTCGTCATGTGGATAGTTTGATCGATGAACATACTCCGCGTTTCTCTGGATGTCTGCAAGTTGTTCTGCTGTGAATTTTCCACTGCTGAGTATGTATCGTCGTTGATTGGCAAGCTTCTTTGAGTCTAGGATAGGTCTCACATCTGGGTTCCGCTCTCTCCATATCTTAAAAACTTCTATTTCTGAACCCCCATTTTTCGCTTTTGCATAGTAAAAGCACCACATCACCTCCTTTAATTCATCCCGGGTCCATCTCTGACGATGGCTTCGAGTTACTGCCGGCTCTGGGTCCCTGGGACTAACATCCGTGGGATGGCCAGATGTCGACAAGGTGACCTTAGCTCGGTTTCTCAGCAGGTATGGGACATTGATAGAATAAGGCACGTTAAGGTTCATTACATTGCTTGTTCTATCCATTTTGCTCATTGGTTTCAAGTGAAGATTCGCAGGTAGCAAATTCGAGTTCACAGATCACACTTAACCTTTGGGTTGTTTCCTGACATCCGTTACTGCGACCCATAGTGGCCTCGGGGCATCCCCCCGCAGGGCCCAGCAAGGGGTCCCTCCGATCGCCAGTCGGCATTACTAAACCCCACGGGATTTTCACTGACTGCTGAAGGTAGCCTCCTTCGCTGGCTAATGCAAGGTTCGGGCCTCCACTCTAATCAGTGGCCTGGTGTGCCAACCCAGTTTCTCTCCTGCACCCTCCATGGGCCGATAACAGGAAGTCCAAACGTTCATGACCCTTCCCTCTCTACTTACTTCCCACTCTCCTCAAAATGGAGTACTTCTTCGTCGGACCCCTCTCCTTCAACCTATTCAGCAAGGGAGACCCTACCAGTAGCTAGGCTACCACTGACATAGCTCTCAGGCTCATGGGGGTACTCAAGCTCCACCACCAACTGCAAGGTCGTGTACTCCCTAGGTGGAGTTATTATTATTATTATCATTATTATTATTATTATTACTATTCCATTACATCACGACTAAAGATGTTATGAGTCGGCTGAATATAAAATCTACTCCAGGTTGCAACCAGCTACCTAAGGAGCAGATCCGGTGACTGTCAGTGTCTCTACAATACTTTGCGCAAAATGTGGGCTGTTCCAAATAAAGCAATTTCTTGCACTTCCCAGTCTTTTGAATTACCAGGGAGTTTAGACAAGTTCTTACTCAAATTTTGCGGAATAAATCCCAGAGCTCCGATAACTATCGGGACGACCTGTGCTTTTACGCCCCACATTCGGCTGATCTCGATTTCCAAACTCTTGTATTTAATACGTTTCTCTGCCTCCTTGGCAACAATGTTTTGATCGCAAGGGACAGCAACATCGATAAGTAAACACGACTTTTTCGCCAAATCCCGGATAACTATATCCGGTTTGTTTGCCGCTATCCTGCGATCAGTTTGAATTTGTTGGTCGTACAATATCGTACACAATCCAACAGACGTCACCGGTTTTGGTGAGTGTTCGTACCACTTGGGGCATGTGTTTGGAACTTCGAGGGCGGTACAGATCTGCCAATGGAGGTAGCTACACACCCTGTCCTGTCTTTCCAGGTATTCGGTCTTTGCTAGGATTGGACAAGGTGAGACAATATGATCAATGGTTTCTACTTGCTCCTGGCAAATGCGGCATTTATCATCTTGGGAGATTTTGAGAACCGCTTTATCATAATGTCGTGTTCTCAACGCCTGATCTTGGGCAGCTATTACAAGTGCTTCCGATTCTGGCTTCATTCTTCCCCTTTGAAGCCACATAAATGATTGATCTTTATTGATCTGCACCTTGTCCATTCGTTTCAAATATTGTCCGTGGAGTGGTTTGTCTCTCCACGATTTCTTTAACTTTTTTTGTGTCTCAAATTTCATGTTAAGTAGCATCAGAAGTTCAGTGTCTCTGTCATTCTGGGTGTCTTGCATATTGTTCGCAATGCTTCTTGCTACACTTACAATGCCTCTGTTTCCCATTCTTCGGTCAGATTTCATGACCTGCCTCATTAGTGGGTCATCTTGATGGCTGACTACATACTTTCCCATCCCGGTTATTGCATTGTGCCAGGAGGCTTCAATTTGTCTCAGGCGTCTTCCTCCTTCCTTACGGGACACATAAAGCCTATTTACATCAGCTCGGGGGTGGGCAACGTCATGCATTGTAAGCAGTTTTCTGGTTTTTCGATCCATGATGCGAATTTCCTGCTCAGTCCAGTCTACTAGACCGAAACTGTATTCGGCTACAGGCACCAGTTATTATTATTATTATTATTATTATTATTATTATTATTACTTTATTATCTCGTATCTTTACGGTGACTACATAAATTGTACAGATTGACATAATCACAATACAAATTATGGTTATAATTTTGAATCTAATTATTCACGTTGATTTCCTACAAATTTTCTGACGATTCTGGCCGTTGAGATGATAGTAACCTTCTGCATAAGCTTCCATAGGTTTTGAGGAAGATCTAATTCCTTGAGACTTTGATGCATGGTCTTCCCGGATTTCTTCTTTAACGATCTCAAGGCGTTCTTTCGGGATTAAGTTGCAGCGAAGAATAGCTCTATATTGATCAGCTAATCTTTGTTCGTTAACAGAAAAATTGGGGGAAATCAACATAAATTCAGAAAATAATCTCTGCCTGTAACCGGTCACATCGGTGTCCAAATTTGTGACTCGGTAGTAGATGCGCACAATGGTTTCATTAACATCACTAGTCCATTTCTTGCGCTGTCGTGGCAGTCCTGCTTGAGTGAGCGCTGGCTGAAAGACCTGCGTAGCACTCAGGCAAGGTGAAGCTCTTGATGGAGATTGGCTTCCTTTATTATCAGCAATAACTTCTTGGGAGACCGATGCTTGCTGAGACCACATCAGGCCATTGGCGGATCGCCCACTGTCGTGTCCAGCGCCAACTCCAGACACGCCCCGGCGCTCCCCAGGCAGCGACTCTTTTTCCGAGACCTTATGACTCCTTAGACGTCTCTCCATTTGGGTATGGGTGATTACCATTGCCCCGAACACCATTCTAATTGGTGATAATCGCTCGTCTTCCACGTGGCACTGTTGTTCTTGCTAACACATAGGGTTGGACTTAAGAAGACTTGCGGGAAGAAGGGGGAGGTGAGGAAGGGGGGATATCTTGGGGAGTTACTATTTCACCTGAGGAAGGGAAACGAATTGAGAAGACAATTTAGGACAGGGATAGGAAGAATAATGAGAGATGGATAACTTTAACAGGTAGGGACAGCGGACAGCCGCTCCAATTAGTCGCCTCTTACGACAGGGGGAGATCCCGTGGTGATATTCTACTAAAATCCCCGATCACCACACGGGGTTTATTATTATTATTATTATTATTATTATTATTATTATTATTATTATTATGGCTCCATATCACGACTACAGATGTTATGAGTCGGCTGAGTATAAAATCTAAGGTCCGATTAAATTAAGAAGGTGATTGACACTTGTGAGTGGAGGGGAGCGACGTTGCCAGGTCGCAAACCACTGAGCACGTGTTACCGGGACACGAAAACAAACACTTCAAAAAATATGTGTAAAAGTGTAAAAAATACGACAAAAGCCTAACCTCAACGCAACTCATCACAACACAGTACACATTGCGCGCGCAGCACAAGCAGAAACGCGGGCGGCGCGGCGGCAGGGAAGTCGCTGTGCGATGCTCAAATGTTCCCCGTGTTCGGCAGTGGCAACTGAGCGACCTGACACATCACGTTTTGTCTCTCTGGTTGGCAGCTGCCATGGAAACGGGAGAGGCGTCCTGACGTCACACAGAACTGTCAATCACCTTCTTAATTTAATCGGACCTTACTCCAGGTTGCAACCAGCTACCTAAGGAGCAGATCTAGGGACTGTCGGTGCCTCTACAATACTTTGCGCAAAATGTGAGCTGTGCCAAATAAAGCAATTTCTTGCACTTCCCAGTCCTTTGAATGACCTGGAAGTTTAGCCAAGTTCTTATACAAATTTTGCGGAACAAATCCCAGAGCTCCGATAACTATCGGTACGACCTGTGTTTTTACGTCCCACATTCGGCTGATCTCAATTTCCAAACTCTTGTATTTAAGGCGTTTTCTCTGCCTCCTTGGTTACGACATTTTGATCGCAAGGCACAGCAACATCCACAAGTATTATTATTATTATTATTATTATTATTATTATTATTATTATTATTATTATTATTATTAATTTATTTCTTCTCAAAATACAGAAACAAGTAAATCTTTCATATAGAAATTTGAAGATTCACGACATGAAATTAATTTTTTTTTAATTAGTCCCAAGATTGGGGGGGCAGTTGCCCCCCCTTGCCCCCCTCTGAATCCCGCCTCTGGTCGAGCCATAACACGTTGGAGGTACACGCGTATTGAAAACTGAGCTTACTCCGTAGTTTACCCGACGGATTTTCGCGGTGTAAATTTACTCACAAATTTACTCTCGTATAAGCGATTTACACTCGAGTAAAGTGTTGGTGAAACGCTGCAAGACGTTACTCTCGAGTAAACATGATTTACTCCAGAGTAAACTCTTACTCCTTGTTTGGTGAAACCGGCCCTTAGAGTTTTGAGTAATGGCGAGCCTACTGTTGTAGAATGCTTTTCAGGAAAATTATCAGCCTTTTTTGGCGCCCAGGAGACCTGGGGACTCCACGTCAGTAGCAGTGTAACTTCCACCGAGTGCCCTTCGCACCCAGTTAGTACATTTTGTTCTGTTGCGCCTCTGAAGAAAGTGCAATGTATAGGAAAACATGTCTAGTTTGTTAAGTGAGTGTGTAAATATTAATGACCATGATTTGGAAGAAAATATTGCGTAATGGATGGTGCAAATGTACAGTAGTTTTGAGAGTATCTTTGGATCATCAAATTGAAAATGACCATTACTCTTCATATAAACAATTTTGTTTAGAACCTGGGGAAGAAGACGATAATGTATAGGAATTTCTAGAGAATGAAGAAACCCGAATAAGTAATAACTCAGAATACAAAATACTATTACGGAAAGAACAAACAAGTGTTCAAGAGTTGTACAGAAAAAGATGACTAAAGAAACTTGAATTTTAGTGTTTGCGGTTGTAACATTTTTGTACTTGATATTCAGTTCTGAAGTTATAGTAGGTTACATTAATACATTTTTTAATGTTTAACATTTTTTATTATAAAGATAAATTCATTAAATTAAAGGTCTGCATTAATTTACTTTACCATTCCTAATCACATTCTGATTCTGATATTCTCTCATTAGATAACTTATTAACAAACATATCTTGATTAATGTTTTCTTTAATAATAATAATAATAATAATAATAATAATAATAATAATAATACTTTATTGCACAAAAAGTACAACGGCGAGTCTCAGTAATTAAATTACTGCTTTTCAGACTAACCACAAGAAAAATACAGATCATAAACATAAAATCAAAAGAGAATAAGAATAAGTTGAAAAAAAGCATAAATGTAAGTACATGAGGATTAGAAATTGAAAAAGTTACATAAGTAAAATATAATTGTAAGTGTATAGCAGATAATATGAGGCAATATAACACAACAGGAAACACTGAAGTAATGCTAAACATATACATCAAGAAGGTTACAGAAAATTTAACATAATACATCAAGAAACACTGAAGAAAGATTAAAAAATAAGTTTAATAAATTTACAAAGTTTTTCACAGAATGATTTGTAGGGAAGGGTTTTAAGCTCATGAGGGATTAAATTGTAGAAGTGTGGACCAAGATAGCTAAAGGATGCCTCGAATTTGGTAGTACGATGAACGGGAATAACAAGTAGGAAATTGGCAAATCGGGTAGTACGTGAAGCAGACTCATTTGATTGTGAAAAAAGTTTAAGTCGATCCCGAAGATAACTGGGAGAATTAGAGGAGAGCACAGAGTGTACCAGTAAACATAGGTGAAATATCCATCTCTGTCTCATGGTCAACCAGTTTGATTTATCCATGAATGGTGATATGTGCTCGTATTTCCGAACATTGAAACAGAACCTCAAACACGCATTCTGAATAGATTGAACTCTAGCAAAATTTCTTTGAGATAGTACAGGGCTATAAACAATATCACTGTAATTAAATAACGACAGTATGAGAGTATTGCACAACATTAGCTTGGTTTACTGTGTTAATTGGTCACCATCTATCAGTGGCGTGCATTCAACCCCAGCAACCCCAGCACTGCTGGGGTAAGCAATAATGAGAATTAAATGAATCTTGAGAACAATGTACCCTATGTCATGTGATCAAAATATTGCACCCACTGTATACTCTACTGCGATCTTTCGGTCGGCCCATTGCTCTTCCTCAAGAGCGCTGTAAGGGCCCTCTCGGCTCTGCCCCAGCTCTGTCATCGTCGCTGGGAAAGACTGCTGCGCGCGCATCTACTTCACTGGGCCCGGGGCACGCGACGGGCAAGGGGGAACCGTGCCGATACTATGCTCCTGTTCAGCTATAAATATAGCTGGGGATTGATGACGTTTCTCCCCTTCCCTTTGCTTCGTGGCCAGGCGTCTCCTGGCGAACGTGATTGCAGTACTCCCCGCTAGAGGGCAGATGAGAGCAACCCAGTCACATTACTGCCAGTGCTACCACGAAGCAAAATTATTTTAAATGACATATTTCGTTAATATAAATTACCGTACCCTTTGTCGAGAAGTTTGTAACTTATAAAATTATTATAGAGCATATATTTCTCTCTTGCGTTAATAACAGTGAACAAAAATTTAAGTAGAGATTTTATTAATATTTCTGAGTAAGGTAGTTCTTACTCACGTGATCAAAACCCAAAAATCCCCGAATTTTTGAGTAGCCCAGGTTACTCTTCTTAGAGAATCAGTGTGCGTGCAGAGCAGTGTGTGACGTAGTGGTGTTCCATTGCAGTGACGTATTATCGTGTTTTCTCGTATTTCGTGAAGATTTGTAGTAATTACGCTCTGTATTAATACGTGATTTGTGAAATCTAACAGGTATTCTGGAACTATTGTGTGTAGTATGTCTTCCAGTGAGTGTGTAATTGATGATATTTTGAGGAGACCTTTTTCAACGAGGCAGTTCCATGAGAAGAAGCAGGTGATTGAAAAACGGTAGGCCAACACCAGCCTTAGCACAATTACAGCAGATAACAAAAAAATTTACGAGACATTTCACTTGTTCTGCCTACGAAAAATATCAATGGCTAGCTGGCAGTGAAAGACTGAATTGTTTGTTTTGTTGGTCTTGTTTGCTCTTTGGTCAAGATCAGAATACCTCATGGACAAAATCGGGATATAAAATTTAGGAAGTTTCACAAAAGCAGCAACTGCACACGAACTATCAGTAGGACACATCAGAGCTTCGTATCTTTTGGCATCATTCGGGCATGCTCGTATTGAAACGCAATTGGACCAGCAACTTCAAACTGAAATATCTCTTCACAATAAGAAAGTGCGACAAAATCTCGAGCTTCTCAAAAGGTTCATAAACGCCGTATGTTTCTTAAGTAAACAGGAATTAGCATTCAGAGGACATGACGAATCTAGATTGTCACTTAATCGTGGTAATTATGTGGAACTACTGCACTACACAGCAGAGTATGATTCTCTCCTGAGGACTCATTTGGAAACTTCGACAGTATTCCGCGGGTTATCCAATCGGATACAAAATGATCTCATAGATTCCATATCTCATTCACTGTTGCAAGAAATTAAATCTGAAATAGCGAATGCTAATTTTGTCTCTGTGTTGGTAGATGAAACAACAGATGTTTCCAACACTGCTCAGTTTTCAATTGTGTTCCGATATGTTTACGGTGGTGAAACAAAAGAACGGTTTATCGGATTTCGTGATGTAAGTGCGAACCGAAGCGCCGCGGCGATAGCAGAGCTTATAAGAGAGTACTTGACAGAATTTGACTGTAATAACAAGCTTATAGCTCAGTCGTACGACGGCGCAGCGTCCATGTCTGGAAATGTGAACGGCGTCCAGGCCCTCATAAAACAGACTCATCCTCAGGCAGTTTATATTCATTGCTACGCGCATGTATTGAATTTAGTACTTTCACGTAATGTTAATAACATCAGAGAATGTAAAATTTTCTTTAGTAATTTGAGTGGTATTGCTGCCTTCTTCTCGCGGTCACCAAAACGAGCAAAATTTCTTGACAATTTTCTACAAAGACGATTGCCATCTGTTTGCCCAACTAGATGGAACTATACAGAGCGACTTGTCAACACTGTGTATATGCACAGAAATGATCTTCAGAATGTATTCACTACTATGCTCAATAACCAAGACGAGGTTGAAAATGATATATTGGCTCCTGTTAGTGGTTATTTGTCAATTTTATCTGACTTTTTGTTTTGCTTTTTGTTGAGAACTTTGATAAAATCTTTTCGTTCTCGGGAATATTGTACAACATTCTCCAAACAAAAGCACATGACATCGGTTACTGTAGACAAAAAAATTAAAGAAACACGAAGAAATATAGCTGATATGAGAAGCGAGTATGAAAGTGTACATTCTGAAACCATAAGAGAAGTTGGCGAAGAATCTAGGAGAGTCAATGTAAATTACAAGCGACTATATTACGAAATCTTTGATAATGTGGACAAGCAGTTGGAGATTAGATTTCAAGACTATGGAAATTTGCAGTTCTTGGAATTAATATCAAAAGATATTAGCAAGTATAAACACATACAGGAAACAATTTCCCCAGAAGGAATTTTCTAGCTTGCTTGGAGCTTATGGGAGTAATTTTGATGAAGTAAGATTACGCAATGAACTTACTGTATTTTATTGCACCGAAGAGTTTCAAGAGAAAAGCCCATATGAACTACTGAAAACTTTGAATTCCATGTCGCTATCCACATGCTTTCCACAACTTACACGCCTTGTATCACTGATTTGTTCTATTCCTGTATCAACAGCATCTGTAGAAAGATCGTTTTCGGCTCTGAAAAGAATAAAAACTTATGCTCGAAACAGAACAAGTGAAAAGAGATTAACCAATTTAGCCTTACTCTCTATCGAAACATCTCTACTGGAGGACATAAGACACACACATTCATTTTTCGAAAAAAACTATGCAGCATTTTGCTAGTCATGAAAGAAGAATAGATTTTACATTTCGTTGATTGCAGCATCATTTGCAGAAAGCAGACTTCATTTTCCTGTTCTGTAAGTTACGATAATTTACTTTTTCTTGCATGAAAATATATCTTGTGTAAGAGTGATATATTGAATGTTGGAATTTTTTATTTTTTAAATATTGTTTCACGGTTGTGTTAAAAAATCTCCTGTTGCGCGACTACTTTGTATGCGTTTGAGTGGGGGAATCTGGTTGGCCGCGAGCAGCTGGGTATACCAAGTATACTGCGATTTTTGTAGGAAGAGCTCTCAAGATAACTCAAATCCCATCTTCGCGATGGAATATGTCACGGCATTTCGTATCATTCACAGTTGTTCCGCTAGATTTCGCACGATCGCGACCGTATGAAGCAGTGCTTGCGATCATGCGACTTCTACCGGCAAGACCGAGAAAAGACGTGAAATGCCGTGACATATTCCATCGCGAAGATGGGATTCGAGTTATCTTGAGAGCTCTTCCTAGAAAAATCGCAGTATAATCACCGCACGCCCCTGCCATCTATTGTATATTTCAATGTTCTGCACTCGAAATACAAATCAATACTGTAACCTTTGAAACAAACAAGTTATTTAGGAAAGATGCAATCTTTTTGAGGGGGAAAATATTGATACCTATCAGTTTCATTTGAGATAATCGTGCAGTCATTTATAGAGAAGTCTAAATCTGGCTATTGTTAGTCTCAGAATTCAGAAAATGACAGCCGGGAGAATCAATTCAAATTCCAGGGATAATCAATAAACTTAGTATTTTCGTGAACAAATATTTCATTTCCGAAACGCGTTTTGGTTTGTCACGGTATTTAGAATAATTTTCACGTATGTGGCAGTCTTAAGCCCAAGGCACTAGTTCATATGAATAAGTGCTAAAATAACGATTCAAGCATTCCAGGAGATTCAATATTTTCATAATTTTTGGATGTGTTCATCATTTACGTTTACGCCGCCGTGTACCGTGGATATCATTTTAACAAAACTGGATTTTCAATAAGTCCATTTAAAATATTTATTACACAGAACCTACAAACATTTTATATTTTTTATTATACTAACGTATTCTAGTGTAAGCCACACGATGCTTTCCTTAGAGAATATTACTAGACTGTTTCACCGTTTACGCGGAGAAACGAGGAAATACTCCGTGCAACAGGAGACGCCGTCATCTGGTGTCGTAGCGTCCGTTTTGAATTTCGCGCCCGGAAGTGATTTTTAAACTAATTTTTCTCAAAGACAATTTTTTTTTCGAAAAAAACTGGACCTGCCATTCTTCATGACGTGCAACACAGAATTTGGGGTATTTTTTTGTAACGGGAGCTTCTGGACACCTGTACATTGTATAGGGAATTGTTACGTAATGCTTCGGAAAATCGATTTCGATATTTCACGGAAATACACATTTTGGGGTCTCCTGATACTGAAAAAGTTGTTCTTTTCTAAACGTCCGTCTGTCTGTGAACACCACTAGCACCTAAACCTTGCGTAGGATTTTTTTTCAAGCTGAAGAAACCCCTGTCCATCTGACTCAAGGCGAAGCTTTGAGATTTTGAAAAATATTCTTCAAAATTTGGCGGTACTTTCCACGGAGCCCCCCGAACATTTTCAAATTTTCTCAAAAACGGCTCCAAATTTTTTCTTGAAATTTCTTGTAAGAATGGAGTAAATTACACTTATTAGGGTGGCGTATCCATTTTCACGGATAACTTACAATTTTCGAAAATCGCAAAATTTTGATTTTTTTCGGCGTCCTCCCCAACTACAAAATGATGATAGAGAAGTTTTCTTCAAATGGAAATTTGTTCTTCAAAATAAGTTCTTCCATTAGTTCTTGTACATTTTTTTTAAATGTTAGTGGTTTTCGCCAATATTGCGTGCAATAGTGTACGTTTAAAAAATTACAAAAACAATATTTCTCAAAAACGAGCCATTTTTTTTCAATAATTAAACAAATAAATTTTTTAAAGGTCTCTCACGCCATTAATATGCACATTACCAGCAATTTGTAAACACTATTTTATTTGTGAGAGTAAATTCTTCAAATGACTTCAAATGAAGTTGTCGAAAATTTTCTGTGAAAGAGAGCTTCAAATTTCGATTTTTAGTATCGTTTAAACGCCCATTTTCTTAAAACGGCTTCAAATTTTCAAGAAAAATTCCAATTTTAGAACGAGGTTTTAGTGTTCTTTAATATCTAAAAATCAATATTTCCCTTCTACTAATAGGAAACCGAAATATTAAGGAAATGCCAAAAAAATGTACTTTGGGCGTAGCTGGCAAGAGTATGTGGCTCATCCGAATAATAGACGAGACCGAGAAAGAAAATAAAAAAACTAATACGGGAAAGTCTATGCCATTTCGGTAGCACCACTAGTTATTTTCTCGTATGAGTAGTATAGATAATATTATGTAATGTTGCGACAAAGGAATCGTTTTTTCGACAGAAAAACTAACTCCCTGAAAACAAAAAATAGGATTTTTCTTGTTCCTATATTACAGTATGTAGTAAAATACATTATCTAGACGTGTAATCATCAATCCACGTTTTGTGTTCCCTTAATCCAGAAGCGGCATTTTCCTTACTTTCTCAATCACCTGATCGACCTTAAACAAAATTAAATTTAAAGCAAAAAATGTTGAAAATGTTTCAGAGGTTCTTGTAATGTAGCCTACTCCCAAAATTTCAAAGAAATAATATCAAATCTCTGAGCTTGATTCGGATCAGAGCAGAAATTGTTTGGTAAGAAATAATTTCAAAATCAAATTCAAAAGAAATAATTTCAAAATCTCTGAGCTTCAGTTGGACTCATCAGAATTTTCGGTAAGAATAGGGTAAAATGCCACTTATAAAGATGTCAGATAATACACTTATAAAGTATGAGTAAATTCAGTAAAATACACTTATAAAATATAGGCATAAGTGTACAGAGTTACCCATGGCCGCGAGGCGATTGACTTCGCCGGTAGGCCTGAGCCCGTTCACGGCCGACACGCCAAGTACATTCATTACAAAGACAAGATTTTTCTCAAAAACAGTTCCAAATGTTCTCTTTAAACTTTTGGTAAGGATAATACTAAATGTACTCTCCGAGATGCCATAAAAACGCCATACTGCTTTATTCTTTTGTTGTTTTTTCAAAAATTATAAAAATTATTTTTTACTTGTTTTTCACGTCAGTAATATTTACATTAGCGGCGATTTGTTCACATTATATTACGAGCATGTGCTTTAAATAATGTCAGATAACGTTTCTTGAATACTCAACATTTCCTGTGAAAACTAACTCGAAATCCGCATTTTCAGAAACGCTCAAACGCCATTTTCTCTTAAAATGGCATCATTTTTTTCTTCATTCTTTTCGAACTTTTTTTTTTTTTTTTTTTCCCTTCAAAAATGACAAATGTAATTTTTTTTTATTTCTCTCACACCATTAACATGCACATTTCCAGCAAATTGTAAACGCTACTGTATTTGTGGTTTAAGTACTTCAAATTACTTCTGATGAAGTTTTTCGAAAACTCAAAATCTTTTCTGTGAATAAGTGCTTCAAATTTCGAATTTACAGTAGTGCTGAAACGCCATTTTCTTTAAAACGGCTCCAATTTTTTCAAAGAAAATTCCCATTTACGACGAGGTTTTATGTTCTTTAACATTTTTAAAAATAAATGTTTCCGTTCTGATAGGAAAAATGTTGTTGAAAACCCTGATTTCTCAAAATTGAAAAAATTCAAAATTTTTTCCGGCCTCTTCCTACAACAATTATGAAGATACAATTTTTTTTCCTAATGGAAAGTGTTCATCAAAATATATCTTCAAAATAAAGTCGCATTGATTTTTTTTTTTACAAGAGTTTTTTGTTTTTTTGTATTTGGCAAACAAACATAAATCGCCCACTCCCATTTCACTAT
This sequence comes from Acheta domesticus, assembly GCA_031308135.1. NCBI lineage: Eukaryota > Metazoa > Arthropoda > Insecta > Orthoptera > Gryllidae > Acheta > Acheta domesticus. The sequence continues at coordinate 83,677,080 of JAHLJT010000631.1, read as the reverse complement.
GCTTCATGAACGAAACGAATGATGGTGCTACACAGTTAGATGTTACCTAAGTTAGAGTTTACACAATATTTTATAATTCATTTTATTATAATTATATTTATTTTACATTTATGTTATTTCACTTTAAATTGAGTTTCTTTGTGTTATATGTGAAACGAATATATGAGCGGTCCATTGTTGCTTGTAACCCATTGTTTGGTTAGAACCTGTTAACAGGTGAAAATGGCTGTGTTTCGTTCACCATAATATAAACTAATGATTTTATATATTTGTAGAATATTACAATACCATAGTGATTTAATAATTACTATTATATATTTTTTATCTATTTGCATTTGTTTGCCAACACTATCAGTTAATTATTCATTTATTAACTTTAGTTATTTTACTTTCTCTCTTATTGCCTAGAAGTATAATGTAAGGCTAAAAAACTCTTCCAATACGTTTGTGAATAATATACTGGCATATCTTATACCATGAATTCATACAAGAATATATTTTCATGTAACGTTTTCAATAAAACATCATTGCTTGAAACTATTTAATTTTCACACCAAAATTTCTGTGATTTCAAATTGAGTTTTACAAAAAATGGATATTTCTTTAACATCCCCCCTCATAAAACAAAATATTAAGTTTTTTATTGAACTTTCACATATCATTAAAGTATGATTCAGTAAAAATAACACAAGAAATAATACTCATGTGGAAATTTTCCAAGATCGAAGTTGTTTCTCTAATGTTGTGGGCAGCTCAACCCATTTAAATCAGGGGTGGGTGTCAGTACTACCAACCCTTCCCAATATTCCAAGTTTCTCTGAATTTTCACAATCATGTAAAACATTTTTATTGTTTCACTTTTTTCAAAAATTTTTTCGTTTACAATTACACATAAGAATAATTGCAAATAAAAGTGGACATGTGGGAGGGGGAAGAAGAAAGAAAGAAAAACATTTCAAAATACATCACTTTCTGAAACAATCATTCCTACAATGAGATCTTCAGAACTGCCATATCCAATAGAACCACCACACCTAGCAGTGAAGCAGCAATGCTACAAAGGCAATTTCTTGGGGTCTTGTAATCATGGCATCAAATTCATTATCCTTGCTTCATAAATGAGAAGTGCTTTCACAGGACACAACACTGCACTCGCATTTTTTGTTTCCTTTATTTATTTTTATGTCCACCAAAATTCATGTTCAAGAACATGTTGTGAATAAAAACATTGATTTCAAAACAAGGCTTCTTGAGGTCAGCATTTCAATCTGGAGCATTGACAGTTTAATCAAATTATTGTCTCAAACAGAGAGATAAAGCTCTCGTCATTGTGGGACATAACTCCATACGTTAGTCCTCAACCTCAGCCTGCGGTGTATGTGCCTGCAGAAAGATGAATGAATGAATGAATGATATGAATGAATGATGATAATAATATAATAATAATAATGGTAATAATAATAATAATAATAATAATAATATAATAATAATAATAATAATGTTGAACAACTCTGAAACAGTAATTTCACTTCACGTTTATTAGATTCAAATCAGTTCTTTTTCTTCTCTGCCAAACCTTGATCCCCAATTTCGTCCATGATGCGGCTTATTAAGAAACTATGTCAAATAGAATGTTGAAAAGAAATTTCCAACATTTATTAATGCTTTCTATGTCAACGCGCAGTTTGTTCATTAAGACATTTTCTTTGCGTTTGTTACAAGTGATTTTTGTGTTACTTTGTGTTTTTTATAAACAAGAATACTTCAGCAAGCAAGAATCAGCAGAATTAGTATTTGGATGATCCCATTTATGAAAATCTATTAAACATTAGCAATCAACATTTCTCACAAGAAATTCATTTACAATGAAAATGAGAGCATAAATAAGTAGTTAACTTTCATATATTTCCTTACTATTCAGTTGATTGATGTGGAAAGACGTATTGTTGCACTATAGGCTTTCTTCCTTGCTTCTACTACACAGAAAAGAAAATATTTTTCAACAATTCTACCTTAACTCGCATGAAAACCAGAAACAAAAACATTGTAAATTTCTAAATTAGAAACAGAGATCTGATTATACCATACAACAGTCACCGTTACATGCAGAAGCCAATTAATGTTTCTGATATCTGTCAGTTTATCATTTCTAGTTTTGTCACATATAAATGCCCAATAATTTATTTTTTGCAGTATGCAACATTTGCAGTACACATGTATTTTGTAATAAATGCTATATTGTAACACCGACTGATTGGGCAAATGCAGTTATATTAAATATATATTTCATACCAGTTTTATCAATTAAAACACCAAAATTATGCCAACATTGCATTCAAAGAAATTAATTGGTAAGTAAGCTCTCTTGGAATAGACAATATGGCCAAAATTCAAACTTCATATAAGAGCACTTTAGAAAACAAAACATTTTAATTAAAATTCAGAACTCCTTATTTGTAGGTATCAAAGAAAATTGTCATGAAATGCTCTACAGCTGCTCTCATGCTCTTTCATGTATAGAATACAGCAAGATAAATAATTACACTCTTGAAGGGTTGAGTAAAAAAATAAAACCTTTTCTACTTTAAAAGAAATTAAATTATAGCTGAATTTTATCTTCTTTGCATTCACCTTTGTTTCCTAGCATAAGTTGAGACTGCACAGCATAGTCACAGCTCACTATGTCAGGACAATGCTTCCTTCAAAAGAATACTGCTGTCCCCCATGGAATGAGGAATGAAAAAAAAACACTAACACAGAACTTCCAGAAAAAAGTATATTTCTTGACAAGGAAATGATTTACAAATGAAACTATGCAACATCTAGCCACACCCACATACAAAGCATTCATTCAATTTTCATACATTCACGAATCATACGTACAACATATGTTTCATCCAGTGTTTTACAAATTCGCCATAATGTAAGTTAGGGCAGCTAAGGAAACAGGTTATAACAGAACTTCTGGTTTCAATCAATTATTGTTACACGATTCCAAAAAATTTCACAATTCCATTAGTGAACCGGAACAGAATTCTTGAGATTTTGGTTGCCTTATGTATCGTTCATACTAACAGCATAACAGCTGGGCTTCAGGGCCCAAATAATCTAAAAATCACATGAACAAATATATTATGTTCTAATATTTGCATAGGGTAAAGAGGGGAAAGGATAGTTCTTGTTTTTTTTTATTCTGAAGACTATTCTAATGCTTTATATCTTATATAACAATATGTAGATTACGATGTCTTGAATGAGTCATGTGCACAGAAAAAATCTTTCAGTAACCCTTTTTGCTTAAAAAACACTTTGGCCTTACTAAGAATTCTTCTTGCAATAAAACCCCACAGTAAATACCAATGGCACTAGAATTGCTCAGGTCATTTGTCACTTCCAGTTTTTTATGATGGCAGCAATGTAAAATGATGACAGATGATAATGATGAAACTGTTTAAAGGGCATGAAAATACATGCACATTTGTCCTGCAGAGAAAAGGGGATTGTGGATTAGGGTCAGGGATGTTTTTGCAGCATTCAAGCTAAGATAACACTGCAAAAGGCAGTAATACTTCTCCTAATAATTTGTCAGTTAAAAATTATACATAGTCCACAATAAATTACTTTCTTACAAATTAATCAATTCCTTGGGAAAATTTACATACATGTTAATTACTCTCAAACACAGCAATTAACGTACATGCTGCCAGTTGAAAAGCAAAAAAACAAAAATCAACTAATAATTTACATTTCCCTTGAATACTGCTTCATATATTTTCTCAAAGAAACACTTTTCACTTCCAAAATATATAACACGCTTTGGCAGCTTTGAACGCACTGGGAATATTAGTTTCACATGTACACACACAATAACAAAAAGAAAAGAAAAAAATCACTAAGGCATTCACAAATTTACAGCTACTGCACTTGCTACCAAAGTTGCCATCTACAGTCTTTCTCTCACACTCTAGACATGACAATCCTGTATGCATTACCATCTCTGATAACCAGGCAGCAAATCGGGACTAAGAAATATGACGGTTGAGGACATAAGGCAACTCATATAAATATATCTTTTCAGATTATTACATATACATTATACATGCAGATATAAATCAGAAATAATATATTCACAGTAGGCAAACTGCCAACAAATTAGGAATCCAAGATATAACTTTGCTATCACAAACTAGTAAGATTTATACAAAATTTTCGAAGAGTTAAGAAATAAGAACAATTTACATTTGGAGTAGTTTGCCTACTAATGAAGACCATTTCAGATTCAGCACATGTAGTTACTTCCAAAGTATACTTTAAACAGTAAAATGACAAACAGACTACCATGGCCAAGTAGTAAAAGATAGCCAATATTATCAGAACTGGTACAATCACGATTTAACTATACAAGTTATTTAACCAGGAATGTGTATTTTATTTCAATATAGGTTGCCACAACATTAATTGACTTATAAAAAACTGCAATTGCATTGCAACATGTCCCACAACATTCACTGCCAAGTACCTTTAAAGCTATGCAGCTACAGGACAAGAGAATAAGTATAAAAAAATACTTCTTTAAGATGTCTTTGAGAAAATACCTGTTCTGGATTTGTTTTCTTAAAAAAAGCTAAGTCTACATATGGACTGGTGTCTTTGTCGGAGAGTGGTACTCAGGATGTATTGGAGTAGGAAAGAGGTCCAGGGGAACTGATTGGAGTTTTTCCACATTGCAAAAGTTAAGAAAAACCCGCCCGTCACTGCTGCTTAGTTTGAATGGGTAAGTTCCTCTCTCGGGTTACATAAAGGGTTGAGTTTTCTCATTGAGCTCACAGATTCAATGTCACTCAAAGAGTCCAGTTTTAAAAAATAATATAAAAAATTTTCAATTGCACAAGTCAAAGCATTCTGATCTCCTTTATTGAAGTCTATAGGAAGAGCATTCCCCCTGCAGGAACCCAACACAACAGAACCCTACTTGAACAGAATACTTGAACAGCAGTTGTTAGGGAGGCCGACGCAGGAGGAAGCCTTCTTTTTCGACTCAACACATTCAAAATCTGAAGCTGCAGACAACAAAGTTAATCACGAAGCTGCGTACAACCAATGTCTTCATATTTCACTTCATATAACAAATCCTTAAAGAATCCAAAGAACTGACTTTCTAGCAAACAAAATGCTACTTGGACAAAGTCGAGCAATGGTCGTGACTTATCTTTCCTTCTTTCATATATTTCATTTTTATAACACATGACAGGTTTCCATCAAATTAAAAAAAAAATTCATGGTGTTTTAATGTTAAGCTGGTTACACCAGGTTGTACTCCTGAGATTTGATTGCAGAATTGTATCCTTCACTGCAGCAAACACAAAACGTATATGTTCTCAGTATCTGAAAATAAAAATTAAGAGTGATCAGATCATTACGAAAATGCTTACACAGAATAAATCACATAAGTCACTATAACAGAATTGAAATAAATAGGAGAAAAATTCACAGAAGAATTGTTCCTATGAAAGACTGCTTAAAATTGCTACATTTATTAAATATAAGCATCATTAATTGTGTTAATATTATACTATATTAACAATTGTAACAATAATATTTGAAGATTTGTATTCTAGTTTGTTTTTTTAAGCTAAAATTTTGAAAATTTTATCCATTAAAAGAGAACTTCTTTAAATCAGGGTAAGTATTTGACAATATCCATTTTCACGATCATGTTGTCAACACCTAATGAAACAAATTTAAACAGAACTCATGAAACCATAATTCTAGATCACATGCTGTAATAGAACACAAATATACACATGCAAGTGAAACGGATCTATTAATTTACATCAACGAATTACTATAAACCATGAATTTAGAGTGAGATGGGCACTCAGAAAATCACGAAAATTAGACAAACCCTTAACTTTATGAAGATAGAGCATGGCAGATAGAACATGGCAGGGAAAGAAGAGGGAAGGGGGTATGGTTTCCCCCCTGAAGCAAATTTATGTTTTAATCGTATTCAAAATGGCCATTTATAGAACAGAATTTCCCACTATTAATAAAAATGAAGTTTATTTTATTACAACCAAAGACTAAACACACACACACACACCACACACAATATATATATACACACACACAACTGCTTTAAATGCATTGGAGGGAGCGGAGTACAATCTGAAATTTCTGAAATGCCACCCCTGAAATTTCCCCCCCCCCCCCTGAAACTTTTCTAATTTCCCTCGGCGTAGAAATATATTTTGTAAATACTCAAATAATAACATTTATGATGTGACAAGATCACTTACATATTTTGAACATAAATATGTTGCTACAACTCTTACTTCTTAGATCAACGCACAGAAAAAGAAGGGGGAAAGAACTGGAAGACAGATTCTAGGAAACTAAAAATGCTATCTAAAAACAATACATTTATAAATAATTTATTCAGAATTGTATCCCTTTTAGTATCTCTATATGAACTAGGGCAACACGAAATGTGAATAGTTCGTAGGGTTGTATTCAAAGGACTTTCAGTTACAGTGACTATGAAAAATGCTATAGAAGTGAACTCCAGCGTCTTCTATCTGTTTTATGAAATTTGATTGTTAGGACGCCAGAAACACTGACACTGATTTGCACATTTTAAATAGTATATTATTTTTTTTAGTACTGTTCTTATATACAATACTATTTGGTTAAGTTGATTCATTGTGAATGTTTCTGCAGAAAGAATTATAAAAAATAAGTTTGAAATATTGTTTGAAAAAGAACTAGATCAAGAAGGTTGATTATAGAGTAATTCAATTGACATTTACGAAATAATGCTCTAGTAAAAAAAAAAACCTTGTCTAAAAATAAAAAAACACACCCTCGAAACATCAAGAGGTTTATGCTGTTGGCGTCCTGTTAACCTTACTGCAACTGAAGAGGATTATTTTCATTGATGTTTACTATGTGCAAGGAATTACAAGTATGTTTTGAAGGTTCAATTCTGCTGAACATTTCAAAACTTAGCTCTCAGGGTGCCCAATGGTTACCTGAATCTGGATCTCTAAATTTTCCCCATCATCTCCATTTCTGAATTTCTCAGACTTGAAACATCTTCATAGCTGAATGTGAATATAATTAGTGACTCAAAGCACAATGAAACTCGTCATTCTGAATACCTTTTTGACCTCAAAAATAATGTTCCAACTCATTGTGCCACTAAATTGTTACCAGCTCCTCTACGTATCTCAACAACTATTATTTTTTTTCTTTCTTTCAGTTAATTACATTTAAATTTTTAATGACTTATGCTTTGAAATTTTTTTAAAATAAAAATATTCGTTTAAAATTGAATATTTTCTTAATACAAAAACCCTTCTAAGGAAGAACCAGCCTTCACCAGACAAAACTCAGAACGGAACTTCCAATGCAACACATTGGATAAGCCCAGAACCTAGTTAACACAGAAACAGAAAGAAATTACGACTGTATTAAAATTTTGGATACGACAAAAATCAACATTGTTTAAGAATAAAACATCATGCCTTGTAAGTGTGGTGGGCATCCTAACAAGAGATGCTCAGAGCTATTGATTGTCCCCTGACTTTCTCAGAGTCCCATCCTAAACTTCCGATTTTCCCATGCTACTCATGAGAAAGCCACTGTTTATTTGTAATAGCACTGACCTTACACAAGTCCCTGTGAAGGAAGGAGAGAGTGATCCTTCCACATTTCTGGTAATGCATTACTTTGGCGTTCTGTGGTGCTAAACGTTGACTGTTCGTTTAGTTCAACGAGTGCAGGTTTTATGTGATAATCAAGTGTTCAGATGTCAGGCAAACAAATTGAAAACATTAACTCTTAGGAAAAAATAGATTAATTGAAAAACATGAACAAATCAACACTTCTGTCATGGTTTTGATTCAGTAAATTTAAAGTTGGGGCAAAACTCAAGTGTATGCCACCTTAAAACCAAGACAAAATCAAGAATGAATGGTTAAAAGAAATTTTTTACAGGTGGATGACACAATCATTCACGAGGACTTCGGCAAATTACTGAAGGTAAATCATCAGATAAATTCATCTGTTACCATAAATATTGAAGAAATAATATTTCCGGAACTTTTTGTGGAGTTCTGTGTTTACAGACTTCGTGTTGCGTTTCTGTAGGTCATTTCCTTGTCTCTCCTGGATGCTTTCAGTTTCTATGAGACGTAGTTTCTTAGCTGTGAAACTACTCATACAACCTATTCCATCTTCAACAATTGGTTTCCTGAAATTGAAAGTTTAATTGCAAACGTGAATAAGCCGAAAACCATAACAGAAATGGACGAAAAACATTGGATCCACATGATTCTGGCCTTAGACAGGTTTCAATGTACCTGTTGAACAATTTTAATTCCATATTTAAAACAAAGTTTACTTTCTGAAAAACATTTTCAAACAAATTCCGCCCTAAAGCCATTGAATCAATAAACAAAATTCAAAAGTAAAAAAACTAATTTTAAATGTTTAAAAGTTAGTGAATTTATGAAAATAGAAGTGGCATAAATAAAAAAGATGGCCAGTTAACACCAAATCATATTTTATTAACTAAGAGGAGGTAGAAAAATATTTATTAAATATTAAGTTTACTTCACATCTAGAGTCAGAAAAGTGTTAAAATTGAAAACGTTGGAACAGGATCCAATGGAATGCTGGAACAGGAAAGAGGCGCTATGACAAGAGCATTTATATACTCAGAGGAGCTAAAAAAAATTTTTTACAAATCATTGGATGCTAAAAAATATTTCATATAATGTGGGGCCCTACATCCTCTATAAGAACTACCGGATTTGGTCACTTATTTGAATAACAGACTCTTCAGTGTCCCATAAAAATTGGACTTTGACAGGACAGAAGCTGAAACGTTGCAGAGTCTCAAGGAGTGCCATTGGCATTACTGCTG
>JAHLJT010000631.1:83634965-83667151 GCA_031308135.1 Acheta domesticus | reverse complement strand
CATTATAAACACGAAAATATTCGTTTATGTTAATACTTTAAATTAATTGTGCTGCAATATAAAATAACTATATATACAGGGTGAGTCACGTAACTTTAGCACCTCCTGTAACTTTTTTACGGTTAAAGTTATTGCAATGCAGTTTTCACGGAAGTGCATTAGGGAAAGGGGCTAATTGATACGTGCATTAATTTCTATTTTATCACTTGTATTTTACGAGATATTTTAGGTAACTTTGTTTTTTCAAATGGGACTATACATATTTTTTCAATCCACCATGACGAGCGTAAAAAGATGAATCCAATGATGTACGTATTGTCATAGTTAGATAAGCATTTTTTTGATTAATTTTGATTTTTGCGACTGAAGTTTAACGGACATTTTGAATAGTACACCACACAAGGTCACGAAGCGCTCCACCAGCACACGTGCGCCCGGGGAAAGGAAGGGAAGGGGAGGGATCTTATTTGAAAATAAGAAACATAGTATTCCAAATATTCACAAAACCATTGCAGTTTTTTCCTGAACTGTGCTTTTCATCCTTCCGCATTTTCAGATTTTCGTCTTTCTTTGATTGAAGGAATTAAAGGATGGAAAATAAGATTTTGTCATAAGTTTGTATCGTAATAAAATTGTTTATAACTTCAACTCCATTTAATGGGGTTTCATAAGATACGTATTAATGGATCTTGAAACAAAGCACAATAAGAATATATAATTAAAACTACAAAAAATATTGCATATTTTGAGCCAGCAATTTCAATGTTAATAAGAATATAATAATAACTTAGGGATAGAAATAATCCTATTTCAATAAATACTACTTAAGACAAATCCGTATTTTCAATCCCTAAGAAACACAAAATATCTGAAAATGGATCAGGATGGAAAGGAGAGTTCAGGAAAAAATGCAACAGTTTTTGAATATTTTTCGTATCCTCAAGTACTAAAATCCCTTCCCTTCCCCGACCCCGCGTTTGCTGGGGGAGCGCTGCGTGACCTTGTGGGGCTGACAGTTACAATGAAAATATCCGTTAAACACTAGTCGCAAAAAATCACAATTACTCAAAAAAATGCTTATCTAACATATGACAATATTTATATCTTTGGATTTGTCTTTTTACGCTTGTCATGATAGACTGAAAAAATATGTATAGTCCCATTTGAAAAAACAAAGTTACCTCAAATATCTCGTAAAATACAAGTGATAAAAGAGAAATCAATACACATATCAATTAGCCCCATTCCCTCATTCACTTCCGTGAAAACTGCATTGCAATATCTTCAACCGTTCAAAAGTTACAGGAAGTGCTAAAGTTACGTGACTCACCCTGTATATATATATATATATATATAGTATATATATATATATATATATATATATAACTATGCATATATATATATATATATGCATAGTTTTCAATTTTGTTAATTATTTAATTGATTATTATTAAATATTATTAATTAGATTAGTTGAAAACAAAGATGACTATCTTCAAAGTTATTAAACTGTCCGAACAGTAAATTAACGATGCATTTTTTTCTCAGTGAATCATATCGAAATATAGAAAATGTTTATTATTTATTATGATCGCAGATGTTTATACATAACTGTGCCATTCTGTAGTATCACTAGTTATTTTCTCGTTATGGAATGCTGTTGAAAATCGATTTCGAGATTTCAATGGAAATACACGTTTGGGGGGTCCTCTGAGGTCGCAAAAGTTTTTTTTTTGTTTTTTTTTCCAAAAGGACGTCCGTCCGTCTATTTGGTGTATGTGAACAACACTAGCGCCTAAATTATGTATGAGTACGATCTTTCCCAAACTGAATAAACCCTTGATTGAAATTGATTTTCTATAACTCGGGACAAAGCATTTTTCAAATATTTTTATTTTTCTAAAATAATTATTTTCTAAATTCATTTTTCGTTTTTTTTAATTTTTTTATTTTAATTCTGGCTCTCAAGAAAACGTGCGCAGATAAATTTCTTTGCCCACACGTCATATACAGTTTTTACTGTTTTTTGACAATTAAATAAATAAATAAACCCTTGTCGATCTGGCCTGAGGCGAATCTCTGCGATTTTGAAAAACATTCATTAATTTTTGGGGGTACTTTACATGAAGCTCTCGGGATATGTTCAAAATGTTCTGAAAATGGCCCCAAACGTTTTCTTTACATTTCTTGTAAAAAGAAAGTGAAATACATTTACAAAGATGGCATAGGTTCGATTTCACTGATAAATCTGAATTTTTGAAACTTGTAAGATATTGATTTTTTTCGGCGTATTCTTACCACTACAAAATTAAGATGGAGTTTTTTCTTTCAAGTACATTTTTTTCTTCATAATTAGTTCTTTCGTTTAGGTCATGCACAGTTTTTTAAAAATTTTATTAGTTTTCCTGCATTATTGCGTTCAATATGTGCAATATTAAAAAATATCTAAAAGATTTCCTCAAAAACAGCGCTAGATTTTTCTTTAGTGGTGGATAGTATTAAATGTACTCCGTAAGATGACACAGACTTTTTCTATTCTTATGTCGTTTTCCGAAATTACACTAAGGTATTTTTTCTTGTCTCTCACGTCGTTAATATTTACATTACATGCGATTTGTTCGTATAATAAATTGCATTTATGAGTGCATGTGCATCAAATTATGTCCTATAAAGTTTCTCGAAAACTCAGTTTTCTGTGAAAATGAGCTCAAATTTCCGCAATTTCAGAAACACTCATTCACACTTTTCAAGTTTTTCGAAATCGCAATAGTTTTCTGTGAAAAAGAGCTTCAAATTTTGCATTTACACATTTTCATATAGGACAAAGTTTTCCTCGTCAATAATATTCTTAAAATAATTTTTCGGGTCTGCCATTAGGAAACCGAAAAATTGAGAAAACGTGAAAAAATGTTCGGGCGGCGATAGATGGTAGCTGGCAAAAGCATGGGGCACGACCGAAAAGTTAGTCCCGACCGAAGGAATTAGGAAACTAGTACGAGAAAGTCTGTGCCATTCTGTAGCTCTACTAGTTCCTTTCTGTTTTGGCCCTAAATCTTTGGTGGCATCTAAAACAAAAATTGTACGAACACAAGTTGTAGTGTATGTAATAAGAGCCAGTTAAAGTTTGAGGCTCATATACGAACCATAGTTCGGGTTCATTTTACAACCATCGCCGTATTAAAATTCTGCAAACTAAAACCGATCTTTGATAGTTTCAAAATTACAGATTGCATGACCTCGAAATTTAGGCACAAAAAAGGTTGTGATTTAAGCACCTAAAACAGGCTACAAAATTACGAAATTATGCACTAATAGGTATTAAAATCGACGTTTTAGGCACTTAAAATAGGTGACAGAATGACTACGCCAGGCAAAAAATGGACATGAAAAAGTAATATTTCTGGCTTCTAGAACTAATCGCAAAATGATTAAATTAGGTAATTTTTATTATGCAGGAAAAAGTATTTTTACAATACATTTTACAAGTAGAGGCTAAAAGGATATTAATATTTAATCAATATTTTCTTCAAATTTTCTACAATAAGACTGTCTTATCTATGAAAACCATTTTGAAGGCTGAAAATAAACTTTTCACTGACACAAATTTATAGGAGCAAACAAATTTAGTTACATTTCTCATGCTCACTTCTCCTGGAACTACTTCACTCGTCCTTCTTCCCCACAGAAGAAAAAAAACTTGTACTACTCGACCCATTTAACCATATATTTTGTAATCCTTGCCTGTCCGAGAGTAGACTCTTGCCGAACCTGTGACATTCCTCGCCTGGACTTCGCAGACGTCGCGCTGCGGCGATAAGCCTCAACCTGTCAACAGCGCAGCTGCATCAGGAATGGATGCAATTGCCTACCAAGTGCATGCTGATCGGAGACGAGCGTGATACATCCTTATTATGTTGACTTGCAGGACTCCTTTTGTTCGGTGTTTTGGGTGAAAGATTTCAGTGCGTTATCGAGTGCGTATTAGATCACAAAATATTTGCATTTCGGAAAAGTTTTTGCGTTTCCGTAAACAAATTTCAAAATTTAGCATTTAAAATATCGTTCTTGAAAATCGCTTGTTTTAGACAGTTTTAGGTAAAAACATATTATAATAGACATCAACCACCTTTTAGGACATTTTAGGCACTTTTAGGACGCTTTCAGAGTAGATCTATTTTGTCATGATTCGTAACCATCTGCAAATATTTTCACAACATCCTAAAGGAACTAAATAGGCATTTGTCCTAAAATCCAAAGTCAAGTTATGACTCATTATTTAAGGCATGAAACAGTTTCATTTCCAAGTAAATAACGTTTAAAGGCAAAATATAATTGAAAGAAATGTATTAATAAAGGATATTAAAAATACGCTGAACACTATTCCACTATTTATAATACTGAATTAAAGTTCACCAATTTATTAATGTATGTTATTAGCTCAGCTTCATAAAATTATTGTTCGCTTAATTATTATTATTATATTATTAATATTATCCTCTAATAATGACTAAAGATGTTATGTGTCGGCTGAATATAAAATCTACTCCAGGTTGCAACCAGCTACCTAAGTGAGTAGAATCTATGGTCTGTCGGGCGCCTCTACAATAATTTGCGCAAAATTTGGGCTGTTCCAAACAAAGCTATTTCTTGCCACTTCCCAGTCTTTGATAATTACCTGGGAGTTTAGACAAGTTCTTACACAACTTTTGCGGAACAAATCCCCAGAGCTCCGATCACTATCGGGGACGACCTGTGCTTTTAACGCCCCACATTCGGCTGATCTCGATTTCCAAACTCTTGTATTTAAGACGTTTCTCTGCCTCCTTGGTAACAATATTTTGATCGCAAGGGACAGCAACATGGACAAGTAAACACGATTTGTTTCTCCAAATCCCGGATGGCTATATCCGGTTTGTTTGCCGCTATCCTGCGATCAGTTTTGAATTTGTTGGTCGAACAATATCGTACACAATCCAACAGACGTCACCGGTTTCGGTGAGGGTTCGTACCACCTGGGGCATGTGTTGGAACTTCGAGGGCGGTACAGATTTGCCAGTGGAGGTAGCTACACACCCTGTCGTGTCTTTTCACGTATTCGGTCTTTGCTAGGATTGCTTTTGCACACTTGTCAAGACCAAACTTTATGCAGATGTCATTGCTAAAATCATTGATGACAGCATTGGGAGAGAATCGCTTCATTCTTAGCAAACACTTTCAGATCATCCCATGTAAAATAAATGTGATACAGGCCTTTCGTCACCATGGAGCTTGTAACCAAAGTCAGTGTAGCGACAGCTGTCTCGATAGAGGAATCAAACAAATGCAAAACAGCAGAGGGGATAGTGAATCTCCCCTGTTAATCTGAGTACTTCTTGTTTCTACTACTCCCTTTCCGCTGTGGATTAGTAAACTGGTGCCCCACGAGTTCATACTAGCCTTGCAAAACTCAACAAGTCTAGGAAGAAATCGATAGATCTCCAGGGTCTTCAAAATCCAATCGTGTGGTACACTGTCAAAGGCCTTCTGGTAGTCAATCCAAGCCATGCTTAAATTACGTTTTCGTTTCTTTACATCATTCAAAATTATTTATTCAGAAGCAAGATTTCCTTACAGCCATAGGAACCTTTACGACATCCCTTCTGTTCACTGCAACAGATGGTTCTTCTCTAGGTACCTATACATTTTGTCAGCTATGGCTGCAGTTATAAGTTTGTACATTACTGGCAGGCAAGTAATTGGCCTGTAGTTCTTCGCCAAAGTGGTGTCTCCTCCTTTGGGTAGCAAATACGTGATGCCGCGAGTGAGCCATTCGGGGAGTTCCTTAGGGTTTTCTAAAATTTTATTAACAGCCTTTTCTAGATGAGAATGTACTGCTGTTAATTTCTTAATCCAGTAAATCTGGATCTTATCAATACCAGGGGATTTCCAGTTTCCCATATTCTTAATTGTTTGGCATAGGTCCTCTTTCGAGAATCCTTGAACATGTTCCACTGTTTCCACGAGTCCATTGGCAGCATCAACTTCAGATTGCAGCCACGATGCGTCTTTGTTGTAGGATCTGGTTTCCTCCCAGATTCCTGACCAAAATGTTTCGACGTCATCTTTTGAAGGAGGGGCAGCATTGCCATTCGGTTTTTGAGTCAGACTGCGATAGAATCTCTTCGCGTCTGTTTCAAACAACCGGTTCTGAACACGGAAATCTTCTTCTCGTTTGTACCGTCTTATTCGTTGAGCCCATGCTTGGATTTTCTCTTTTAGCTTTCAGCTACCATTAGCCTTGTGTGTCATTGTCAATTAGGTATTTTTTTTTCAACATGGAGTATTTTTCTTGAACTTTATACGTGTGGTTTGACTTACAAGATGCCTCGGCTAGGAGGGATATTTCACGCCATGTGTCGGCTATCCGTTTCATATTCTTTTCAATCCATGGAGGTACGGAGCTTTTTACTCTGTCTGGCTGTCGGCCATCGTGTTCTTGGCTGGCCCCAAGATTATCTGAGATACTAGATATCCAGTTGCATACCGATGTGATTGATTTCAGTAATATCTAGATCTCTACTGAGGTCTGTACAACCTCATTTAAGACAGAATTCGCTGTTTCTATCACTCTCTTAGCTTTAGCATTTTCGTAAATTCTCCTCAACGGTGCACGAGATTCGAATGGAAGTAGACGAACTCGTTCTATCTCGCGTCGGAGGAGGTCCCGCATCATGTCCTTATTGTGTGACTCATGGCCAGATGAATTTTCACCACTGACGGATGTTTCATTTGGAAGAGATGAACCTTGAAGGGGATCATCGTTTTCAAGGATATTAGATGGTTCTAAATGTTCGTCATGTGGATAGTTTGATCGATGAACATACTCCGCGTTTCTCTGGATGTCTGCAAGTTGTTCTGCTGTGAATTTTCCACTGCTGAGTATGTATCGACGTTGATTGGCAAGCTTCTTTGAGTCTAGGATAGGTCTCACATCTGGGTTCCGCTCTCTCCATATCTTAAAAACTTCTATTTCTGAACCCCCATTTTTCGCTTTTGCATAGTAAAAGCACCACATCACCTCCTTTAATTCATCCCGGGTCCATCTCTGACGATGGCTTCGAGTTACTGCCGGCTCTGGGTCCCTGGGACTAACATCCGTGGGATGGCCAGATGTCGACAAGGTGACATTAGCTCGGTTTCTCAGCAGGTATGGGACATTGATAGAATAAGGCACGTTAAGGTTCATTACATTGCTTGTTCTATCCATTTTGCTCATTGGTTTCAAGTGAAGATTCGCAGGTAGCAAATTCGAGTTCACAGATCACACTTAACCTTTGGGTTGTTTCCTGACATCCGTTACTGCGACCCATAGTGGCCTCGGGGCATCCCCCCGCAGGGCCCAGCAAGGGTCCCTCCGATCGCCAGTCGGCATTACTAAACCCCACGGGATTTTCACTGACTGCTGAAGGCAGCCTCCTTCGCTGGCTAATGCAAGGTTCGGGCCTCCACTCTAATCAGTGGCCTGGTGTGCCAACCCAGTTTCTCTCCTGTACCCTCCATGGGCCGATAACAGGAAGTCCAAACGTTCATGACCCTTCCCTCTCTACTTACTTCCCACTCTCCTCAAAATGGAGTACTTCTTCGTCGGACCCCTCACCATCAACCTATTCAGCAAGGGAGATCCTACCAGTAGCTAGGCTACCACTGACATAGCTCTCAGGCTCATGGGGGTACTCAAGCTCCACCACCAACTGCAAGGTCGTGTACTCCCTAGGTGGAGTTATTATTATTATTATTATTATTATTATTATTATTATCATTATTATTATTATTATTATTATTCCATTACATCACGACTAAAGATGTTATGAGTCGGCTGAATATAAAATCTACTCCAGGTTGCAACCAGCTACCTAAGGAGCAGATCTGGTGACTGTCAGTGCCTCTACAATACTTTGCGCAAAATGTGGGCTGTTCCAAATAAAGCAATTTCTTGCACTTCCCAGTCTTTTGAATTACCAGGGAGTTTAGACAAGTTCTTACTCAAATTTTGCGGAATAAATCCCAGAGCTCCGATAACTATCGGGACGACCTGTGCTTTTACGCCCCACATTCGGCTGATCTCGATTTCCAAACTCTTGTATTAATACGTTTCTCTGCCTCCTTGGTAACAATGTTTTGATCGCAAGGGACAGCAACATCGATAAGTAAACACGATTTTTTCGCCAAATCCCGGATAACTATATCCGGTTTGTTTGCCGCTATCCTGCGATCAGTTTGAATTTGTTGGTCGTACAATATCGTACACAATCCAACAGACGTCACCGGTTTTGGTGAGTGTTCGTACCACTTGGGGCATGTGTTTGGAACTTCGAGGGCGGTACAGATCTGCCAATGGAGGTAGCTACACACCCTGTCATGTCTTTCCAGGTATTCGGTCTTTGCTAGGATTGGACAAGGTGAGACAATATGATCAATGGTTTCTACTTGCTCCTGGCAATGCGGCATTTATCATCTTGGGAGATTTTGAGAACCGCTTTATCATAATGTCGTGTTCTCAACGCCTGATCTTGGGCAGCTATTACAAGTGCTTCCGATTCTGGCTTCATTCTTCCCCTTTGAAGCCACATAAATGATTGATCTTTATTGATCTGCACCTTGTCCATTCGTTTCAAATATTGTCCGTGGAGTGGTTTGTCTCTCCACGATTTCTTTAACTTTTTTTGTGTCTCAAATTTCATGTTAAGTAGCATCAGAAGTTCAGTGTCTCTGTCATTCTGGGTGTCTTGCATATTGTTCGCAATGCTTCTTGCTACACTTACAATGCCTCTGTTTCCCATTCTTCGGTCAGATTTCATGACCTGCCTCATTAGTGGGTCATCTTGATGGCTGACTACATACTTTCCCATCCCGGTTATTGCATTGTGCCAGGAGGCTTCAATTTGTCTCAGGCGTCTTCCTCCTTCCTTACGGGACACATAAAGCCTATGTACATCAGCTCGGGGGTGGGCAACGTCATGCATTGTAAGCAGTTTTCTGGTTTTTCGATCCATGATGCGAATTTCCTGCTCAGTCCAGTCTACTAGACCGAAACTGTATTCGGCTACAGGCACCAGTTATATATTATTATTATTATTATTATTATTATTATTATTACTTTATTATCTCGTATCTTTACGGTGACTACATAAATTGTACAGAATGACATAATCACAATACAAATTATGGTTATAATTTTGAATCTAATTATTCACGTTGATTTCCTACAAATTTTCTGACGATTCTGGCCGTTGAGATGATAGTAACCTTCTGCATAAGCTTCCATAGGTTTTGAGGAAGATCTAATTCCTTGAGACTTTGATGCATGGTCTTCCCGGATTTCTTCTTTAACGATCTCAAGGCGTTCTTTCGGGATTAAGTTGCAGCGAAGAATAGCTCTATATTGATCAGCTAATCTTTGTTCGTTAACAGAAAAATTGGGGGAAATCAACGTAAATTCAGAAAATAATCTCTGCCTGTAACCGGTCACATTGGTGTCCAAATTTGTGACTCGGTAGTAGATGCGCACAATGGTTTCATTAACATCACTAGTCCATTTCTTGCGCTGTCGTGGCAGTCCTGCTTGAGTGAGCGCTGGCTGAAAGACCTGCGTAGCACTCAGGCAAGGTGAAGCTCTTGATGGAGATTGGCTTCCTTTATTATCAGCAATAACTTCTTGGGAGACCGATGCTTGCTGAGACCACATCAGGCCATTGGCGGATCGCCCACTGTCGTGTCCAGCGCCAACTCCAGACACGCCCCGGCGCTCCCCAGGCAGCGACTCTTTTTCCGAGACCTTATGACTCCTTAGACGTCTCTCCATTTGGGTATGGGTGATTGCCATTGCCCCGAACACCATTCTAATTGGTGATAATCGCTCGTCTTCCACGTGGCACTGTTGTTCTTGCTAACACATAGGGTTGGACTTAAGAAGACTTGCGGGAAGAAGGGGAGGGTGAGGAAGGGGGGGATATCTTGGGGAGTTACTATTTCACCTGAGGACGGAAACGAATTGAGAAAACAATTTAGGACAGGGATAGGAAGAATAATGAGAGATGGATAACTTTAACAGGTAGGGACAGCGGACAGCCGCTCCAATTAGTCGCCTCTTACGACAGGGGGAGATCCCGTGGTGATATTCTACTAAAATCCCCGATCACCACACGGGGTTTATTATTATTATTATTATTATTATTATTATTATTATTATTATTATTATGGCTCCATATCACGACTACAGATGTTATGAGTCGGCTGAGTATAAAATCTAAGGTCCGATTAAATTAAGAAGGTGATTGACATTTGTGAGTGGAGGGGAGCGACGTTGCCAGGTCGCAAACCACTGAGCACGTGTTACCGGGACACGAAAACAAACACTTCAAAAAATACGTGTAAAAGTGTAAAAAATACGACAAAAGCCTAACCTCAACGCAACTCATCACAACACAGTACACATTGCGCGCGCAGCACAAGCAGAAACGCGGGCGGCGCGGCGGCAGGGAAGTCGCTGTGCGATGCTCAAATGTTCCCCGTGTTCGGCAGTGGCAACTGAGCGACCTGACACGTCACGTTTTGTCTCTCTGGTTGGCAGCTGCCATGGAAACGGGAGAGGCGTCCTGACGTCACACAGAACTGTCAATCACCTTCTTAATTTAATCGGACCTTACTCCAGGTTGCAACCAGCTACCTAAGGAGCAGATCTAGGGACTGTCGGTGCCTCTACAATACTTTGCGCAAAATGTGAGCTGTGCCAAATAAAGCAATTTCTTGCACTTCCCAGTCCTTTGAATGACCTGGAAGTTTAGCCAAGTTCTTATACAAATTTGCGGAACAAATCCCAGAGCTCCGATAACTATCGGTACGACCTGTGTTTTTACGTCCCACATTCGGCTGATCTCAATTTCCAAACTCTTGTATTTAAGGCGTTTCTCTGCCTCCTTGGTTACGACATTTTGATCGCAAGGCACAGCAACATCCACAAGTATTATTATTATTATTATTATTATTATTATTATTATTATTATTATTATTATTATTATTATTATTATTATTAATTTATTTCTTCTCAAAATACAGAAACAAGTAAATCTTTCATATAGAAATTTGAAGATTCACGACATGAAATTAATTTTTTTTTAATTAGTCCCAAGATTGGGGGGGCAGTTGCCCCCCCTTGCCCCCCTCTGAATCCCGCCTCTGGTCGAGCCATAACACGTTGGAGGTACACGCGTATTGAAAACTGAGCTTACTCCGTAGTTTACCCGACGGATTTTCGCGGTGTAAATTTACTCACGAATTTACTCTCGTATCAGCGATTTACACTCGAGTAAAGTGTTGGTGAAACGCTGCAAGACGTTACTCTCGAGTAAACATGATTTACTCCAGAGTAAACTCTTACTCCTTGTTTGGTGAAACCGGCCCTTAGAGTTTTGAGTAATGGCGAGCCTACTGTTGTAGAATGCTTTTCAGGAAAATTATCAGCCTTTTTTGGCGCCCAGGAGACCTGGGGACTCCACGTCAGTAGCAGTGTAACTTCCACCGAGTGCCCTTCGCACCCAGTTAGTACATTTTGTTCTGTTGCGCCTCTGAAGAAAGTGCAATGTACAGGAAAACATGTCTAGTTTGTTAAGTGAGTGTGTAAATATTAATGACCATGATTTGGAAGAAAATATTGCGTAATGGATGGTGCAAATGTACAGTAGTTTTGAGAGTATCTTTGGATCATCAAATTGAAAATGACCATTACTCTTCATATAAACAATTTTGTTTAGAACCTGGGGAAGAACACGATAATGTATAGGAATTTCTGGAGAATGAAGAACCCGAATAAGTAATAACTCAGAATACAAAATACTATTACGGAAAGAACAAACAAGTGTTCAAGAGTTGTACAGAAAAAGATGACTAAAGAAACTTGAATTTTAGTGTTTGCGGTTGTAACATTTTTGTACTTGATATTCAGTTCTGAAGTTATAGTAGGTTACATTAATACATTTTTTAATGTTTAACATTTTTTATTATAAAGATAAATTCGTTAAATTAAAGGTCTGCATTAATTTACTTTACCATTCCTAATCACATTCTGATTTTGATATTCTCTCATTAGATAACTTATTAACAAACATATCTTGATTAATGTTTTCTTTAATAATAATAATAATAATAATAATAATAATAATAATAATAATACTTTATTGCACAAAAAAGTACAACGGCGAGTCTCAGTAATTAAATTACTGCTTTTCAGACTAACCACAAGAAAAATACAGATCATAAACATAAAATCAAAAGAGAATAAGAATAAGTTGAAAAAAAAGCATAAATGTAAGTATATGAGGATTAGAAATTGAAAAAGTTACATAAGTAAAATATAATTGTAAGTGTATAGCAGATAATATGAGGCAATATAACACAACAGGAAACACTGAAGTAATGCTAAACATATACATCAAGAAGGTTACAGAAAATTTAACATAATACATCAAGAAACACTGAAGAAAGATTAAAAAATAAGTTTAATAAATTTACAAAGTTTTTCACAGAATGATTTGTAGGGAAGGGTTTTAAGCTCATGAGGGATTAAATTGTAGAAGTGTGGACCAAGATAGCTAAAGGATGCCTCGAATTTGGTAGTACGATGAACGGGAATAACAAGTAGGAAATTGGCAAATCGGCTAGTACGTGAAGCAGACTCATTTGATTGTGAAAAAAGTTTAAGTCGATCCCGAAGATAACTGGGAGAATTAGAGGAGAGCACAGAGTGTACCAGTAAACATAGGTGAAATATCCATCTCTGTCTCATGGTCAACCAGTTTGATTTATCCATGAATGGTGATATGTGCTCGTATTTCCGAACATTGAAACAGAACCTCAAACACGCATTCTGAATAGATTGAACTCTAGCAAAATTTCTTTGAGATAGTACAGGGCTATAAACAATATCACTGTAATTAAATAACGACAGTATGAGAGTATTGCACAACATTAGCTTGATTGACTGTGTTAATTGGTCACCATCTATTGTATATTTCAATGTTCTGCACTCGAAATACAAATCAATACTGTAATCTTTGAAACAACAAGTTATTTAGGAAAGATGCAATCTTTTTGAGGGGGAAAATATTGATATCTATCAGTTTCATTTGAGATAAATCGTGCAGTCATTTATAGAGAAGTCTAAATCTGGCTATTGTTAGTCTCAGAATTCAGAAAATGACAGCCGGGAGAATCAATTCAAATTCCAGGGATAATCAATAAACTTAGTATTTTCGTGAACAAATATTTCATTTCCGAAACGCGTTTTGGTTTGTCACGGTATTTAGAATAATTTTCACGTATGTGGCAGTCTTAAGCCCAAGGCACTAGTTCATATGAATAAGTGCTAAAAATAACGATTCAAGCATTCCAGGAGATTCAATATTTTCATAATTTTTGGATGTGTTCATCATTTACGTTTACGCCGCCGTGTACCGTGGATATCATTTTTAACAAAACTGGATTTTCAATAAGTCCATTTAAAATATTTATAGCACAGAACCTACAAACATTTTATATTTTTTATTATACTAACGTATTCTAGTGTAAGCCACACGATGCTTTCCTTAGAGAATATTACTAGACTGTTTCACCGTTTACGCGGAGAAACGAGGAAATACTCCGCGCAACAGGAGACGCCGTCATCTGGTGTCGTAGCGTCCGTTTTGAATTTCGCGCCCGGAAGTGATTTTTAAACTAATTTTTCTCAAAGACAATTTTTTTTTCGAAAAAACTGGACCTGCCATTCTTCATGACGTGCAACACAGAATTTGGGGTATTTTTTTGTAACGGGAGCTTCTGGACACCTGTACATTGTATAGGGAATTGTTACGTAATGCTTCGGAAAATCGATTTCGATATTTCAACGGAAATACACATTTTGGGGTCTCCTGATACTGAAAAAGTTGTTCTTTTCTAAACGTCCGTCTGTCTGTGAACACC
The DNA here is from genome assembly GCA_031308135.1 of Acheta domesticus. Taxonomy (NCBI): domain Eukaryota; kingdom Metazoa; phylum Arthropoda; class Insecta; order Orthoptera; family Gryllidae; genus Acheta; species Acheta domesticus. The sequence goes on along the minus strand of JAHLJT010000631.1, from coordinate 83,653,156 downwards.
ACTAGCACCTAAACCTTGCGTAGGATTTTTTTTCAAGCTGAAGAAACCCCTGTCCATCTGACTCAAGGCGAAGCTTTGAGATTTTGAAAAATATTCTTCAAAATTTGGCGGTACTTTCCACGGAGCCCCCCGAACATTTTCAAAATTTTCTCAAAAACGGCTCCAAATTTTTTCTTGAAATTTCTTGTAAGAATGGAGTAAATTACACTTATTAGGGTGGCGTATCCAATTTTCACGGATAACTTACAATTTTCGAAAATCGCAAAATTTTGATTTTTTTCGGCGTCCTCCCCAACTACAAAATTGATGATAGAGAAGTTTTCTTCAAATGAAATTTGTTCTTCAAAATAAGTTCTTCCATTAAGTTCTTGTACATTTTTTTTTAAAGTTAGTGGTTTTCGCCCAATATTGCGTGCAATAGTGTAAGTTTAAAAAATTACAAAAACAATATTTCTCAAAAACGAGTCCATTTTTTTTTCAATAAGTACACAAATAAATTTTTTAAAGGTCTCTCACGCCATTAATATGCACATTACCAGCAATTTGTAAACACTATTTTATTTGTGAGAGTAAGTTCTTCAAATGACTTCAAATGAAGTTTGTCGAAAATTTTCTGTGAAAGAGAGCTTCAAATTTCGCATTTTTAGTATCGTTTAAACGCCATTTTCTTAAAAACGGCTTCAAATTTTTCAAAGAAAATTCCAATTTAGAACGAGGTTTTAGTGTTCTTTAATATTCTAAAATCAATATTTCCCTTCTACTAATAGGAAACCGAAATATTAAGGAAATGCCAAAAAAATGTACTTTGGGCGTAGCTGGCAAGAGTATGTGGCTCATCCGAATAGCTAGACGAGACCAAAGAAAATAAAAAAACTAATACGGGAAAGTCTATGCCATTTCGTAGCACCACTAGTTATTTTCTCGTATGAGTAGTATAGATAATATTATGTAATGTTGCGACAAAGGAATCGTTTTTCGACAGAAAAACTAACTCCCTGAAAACAAAAATAGGATTTTTCTTGTTCCTATATTACAGTATGTAGTAAAATACATTATCTAGACGTGTAATCACAATCCACGTTTTGTGTTCCCTTAATCCAGAAAGCGGCATTTTCCTTACATTTCTCAATCACCCTGATCGACCTTAAACAAAATTAAATTTAAAGCAAAAATGTTGAAAATGTTTCAGAGGTTTCTTGTAATGTAGCCTACTCCCAAAATTCAAAGAAATAATATCAAAATCTCTGAGCTTGATTCGGATCAGAGCAGAAATTGTTTGGTAAGAAATAATTTCAAAATCAAATTCAAAGAAATAATTTCAAAATCTCTGAGCTTCAGTTGGATCAATCAGAAATTTTTCGGTAAGAATAGGGTAAAATGCACTTATAAAGATGTCAGATAATACACTTATAAAGTATGAGTAAATATCAGTAAAATACACTTATAAAGATGGCATAAGTAGTATAGAGTTACCCATGGCCGCGAGGCGATGACTTCGCCGGTAGGCCTGAGCCCGTTCACGGGCCGACACGCCAAGTACATTCATTACAAAGACAAGATTTTTCTCAAAAACAGTTCCAAATGTTCTCTTTAAACTTTTGGTAAGGATAATACTAAATGTACTCTCCGAGATGACAAAAACGCCATACTGCTTTATTCTTTTGTTGTTTTTTCAAAAATTATAAAAATGTATTTTTTTACTTGTTTTTCACGTCAGTAATATTTACATTAGCGGCGATTTGTTCACATTATATTTACGAGTACATGTGCTTTAAATAATGTCAGATAACGTTTCTTGAATACTCAACATTTTCTGTGAAAACTAACTCGAAATTCCGCATTTTCAGAAACGCTCAAACGCCATTTTCTCTTAAATGGCATCAATTTTTTTCTTCATTCTTTTCGAACTTTTTTTTTCTTTTTTTCCCTTCAAAAATGACAAATGTAATTTTTTTTTATTTCTCTCACACCATTAACATGCACATTTCCAGCAAATTGTAAACGCTACTGTATTTGTGTTTAAGTACTTCAAATTACTTCTGATGAAGTTTTTCGAAAACTCAAAACTTTTCTGTGAATAAGTGCTTCAAATTTCGAATTTACAGTAGTGCTGAAACGCCATTTTCTTTAAAACGGCTCCAATTTTTTCAAAGAAAATTCCCATTTACGACGAGGTTTTACTGTTCTTTAACATTTTAAAAATAAATTTCCGTTCTGATAGGAAAAATGTTGGTTGAAAACCCTGATTTCTCAAAAATTGAAAAAATTCAAAATTTTTCCGGCCTCTTCCTACAACAATTATGAAGATACAATTTTTTTTCCCTAATGGAACGTGTTCATCAAAAATATATCTTCAAATAAAGTCGCATTGAATTTTTTTTTTACAAGAGTATTTTTTTTTTGTTATTTGGCAACAAACATAAATCGCCCACTCCCATTTCACTATGCTTCATGAACGAAACGAATGATGGTGCTACACAGTTAGATGTTACCTAAGTTAGAGTTTACACAATATTTTATAATTCATTTTATTATCATTATATTTATTTTACATTTATGTTATTTCACTTTAAATTGAGTTCTTTGTGTTATATGTGAAAACGAATATATGAGCGGTCATTGTTGCTTGTAACCCATTGTTGGTTAGAACCTGTTAACAGGTGAAAATGGCTGTGTTTCGTTCACCATAATATAAACTAATGATTTTATATATTTGTAGAATATTACAATACCATAGTGCTTAATAATTACTATTATATATTTTTTTATCTATTTGCATTTGTTTGCCAACACTATCAGTTAATTATTCATTTATTAACTTTTAGTTATTTTACTTTCTCTCTTATTGCCTAAGAAGTATAATGTAAGGCTAAAAAACTCTTCCAATACGTTTGTGAATAATATACTGCATATCTTATACCATGAATTCAATACAAGAAATATATTTTCATGTAAAGTTTTCAATAAAACATCTATTGCTTGAAACTATTTAATTTTCACACCAAAATTTCTGTGATTTCAAATGAGTTTTACAAAAAATGGATATTTCTTTAACATCCCCCTCATAAAACAAAATATTAAGTTTTTTATTGAACTTTCACATATCATTAAAGTATGATTCAGTAAAAAATAACAAAGAAATAATACTCATGTGGAAATTTTTCCAAGATCGAAGTTTGTTTTCTAATGTTGTGGGCAGCTCACCCATTTAAATCAGGGGTGGGTGTCAGTACTACCAACCCTTCCCAATATTCCAAGTTTCTCTGAATTTTCACAATCATGTAAAACATTTTTATTGTTTCACTTGTTTCAAAAATTTTTTCGTTACCAATTACACATAATGAATAATTGCAAATAAAAGTGGACATGTGGGGAGGGGGGAAGAAAGAAAGAAAGAAAAAACATTTCAAAATACATCCACTTTCTGAAACAATCATTCCTACAATGATGATCTTCAGAACTGCCATATCCAATAGAACCACCACACCTAGCAGTGAAGCAGCAATGCTACAAAGGCAATTTCTTGGGGTCTTGTAATCATGGCATCAAATTCATTATCCTTGGCTTCATAAATGAGAAGTGCTTTCACAGGACAACACTGCACTCGCATTTTTTGTTTCCTTTATTTATTTTTATGTCACCAAAATTCATGTTCAAGAACATGTTGTGAATAAACAATTGATTTCAAAACAAGGCTTCTTGAGGTCAGCATTTCAATCTGGGAGCATTGACAGTTTAAATCAAATTATTGTCTCAAACAGAGAGATAAAGCTCTCGTCATTGTGGGACATAACTCCATACGTTAGTCCTCATACCTCAGCCCTGCGGTGTATGTGCCTGCAGAATGAATGAATGAATGAATGAATGAATGAATGAATGATGATAATAATAATAATAATAATAATGATAATAATAATAATAATAATAATAATAATAATAATAATAATAATAATAATGTTGAACAAACTCTGAAACAGTAATTTCACTTCACGTTTATTAGATTCAATCAGTTCTTTTCTTCTCTGCCAAACCTTGATCCCAATTTCTGTCCATGATGCGGCTTATTAAGAAACTATGTCAAATAGAATGTTGAAAAGAAATTTCCAACATTTATTAATGCTTCTATGTCAACGCGCAAGTTTGTTCATTAAGACATTTTCTTTGCGTTTGTTACAAGTGTATTTTTGTGTTACTTTGTGTTTTTTATAAACAAGAATACTTCAGCAAGCAAGAATCAGCAGAATTTAGTATTTGGAGATCCCATTTATGAAAATCTATTAACATTAGCAATCAACATTTCTCCCAAGAAATTCATTTACAATGAAAATGAGAGCATAAATAAGTAGTTAACTTTCATATTATTTCCTTACTATTCAGTTGATTGATGTGAAAGACGTATTGTTGCACTATAGCTTTCTTCCTTGCTTCTACTACACAGAAAAGAAAATATTTTTCAACAATTCTACCTTAACTCGCATGAAAACCAGAAACAAACATTGTAAATTTCTAAATTAGAAACAGAGATCTGATTATACCATACAACAGTCACCGTTACATGCAGAAGCCAATTAAATGTTTCTGATATCTGTCAGTTTATCATTTCTAGTTTTGTCACATATAAATGCCCAATAATTTATTTTTTGCAGTATGCAACATTTGCAGTACACATGATATTTTGTAATAAATGCTATATTGTAACACCGACTGATTGGGCAAATGCAGTTATATTAACATATATATTCATACCAGTTTTATCAATTAAAACACCAAAATTATGCCAACATTGCATTCAAAGAAATTAATTGGTAAGTAAGCTCTCTTGGAATAGACAATATGCCAAAATTCAAACTTCATATAAGAGCCACTTTAGAAACAAAACATTTTAATTAAAATTCAGAACTCCTTATTTGTAGGTATCAAGAAAATTGTCAATGAAATGCTCTACAGCTGCTCTCATGCTCTTTCATGTATAGAATACAGCAAGATAAATAATTACACTCTTGAAGGGGTTGAAGTAAAAAAATAAAACCTTTTCTACTTTAAAAGAAATTAAATTATAGCTGAATTTTATCTTCTTTGCATTCACCTTTGTTTCCTAGCATAAGTTGAGACTGCACAGCATAGTCACAGCTCACTATGTCAGACAAATGCTTCCTTCAAAAGAATACTGCTGTCCCCCATGGAATGAGGAATGAAAAAAAAACACTAACACAGAACTTCCAGAAAAAAGTATATTTTCTTGACAAGAAATGATTTACAAATGAACTATGCAACATCTAGCACACCCACATACAAAGCATTCATTCAATTTTCATACATTCACGAATCATACGTTACAACATATGTTTCATCCAGTGTTTACAAATTCGCCATAATGTAAGTTAGGGCAGCTAAGGAAACAGGTTATAACAGAACTTCTGGTTTCAATCAATTATTGTTACACGATTCCAAAAATTTCACAATTCCATTAGTGAACCGGAACAGAATTCTTGAGATTTTGTTTGCCTTATGTATCGTTCATACTAACAGCAACAGCTGGGCTTCAGGGCCCAAATAATCTAAAAATCACATGAACAAATATATTATGTTCTAATATTTGCAATGGTAAAGAGGGAAAAGGATAGTTCTTGTTTTTTTTTTATTCTGAAGACTATTCTAATGCTTTATATCTTATATAACAATATGTAGATTACGATGTCTGAATGAGTCATGTGCACAGAAAAAATCTTTCCAGTAACCCTTTGCTTAAAAAAACACTTTGGCTCTTACTAAGAATTCTTCTTGCAATAAAAACACCACAGTAAATACCAATGGCACTAGAATTGCTCAGGTCATTTGTCACTTCCAGTTTTTTATGATGGCAGCAATGTAAAATGATGACAGATGATAATGATGAAACTGTTAAAGGGCATGAAAATACATGCACATTTGTCCTGCAGAGAAAAGGGGATTGGGATTAGGGTCAGGGATTGTTTTGCAGCATTCAAGCTAAGATAAACTGCAAAAGGCAGTAATACTTCTCCTAATAATTTGTCAGTTAAAAATTATACATAGTCCACAATAAATTACTTTCTTACAAATTAATCAAATTCCTTGGGAAAATTTACATACATGTTAAATTACTCTCAACACAGCAATTAACGTACATGCTGCCAGTTGAAAAGCAAAAAAACAAAAATCAACTAATAATTTACATTTCCCTTGAATACTGCTTCATATATTTTCTCAAAGAAACACTTTTCACCTTCCAAAATATATACACGCTTTGGCAGCTTTGAAAGCACTGGGAATATTAGTTCACATGTACACACACAATAACAAAAAGAAAAGAAAAAAAATCACTAAGGCATTCACAAATTTACAGCTACTGCACTTGCTACCCAAAGTTGCCATCTACAGTCTTTCTCCTCACTCTAGACATGACAATCCTGTATGCATTACCATCTCTGATAACCATGCAGCAAATTCGGGACTAAGAAATATGACGCTGTTGAGGACATAAGGCAACTCATAAAATATATCTTTCAGATTATTAATATACATGTATACATGCAGCATAAATCAGAAATAAATATCTTCACAGTAGGCAAACTGCCAACAAATTAGGAATCCAAGATATAACCTTTGGCTATCACAACTAGTAAGATTTATACAAAATTTTTCGAAGAGTTTAAGAAATAAGAACACATTTACATTTGGAGTAGTTTGCCTACTAATGAAGACCATTTCAGATTCAGCACATGTACGTTACTTTCCAAAGTATACTTTCAAAACAGTAAAATGACAAACAGACTACCATGGCCAAGTAGTAAAGATAGCCAATATTATCAGAACTGGTACAATCACGATTTAACTATACAAGTTATTTAACCAGGAATGTGTATTTTATGTCAATATAGGTTGCACAACATTAATTGACTTATAAAAACTGCAATTGCATTGCAACATGTCCCACAACATTCACTGCCAGTACCTTTAAAGCTATGCAGCTACAGGACAAGAGGAATAAGTATAAAATAAATACTTCCTTTAAGATGTCTTTGAGAAAATACCTGTTCTGGATTTGTTTTCTTAAAAAAAGCTAAGTCTACATATGGACTGGTGTCTTTGTCGGAGAGTGGTACTCAGGATGTATTGGAGAGGAAAGAGGTCCAGGGGAACTGATTGGAGTTTTCACATTGCAAAAGTAAGAAAAACCCGCGTCACTGCTGCTTAGTTTGAATGGGTAAGTTCCTTCTCGGGTTACATAAAGGGTTGAGTTTCTCATTGAAGCTCACAGATTCAATGTCACTCAAAGAGTCCAGTTTTAAAAAATAATATAAAAAATTTTCAATTGCACAAAGTCAAAGCATTCTGATCTCCTTTATTTGAAGTCTATAAGCAAAGAGCATTCCCCCTGCAGGAACCCAACACAACAGAACCCTACTTGAACAGAATACTTGAACAGCAGTTGTTAGGGAGGCCGACGCAGGAGGAAGCCTTTCTTTCGACTCAACACATTCAAAATCTGAAGCTGCAGACAACAAAGTTAATCACGAAGCTCGTACAACCAATGTCTTCATATTTCACTTCATATACAAATTCCTTAAAGAATCCAAAGAACTGACTTTCTAGCAAACAAAATGCTACTGGACAAAGTCGAGCAATGGTCGTGACTTATCTTTCCTTCTCTTTCATATATTTCATGTTTTTTAACACATGACAGGTTCCATCAAATTAAAAAAAAATTCATGGTGTTTTAATGTTAAGCTGGTTACACCAGGTTGTACTCCTTGAGATTTGATTGCAGAATTGTATCCTTCACTGCAGCAAACACAAAACGTATGTTCTCAGTATCTGAAAATAAAAATTAAGAGTGATCAGATCATTACGAAATGCTTACACAGAATAAATCACATAAGTCACTATAACAGAATTGAAATAAATAGGAGAAAATTCACAGAAGAATTGTCCTATGAAAGACTGCTTAAAATTGCTACATTTATTAAATATAAGCATCATTAATTGTGTTAATATTATACTATATTAACAATTGTTAACAATAATATTTGAAGATTTGTATTCTAGTTTGTTTTTTTTAAGCTAAAATTTTGAAAAATTTTATCCATTAAAAGAGGAACTTCTTTAAATCAGGTAAGTATTTGACAATATCCATTTTCAAAGATCATGTTGTCAACACCTAATGAAACAAATTTAAACAGAACTCATGAAACCATAATTCTAGATCACATGCTGTAATAGAACCACAAATATACACATGCAAGTGAAACGGATCTATTTAATTTACCATCAACGAATTACTATAAACCATGAATTTAGAGTGAGATGGGCACTCAGAAAATCACGAAAATTAGACAAACCCTAACTTTATGAAAGATAGAGCATGGCAGATAGAACATGGCAGGGAAAGAAGAGGGAAGGGGGTATGGTTTCCCCCTGAAGCAAATTTATGTTTTAATCGATTTCAAAATGGCCATTTATAGAACAGAATTCCCCACTATTAATAAACATGAAAGTTTATTTTATTACAACCAAAGAATAAAACACACACACACACTATATATACTATATATATATATAGACACACACACACACACACACCTGCTTTAAATGCATTGGAGGGAGGAGTACAATCTGAAATTTCTGAAATGCCACCCCTGAAATTTCCCCCCCCCCCCCTGAAACTTTCTAATTTCCCTCTGGATAGAAATATATTTTGTAAATACTCAAATAATAACATTTATGAATGTGACAAGATCACTTACATATTTTGAACATAAATATGTTGCTACCAACTCTTACTTCTTAGATCAACACAGAAAAAGAAGGGGGCAAAGAACTGGAAGACAGATTCTAGGAAAATAAAAATGCTTCCTAAAAACAATACATTTATAAATAATTTATTCAGACATTGTATCCCTTTTAGTATCTCCTATGAACTAGGGCAACACGAAATGTGAATAGTTCGTAGGGTTGTATTCAAAGTGACATTCAGTTACAGTGACTATGAAACATGCTATAGAAGTGAACTCCAGGTCTTCTATCTGTTTTATGAATTTGATTGTTAGGACGCAGAAACACTGACACTGATTTGCACATTTTAAATAGTATATTATTTTTTTTAGTAACTGTTTTTATATACAATACTATTTGGTTAGTTGATTCATTGTGAATGTTTCTGCAGAAAGAATTATAAACAAATAAGTTTGAAATATTGTTTGAAAAAAGAACTAGATCAAAGAAGGTTTGATTATAAGAGTACTTCAACTGACATTTACGAAATAATGCTCTAGTAAAAAAAAACCTTGTCTAAAAATAAAAAAAACACCCTCGAAACATCAAAGAGGGTTATCCTGTTGGCGTCCTGTTAACCTTACTGCAACTGAGAGGATTATTTTCATTGATGTTTACTATGTGCAAGGAATTACAAGTATGTTTTGAAGGTTCAATTCTGCTGAACATTTACAAAACTTAGCTCTCAGGGTGCCCAATGGTTACCTGAATCTGTTTCTCCTAAATTTTCCCCATCATTTCTCCATTTCTGAATTTCTCAGACTTGAAACATCTTCATAGCTGAATGTGAATATAATTAGTGACTCAAAGCACAATGAAACTCGTCATTCTGAATACCGTTTTTGACCTCAAAAATAATGTTCCAACTCTTTTGCCACTAAATTGTTACCAGCTCTTCCGTATCTCAAACTATTATTTTTTTTCTTTCTTTCAGCTTAATTCCATTTCAATTTTTAATGACTTTATGCTTTGAAATTTTTTTAAATAAAAAATATTCGCTGTTTAAAATTGAATATTTTCTTAATACAAAAACACCTGTCTAAGGAAGAAACCAGCCTTCACCAGAAAAAACTCAGAACGGACTTCCAATGCCAAACACATTGGATAAGCCAGAAACCTAGTTAACACAGAAACAGAAAGAAATTACGACTGTATTTAAAATTCTGTATACGACAAAAATCCAACATTGTTTAAGAATAAAACATTGCCTTGTAAGTGTGGTGGCATCCTAACAAGAGATGCTCAGAGCTATGATTGTCCCCTGACTTTCTCAGATACCCATCTAAACTTCATTTTTCCCATGCTACTCATGAGAAAGCCACTGTTTATTTGTAATAGCACTGACCTTCACAAGTCCCTGTGAAGGAAGGAGAGAGTGATCCTTCCACATTTCTGGTAATGCATACTTTGGGTTCTGTGGTGCTAAACGTTGACTGTTGTTTAGTTCAACGAGTTGCAGGTTTTATGATAATCAAGTGTTCATGATGTCAGGCAACAAATTGAAAACATTAACTCTTAGTGAAAAAATTAGATTAATTGAAAAACATGAACAAATCAACACTTCTGTCATGGTTTTGATTCAGAAATTTAAAGTTGGGAAAACTCAAGTGTATGACACCTTAAAAACCAAGACAAAATCAAGAATGAATGGTTAAAAGAAATTTTTTACAGGTGGATGACACAATATTCACGAGGACTTCGGCAAATTACTGAAGTGTAAATCATCAGATAAATTCATCTGTTCCCATAAATATTGAAGAAAATAATATTTCCGGAACTTTTTGTGGAGTTCTTTGTTTTACTAGACTTCGTGTTGCGTTTCTGTAGGTCATTTCCTTTGTCTCTCCTGGGATGTTTCAGTTTCTATGAGACGTAGTTCTTAGCTGTGAAACTACTCATACAACCTATTCCATCTTCAAACAATTGTGTTTCCTGAATTGAAAGTTTTCATTGCAAACGTGAATAAGCCGAAAACAATAACAAAATGGAAGAAAACATTGGATCCACATGATTCTGGCTTAGACAGGTTTCAATGTACCATGTTGAACAATTTTAATTCCATATTTAAAACAAACGTACTTTCTGAAAAACATTTTCAAACAAATTCCCCCCTAAAGCCATTGAATCAATAAAACAAAATTCAAAAGTAAAAAAACTAATTTTAAATGTTTAAAAGTTAGTGAATTTTATGAAAATAGAAGTGGCATAAATAAAAAAGATGGCCAGTTAACACCAAATCATATTTTATTAACTAAGAGGAGGTAGAAAAAATATTTATTAAATATTTCAGTTTACTTCAAATCTAGAGTCAGAAAAGTGTTAAAATTGAAAACGTTGGAACAGGATCCAATGGGAATGCTGGAACAGGAAAGAGGCGCTATGACAAGAGCATTTATATACTCAGAGGAGCTAAAAACAAATTTTTTAAAAATCAATTGGATGCTACAAAATATTTCATATAATGTGTGGCCCTACATCTCTATCTGAACTACAGTATTGGTCACTTATTTGAATAACAGACTCTTCCAGTTTCCCATAAAAATTGGACTTTTGAAGGACAGAAGATGAAACGTTGCAGATGTCTCAAGGAGTGCCCATTGGCATTACTGCTGAATCTGAGCAAATATCAAATTTTTTGTTGGAACATAGTACACTAATGTTACTCCGAATTAAGAGGGTATTTTATATTATTATTTCAATACTATTTAGGCAATGAAATCTATGCATTTTAGTATTTCTGATCTGACACTCCAGGCCAATTAGGTTATCTGAAATAATTTCTTGAAGGGCAGTATAGAGTCCTTTCTGAGTAGTTTGTTTCCCTGTGTGCCTAAACACTTTTATATTAAGACTAATTGTTGAATGTATCACATATTTTCAATTTAGACATTTTGAAGATTTTCGAATCTGTTATCAGAAATCAATAGTTTTAACTTTTATTTCTACAAAATAGCACTTGTACCATCACTTTAAAAAAACATTAAAATTCAACATTTAAAACTAAATTTTTCACATCCAGGAAAATGTTCATAAAGATTCAATAGAAATTACTTTTTTTTTTTTTAAATAGAGAATTCTTTAAACTGAATTTTCAATTAATTTGTTCAAAAACCTGTATTATGTAGATAATGTTCTTAAAGAGGAAATAATATTTATTTAAAAATATTTCAAGCTCAAAAGCCCTGAAAAATTAAAATGTTAAAAACACTTTTCAGTGCATGGTGGTAGTTTTAGTGAAGGTTAAGAAGCTAAACTTCTGTGAAACAAATGTTATTCTACACCAGAATCATTGTTCAAAATATAATACTCTAATTTTTTTGTGGACACATTTTCAACAGTCTTATCAGGCTAGCTTTATCTTAGATTTTGGTGGCACATGATCCACTAATAAGACTCAAGGGAGTGTGTTACTATAAAAACTGTTTTAGAATTTAAAGAATATACTTTTATCTCTGAGAATTATGCTATAGAAGGTTAGTTCTGCAATCCTTACAGGTAATCTGTAACAGTTTGCATCTCTGCATAGTCAATGCAATGCAGATAATTGGAAAAGTGATGTTAGGATCAGAACATGAATGTAGTAGTGAAAGATTTTTCACTAATTATGCACGTTAAAATATGTAACAATGAAAGCTGTCCTAACCTTTTGGTTTGGTTAAAATAATTATAATTAATACTCATTACATGGACTCTCCCATTTGAGAAATTTCAGCCAATGTGAAAGAATTTAGATCGTACAAACCAATTCAAGATAAATTATGAAAATTAATGACTTTTCCATTACACCACAAAAATGGTAATACTGCTGTTCTTAATTTACAAAAGACTTTGTATGATTGATTATTTTCTGTTTCCAGACTTGTCAACTAAGGTCATTAGTCCTGTAAAGGTAGTGCTTGTTTATCAAAGGAGGTGATGGTGGTGGTGTTCTGCCACTAGATGATGGAATCCAGTGCCCATCTACATGTCAGCTTATATGGTTTCCCCCACCAGATATCTCCTACCTCCAGCACATCACTTCAGTTGGGACAAGCTTAATGTCCCTAATACGTCTCCCGACATTTTTTTGGTAATGTAGTGCGTGTAAGTCTTTGTTCAGAGATATTAAAATGCAAGATAACACACTATAATTGTGTTGTATCAGGTAGCAGCAAATTTTTATTTAATTGTAATTTTTTATAATGACAGATGTGAACAAATTTTATGAGAAATGAAATGAAATTATGAACATTAATATTTTCTACTTAAATGTGGATTTTATATACAGTGTTATATGTAACTAAAATATTTCGAATTAATTTTGATGATCTAATGTATTGGATTACACACATGTGGGAGGGGTACTTCATTTTGGCATTACACATGTTCATGCCATGCTTTTCCATTTTGGTTTTAACAGACTTGAGATACTCTGTTACTTACAATACTGATATATTTTTCAGAAATGTTTTGAGGTTGTAAAGTATCTAAGGCATCTCATGTTTACAAGGATAAATTTCCTTTGAACATTACGCTAAACAAAACATAGAAAGTAAACCTATTTGTTTCAGGTTCAAAATCTGGGCATTTTTTATTTTTACCCAACAGCAAAGAGCAAAAAGGAGGCATATCATCAGAATAGAGTTTCTTTCAAAATTTATATCGGAAAAGACAAAAAAAGGAAGTGAAATAGAGGAGAGTCACTAATAAATATTGCTGCTTTATCACCCAACAGGCCGTTGTTGGTATTTTGAAAACATTCAAGTTGATTACACAGTTGGCAAATGAAAGATGTGATGTGGGTACCTTTCATAGATCAAAAACAATAATATTATCCTTTTAACACAAATGGTGAAACAAAAAATTGAAGGGGTTTCAAGTGCTTTTGGTTTTTTGGTCAGGGGTCACCCATAACTTATGTAACGCTAAAGGGGGAGGAAGGGGGTCTGAAGTAGTGTTACACTGCATTATGTAGATAGGGAAGTGAATTTCAAAATGGGAGGGGGTATTCAAAATACTAAAATTTGCATTACATAATTTATGGATGGTCCCTCACTGTCCAATGGAAGGGCAATATTTTACACCAAGTTGTGAAACTGAGAAACCTGGAACTTGTTGTAGATGGTCGAAAGAAGAAAGAAACAAAATGTTTATTGCATAGCCTGTCATTTTTTCCAAGCTTACAACAAAGGCATAAGCAGTGTGGATCACTTGTATCAATTGGTGGCTACATATAGAACACATGTGCATCAAAAGAAATGGTACTGGCCAATTATTTTATTTAATTTCCTACTACTTCAATCCACATCCACAACATAGTGGAGAACGTACAAACGCTCTTGTAAGTTATACAGAGTTTACGGATTTTTCAGATATCACGAATTTAGCTAATGGTAAGCAAATAAAATAATTGTATTCCAAACAACGTTATTCATTGATAATAAAGAAAAAGTACTTAAAAAGGCTCAAAATGTTCACGAAATCTCATTTAATAATGGGTCAAGGTATCAGTATTCTTTAGCATTATATTTAATTACAGTTACATCTTCAGTATACTATGTTAAGTCATTGTGGTTTCTCTTGTTTCTCAGTTACAGACTATGCAATAAGTTGCAAGGGTTCATGGACTACAGCTATACCTCTCGCAAAAACACCATTAAGGCAGACGTACTTTTGGTGAAACCTCCAAGGCTCCCCCCCCATCCTGAGACAGCTGAGATTTCCCCTCTCAATGATAAGGAATCTTGTGTTCATCTTTCCATTTGGTGTACCAAGAAATCCTTATCCCCTACCTTGCCTCAAGAATGGGCCAAGATACAAAGGGAAGAGTGGGACACAGTGAAACAGTGGACACAGTGAACCAATGACTATCTTTTGAAAGTTGTCTTTGAAAGAATCTTTTTGTCAGGGTTAGTAGCACTGGAGATTATCTTCATTTGTTCTTTATTTTTATGTATTGATGATTTTTGGAGTTGCACATGAGTTTAGTTACAAGATAATTTCGTATTTGGAAGACTCTGAGTTACATTTTGCTTTCTGTTTGGACCATCATTACACAAACAATGTAAGTATGAAGAATTTGAAATGTCATACTTATTGCATGCATTATTCGGAATAATTCCACCATTTTTCACATTTCTAAAGCTACTAGTTTAAATCAGGTAACAAGTTTTGTTTTGAAGGTGCAGTGATACACAGTGAAACAGGCCCATTTGGTACACAATGAAACACTGTTTTATTGTGTAAAATTGAATTTAAATGAATAGCACATTCATCTGTTTTTATTTTTAATAGACTATTTACATCTGAAAATGGATATTTAAGTATTTATAAGTAAGTGCTGCTTCAGGAGTATTGAAGAGAAGGAAACTTCATTTCAACATAAAGGAGAGGTCCAGCAAAAAGAAAGATAGCATCAATAATTTAGAATATGAAGAATGTAGTGGCTATGGAGAAAACCATAATTCAGATGAGAAAATTGAGCTTTTCAAACTCAAAAGAGATCCTGAACCTGGTGACTTTGCTCTGGTGAAATTTCTGAATAATCTTTACTACGTTGCAAAAGTGTTGGCACCAAAAGATACAGACTGTGACTAGAAAGGGTCTTATCTTTGAAGGTGTAAGAACATGAGTGGATTTGTAACTCCAAATGTTGAGGATGTAGCTTGCGCAAACATTAAAGACATTACATTAATTTTTCCTCCTCCACTGCCCACGGCTACAAAAAGACAGGAATCAAACAATTTCCAGTAAATTTTGAAGATGCTAATATTCAATAAGTTGTTTTTTGTTTGTTTTTAATTGTTCTATTATTATTTTGTATTTCATGCTCTTTTGCAACTCGTAAAATAAAGGTATATCGACAAACAAATAGTTGTTTCACTGTGTACAGTGTGTGGTACACACTGAAACAGTTACAAAGTTTTTGTTTTCCCCTTTCTGTTTAATTTTCCTTGAGCCAAAAATTAAAATATGATAAAGTGTAACTCAAAGAATATACTTTTAAATGGTACCTTAGTAAATATTTTAAAAATTATATTAAACAAGAAATTTGCAAAAATGTAATTTTTGTTTCACTGTGTCCCACCATCCCACTATTCCTACCCTTAACTGATGGGGCAAACCAATAAAAAGTAAATTTCAGAAACATTTCTTAATGTTACTGTCCTATTTTATTAAATATGCCAAAAATTATGAAAAATATTTTTTGCAGTAACAGACTTGCAATTTATGAAGAGAACCAGAGTATTTTCCACATTACTATAAATCAATTTAAAATCTGAAGTTTCAAGAATTTATAAACCTTCATTCAATTCTATTAAATTACCTCTTTTCCCTTGACTTATCACTGTTATGACAAAGCCAGCTACTTCACTGCATTTCACATAGGTTAGTGGTGTAGCAACTAGCAGCCATGACAAAAAAAATCTCCTAATCCTTAACAAGAAACCTTTTGCGTTTGCATAGAACAACTCAATTCTCCCTGACAGTGATAGAGCGTGATTTGACCATATATTTTGAATCTTCTCACCTAATAGAATCACACTTCATCATTGTAAGCCCAACTGTTTGGTATCCGAATTCTCAAAATATGACCTCAACACCACAGTATCTGAATGTATTTTATCATCAAGGTGTCATGTTTCTTACAATAATAAAGTAATCAATAGTCTTATTCAAGCTTTGGACCACTTTTATTTTGAAATGGTAGCTAGCAAGAAGGGAAGAAAAAAAAAACCCTGGTAGTAGCATTCTTTGTTATTAATCAGTTTATCCCTGCATCTTTATCTACTTCCTTCCTACTTTAGTTCTTTAAATTAAGTCTTTATTTCATTAAATAGAACTAGTATTTTGCAATAAAGCCTTCTAAGCTACTGTACTTCTTTAAACTCATTCCGTCTCCCAACAGGTTAATCAGAAGTATCATTTTTCCTTTTAACATCTCTAGCTTCATCACAATTATAAAACTAATATCAAAGCAACAAATACAGCATTTAACAATTACCAATAAAACAAAGCAAGACGCCTTACATTTTTTACAAGTACATACTGGAGAGAGGTAAAATGTCAAATGAAAAGGCACATTATCGCTCTTTTACCCGTACTAGCTTAACATTTCAATATAAAGTGTATTTTATGTACATTTAAGTACTTTTGCATACATCGTATATTTTGCTAGTGTGTGCCCCGATTGAAAATACACTAACCATACAATGAAAGAAAAAAAGAACAACCCCAAACCTTACCTGAACTTTACTCAACCATTACTTTTGCACAGCAATTCATGCAGCATGGAATGGATTGGTGAGAAAGAAAATATACCCACAAAA
Source organism: Acheta domesticus (assembly GCA_031308135.1). Lineage (NCBI taxonomy): Eukaryota > Metazoa > Arthropoda > Insecta > Orthoptera > Gryllidae > Acheta > Acheta domesticus. The sequence goes on along the minus strand of JAHLJT010000631.1, from coordinate 83,636,054 downwards.
CCTCAAAATTCAATGAGTGTTAAATTACAACTCAATGAAGAATTGTTTTACCTGACAGGAGTGTCCCGTCAAAATTCTATTTGAGAAATCCTGAACTGACCCAACATACAGCAAGACTTTTACATTGTTCTCAGATATATCATGTCCTGTGAACTACAGAATTGTAATTTAAAGGGCTTCCAATCAGGTAAGTCCTTTTGTCCCGTTTTAGCAAAAATTAAGATTTTACAATCTATACCACCCTCAGCCTTTCAGTTTGTCTCTCCATTACTAGTATTCAATTTTGACAGTAAATGTCAGTAACAGTAAATTTGTTAGAGATTTTTATAATTTTCATTAGTGATATTTTCCCTCATAACTCCATTTCAGTCAAGTGGCATAAGACAACAGTATACACCAACCATTATTGGTAGAACTCTATCCAAAAGTGTAAAACAGTTCTGTACAATAGCAGTTCAAAAAAAAATTATTTGAAAAACTTTGAAGCATCCACTCATTTCCATATTTAATGCTGATGATCAGATAACATACATTCAATATAAATTCATTGCAGGAGAAAAATTTTTAACATACATTCATACATACCCTAATCATTTTACCACGTCTACAGAACTCATATTTATGCCAAGTTAAATTCTTTCAACGCATTTTGCATAATAGTGTCCTTGACAGCACAGAACACAAGTTTAATATTTTCTGTATCTGCATTCACAAGTTCATGCACAAATCCATGCACAATGAAAGCATGCACAAAGAATTATTCAAATTACAAAAAAAAGTAAACACACTGGATCAAACAACATCAAACTTTGGAAACTATATCATGACACACAAAGCAACAAACATTACTTTACCAGGAAACTGAAAGAAAGATAAAAAGAAAAATAGTAAAATTATTAGAAGGAAAGAAGGTTAATACACCATCATTGTACATTTTGTACAACACTGTACAGTATTGTAAAGACAATACAGTATTGTAAAGTACAATATTATGGTAAATTTTAAGGAAAGATGGTAATTTTTCTTCTTGGTTTTCACACATTCTGGTTTCTTGGTTTTCACACATCTAAACCAAGAGCATATTGTTTC